>VBSM01003212.1:4328559-4352032 GCA_008086735.1 Cheirogaleus medius
AACCAGCGGAGCAAACGGATGAGATTTAGATTGGGGGGCGTCTTTTAGGGGATCACAGGTGGGGCGTGGCTAGAGGGTACAAAGGTCAAAATCTGACAGTGGGACAGATGTTGAAGGGTCAAAAGTTAAAACCTTCGGAGGGCAGATTGCAGGGAGGAGGGGCAGGGACATCCAGGAGGTGCTTCCCAGTAGTGGGAGAAGGGGGACCCCCTCCCACAGAAACTGATAATGTAGCAGACACTCAGAAAGCACTTACATCGTGCTAGACCCTCTTTCCCACGCTTTACATATATTAACTTGTTTAGTCCTCACTACAGCCTGGTGGGGTCTTAACCTGTTATTAGGAGGTTAAGTGATTTGCCCAAGATCACCCAATGGGTACGTTGTGTGGCTAGAATTCCAACTCTGGAATTCGGGCCCAGAGTCCTTCCGTGGCCTACTGCCTCTCAATCATGATGCGGGTTAATGTTTAATGTGCTCAGTGATGTGTGTGTGCCCAGTTTTATTTCATTCCTACCACAATCTTGTGAAGTGGGTGCTAAAGATGAACCCACTTCACAGACAGAAAAAGTGAGGCTCAGAAAGCTTCTGCTAAGGGCAGAGGCAAATTCAAAGCTCAGCCTGGGTGATTCCAGAGCTCCTGCCCTAGTTGCCACATTGTCCTTTGCCAGTAGGTCTGTTCCTGGAAGCAGGGGGCTGGGCAAGGCTGGGACACTCCCTGGGCAGGAACAGATTGTCTGCTTGGCCTCCTTGGAAGGGTGTGATCGAGGAGGGGAGGTTCCCATGGGCCTACGGGAGTGGGGTGTTTGTGGGTGGCCCAGAATCTGAGTGAATCTGATGATTTTCTGGCTGGGAAGGGTGTCCCTGGGTGGTACCCTGTGCAAAGTTGGTTGTTATTAAAGCCCTAGGCTCTCGCTGTGGTCCTCAGTCACTCCCACCTCATTTTCTCCTGTTCTCCCTACACTCCCCAGCCTGTTCTTGACCTCTAGGCTTCTCCTCTCTCCAGGTTATTGACCTTCCTATTCGCTCTGCCTGGAATCCTTTTTCCACCCTGCCCCCTTTCACTGGGTGTCACTCACTCTCAGCCAGAGGAGGACCACCCTAGCTCTCACTGCCCTCAGGCTCTCTCTGTCTTACCCCTCACTGCCCTCAGGCTCTCTCTGTGTTACCCTTTGTTCTCTTCCCAGCCAATCACTTCCTTCTTACCTTGTTCATTAGGGAAAAAAACGTTTGGTGTCCGCCTCCCCTTCTAGAACCCCCTCTAGAATGTGGGTTCCGCATGGCAGAATTGCCCTATGGCGTTCCTTCCCTCAGTCCCCACCTGAAGCCCTGCCTAGCCTTCAGAGGGTGCTCCTTTGGTGGTGGTTGACTGTTGGGCACTGTGCTGGGACTGCAGGGGACAAGACCCACAGAGCCCCCACCCTCAGAGGGCTCTCAGGGTCCCCTGGTGGGAGCAGGCTGGAACCAGACCCCCAGCCAGTGACACATGGCTACATCTCTACAAACCATCACGTAGCCTGCGAGGACATGTTCAGGGAGCCAGGAGAGTGTCCATACCTTGGGCTTGGACTGAGGCCTGTGTCCCTTTCCCCTGGGAAAGTCCCCTGGGGAAGTTCTGAAGGATGAGGAGGAGGGACAGGAAGGGGGGCAGCAGGCAGCAGGAGCAGTGCGTGCGGGGGCCCTGGCCATGCGTGGAGGTCAGGGGACAGGTGCAGAGTTGGGGCCTGGAGGCAACGTGTAGCCCGCGTAGGGTCAGGGCGAGACCCCGAGGTAGCTCAGCCTTGAGGGACAGCGGGAGGAGGGGAGTGCTGAGGAGCTGCCAGAGTTTGCGGAGCTCTGTGGGGCCGCAGGCGGAAGTGGTTGAAAGAGCAGGCACGGACCAGGGATGCCTGGTTCACCCCCAGCCCCATCACTCACAGGCTGTGCCTCAGTTTCCTCCTCTGCAAAATGGGCATAACGATAGTGGCTGCCTCATAGAATTGCTGTGAGCATGCAGAGCGTAGCGTGCTTGGCCCCAGGCCTTGCGTGCAGTAGGTGCTGCGTAAGCTGCTGCTGCTGCTACTACTGCCACCGCCTGGGGAGCACCTCTCTCCACCTGCCTCCTGGCATTCTCTGGCAGCCGTCCCACTCCCACCTGGCTCTGGCAGGGTCACAGAGCGGGCACACTGCCAGGCAACCACGTGAAGCCAACCCAGCCTCCAGACCTCGCGGTGCCAGCTCACTCCGCGTCTCGGGGCTTGGCGCAGATAAGGAGGGCTCAGGCTTTGGCATCGGAGACCCTTGTTCAGGACCCTGCTTTGTCACTTACCAGCCGTGGCACCTTGGATAGGTGATTTCTTACTTGCCAATTTTGTTCCTTATGATACACTGTGGACTAGGGAAAAAGAGTAGAGCTTTCAGTACAATGAAATACTCACGCAGAAATACCTACCTGTCCCATCCGTCCTGGGACGGAACATGCTGTGATACGGTTACAGGCCGAGGGTCTCCTCCCCACTCCCCTTCCCCCCTCCTTTCCAGTGGTAGTGCTCTGCTGGATTTGGTTGTCAGCATTCCTCTGCGGCTTGTCATACTTTTGCTACCCTTGAATGTATTCGCAAATAGCGGAGAGTAGCTATACATTGCAACCCCCTGGAGAGCTTGAATGAGATGCTTTTGCCCAGGCCCGCTATACACCATTGAAATTCTTCAGACTCTCTTGGTCTGGAGTGGCGCTGTCTTCAGTCCTTACGAAGCTCCCTGGGCGGTTCTCATGGTCATCCGGGGCTGACCACTGCTGTTTTACAGTTCATATAAATGGTGTCACTGTTAACATGTCCTACAGCAACTTGCTTTGCTCGACATTAATATATATATATATATATATATATATATATTTTTTTTTTTAAGAGATAGGGTCTCACTAGGTTGCCCAGGGTAGACCTGAACTCCTGGGCTCAAACGATCCTCCCGCCTTAGCCTCCCAAGCAGCTGGAACTACAGGTGGCTTTTTGCTCAGCGTTAGAGTTTGGATCTTTCTCCGTGGGGATGTGTGTAGGTCTAGGACAGGTCATTTGTTTTCCCTGCTGTTACTTCTTTTTGTGATTGTGTGTCACACAGAAGTTATCTGTTTACCTTTTGGTGGCCATTTAGGTGATTTCCTGTTGGGGCTGTATCAGTGCTACGATGAGCATTCTAGAATGTGTTTCCTTGTGTGCTGCGGCCAGAGTCTGTCTTGGGCATGTGCCTCGCAGTGGAAGTGCCGAACCTGCCACCTTTCCTAGCCGCTGCCAAGTCACTCTCCTAAGCGGTTGTACCAGTGCGTGCCAACAGCGCTCCACGGCTCTCTCAGTCCACGTCCTGCTTCGGGCAAGTTCTCAGCCCTCGCTGAAACAGTCTACTCAGCCATGAGATGGTGGGTTTATGGACCCCTGCGCCCTACCAGGCTAGTTGGAAACAGTTGGGGAGATGGTTCACGTGACCGGCTCAGCCAGGCCCTGACACCCACTGGCCCCTCACACTCAGAGGAGGAGGCAGGCTGAGGAGGGCTTTGACCTTTGCCCTCTAGGGCAGCCAGGACAATGACCCAGCTCTCCTTGTGGGGCAGCTTGCAGGGCTGACAGCTGGGAAAGGGAACTGTATTAACTAGAAACTCCCTTCGGGGGAGGCAAGGAGGAAGGAGGTGAAGGTTGGAAAGGGCTGGGCAAAGCCTTGTTACACTCTTTTGATGTGTCTGATTGTTGGTCCCAGTGGTGACCAGCACAGCCCAGCACTGCCCTCCTGCCCTGACCAGAGAGGTCAGGGCTATGCAGGAGGAAGCACAGGCAGAGGGGTTGGGGGGATGGTGGGGCACAGGGACTGTGGACTCCAGAGGAGGCATCTGACCCTGTCTGGGGGTTCCATGCGGGCTTTCTGGAGAAGGTGACATCTGACTGATGAGAAAGAGTGAGCCAGGCCTAGAAAGGGGGTAGAAAGAACATAGCAGGTAGTGGGTACAGAAAGTGCAAAGGCCCCGGGGTCCAGATGAGCTCGGGGTGTTCAAGGACCCTCACACAGGCCAGTGTGGCCCAGTGGGGGAGGGTGTCAGGGAGGGGAGGATGTGGCAGACAAAGCCGGACTGACAGGCCGAGGTAAGACGTGCGGATTTTGTTCTGTGTGTAATGGGAAGTCATTGGAGGGTTTTGGCGACATCTGGTTTCCCTGTTACGAGATTGCTCAGGCTGCTGTGTGGGGAGCAGATCGTGGCGGGGGAAGGGACAGGGAGCCGATGGGGAGGCTGTTGTGATAGTCCAGGAGGAGAGGGTGGAAAGGATGAAGGTGACAGTGATGGAGGAGGGTCCCATGTGCCAGCCAAGATCGTCAGCGCTTTGCCCATGTTACCTCATTCGATCTTCACAGCAGCCTGTGAAGCGGGTACTATTATCATCCCCACTTTAGAAATGAGAAAACTGAGACCCAGAGCGTACGTGACTTGCCTAAGGTCACACATCAGGCAAGAGGCAGAAGTAGGCTTTGAACCCTGGTCCTCAGGGCTGTAGAGTCACCCCTCATCGGGGCTGCCTGCCATTGGTTTGGAACCGGCTTTGAAGGATGGGGCTGGTTCCTGTCCAGTTGGTTCTTACCCAAGCTCCTCTTGAGACAGAAGCTCCTGGGGGACCTGTTCCACCTGCGCAGTTTCTGGGCACTGGGTCCCCTCAGGGCCACCCAGTAGCTCCTTTCCTTTCTTGTCCAGTGCCCCACCCCTCCTTGCATCGCTGGCTCATGGTGAGCCAGACATCCTGGCCAGACGTTAGGGGTGTCCCCCGCAGCTGTTTCTCCCATCACCCGAGCCGGGCCGCCGCAGATGCTGCCAGCAGGAAGCAGTCTCCTTCCAAGTCACGGCCAGGGAAATGGGACCCTTCCCGCCCCGGCCACCCATCTGGGGCCAGGGCTTATTGTCTGCCAGACGCCTTGGCCCACAGGAAAGTTGTGGGGGCCAAGGAGGGTGAGAAGGGGAACTCTCCCAGGTCCCAGGGGAGCCAGCTATGGCGGATGTGACAGAAGTCATTGCTCACTGCAGCCTGTCTCCTGGGGCCCTCGGGTCCTGCCCTGACCTTCCCATGTTTGCGAGGCCATCTGTTGCTGTCCTAAGGGACAGTGGGAACTTCCCTGCCGGGCTGTGCAGTCCAACACATCGCTCAGCCTGCCCCCCTAGCTGGGAGCTCCCTGGGCCTCCCGTTTGTCGCTTACTAAATGGGGGTGTTAGTGGCTACTTCTCAGGGCTGTGGAAGGATTTGAAGAGAGCATGCGCGTGTGTAAAATGCTAGCCCGGTGCCGGGCACACAGTAAGCTCTTGGTGAGCGTTGAACGTGATAGTTCTATAGGAGCCATAGTTCAATCTCCTCGCACCCTGCCCTCCTCTGGGCTCCCAGCCGTATTGATCCCATGATAACCCCAAGCTCTGGCGTCTAGGCTCTGTGAGCCGAGCACCGGCACGTGTGACTTACTGTCGGATGGCTCTGCACGAAGACCCTGAGAAGGAGGTGTTATTAACCTCATTTCTCTTTTCCTTCACTTTAATTTTCAGAAGGCACATTTTTGCTCCATGTGCACGTATTACCTGTTTCTCTAAATGATTGAAAAACCGTGCGCAGCTCAAAAGATACACAGAGACGAGCAAATCTCTTTCCCGCCCGCTGCCAGTGACAGCCACTGTCCCACTTTCTTTTCTTTCCTGCACTATTGGTTCCTGCAAGTGTTCTCCCCTCCTTGTAGATTTTACTCAAGTGGAGCGGACTTCCCATGTTTGTAACATCCTGCCTTCTGCGTCTTTCCCTCCGAAGTTCTGTATCAGGACAAAGAGTGCTTCCTCCAATGTCCCGTGGCCACGTGTGCCCCGATGATTCCCTGTGTGCCGATGGCCGTTCAGATCATTCTGCGTCTGCATTCGAGTGTCGTGTGTCTGAGCTCGTGGTCTCCTGGTCTGGGATGGGCCCCGCTAGCCCTGCCAGTCGTGTTCCCTCCTGCCAGAGGCTGTGCCCGTTCACACTCCCACCCCAGTGTCTGGTGGCACCAGCGTTTCCTCACACCCTCGACAGAGTGGACGCAGCACTACCTGATGCTTTGACCTTTGCCAGTGAGACAGATGACAAAAGGCCCTCCCCGTGGTTCTGATTTTAATATGAGTAAAGCGGAGCGTCTGTGTGTTGTCGAAAGCCATCTGTGCTTTCTTCTCTGGGAGTTGTCGATTCCTGATTTTATTTTCCCTGAGAAGGGGAAACTGAGGCACAGGCCAGCAACCCCACAGCAAGTAAATGACAGATCTGGGTCTCAAACCCAGGCCTTCCCGGCTCCATTCTGGAGTTCCTGACCTGTCTGACACAGTGGAAGTCAAGATCATGGACTTTGGACCCAGCTTTGCCACTTACTGGCTGTGTGACCCCCGACGAGTCACTTCACCTGTCTGTGCCTTGGTGTCCTCATCTGTAAAAAGGGATGATAGTTATACCTCCTCGTAGGGTTGTTTTGAGGATGGGAATGCATGCTCAGCAGGTAAGATGCATAGTAAGTGTTCAAAGACTGTTAGCTGCTAGTGTTAATATGCAGAGTATTATTATTAATACTAACAGGCCCTCTTCTCTGTGCTTTCTGTGAACCAAGACACAGGTGCTGTTACTGTCACCCTTTTATAGGGAAGAACATGGAAAACTGGGGAGCTGAGTAGGGCTGGGACTTGCTGAGGCCCCCTACCTCCCACCCCCAGCCTAAGCCCCAGGATTAGAAGGCTCTGCCTCTTCCTTCCCCTTCCCCGTTCTATCGTGTCCCCATGCTGGGCAGGCTGCAGTGGAGCTTTTGAGGGGACACCTTGAGAGCTGGTTGCCCTGGGCAAAGTCCTCACATAGAGAGCCTCCCTCCCCGCCAGCCCTGGAAACTCCTGATAAAGCTGCATTGTGCGGCAGTTTCGAGTTTGCTTCCCCAGCTGGGTTTCACCACTCCCACACCTCGCCACTCCCACCCGACCGAAAGCACCCATGGAAAGCGGCTCGCCGTCCTGGGCCGCCTCCCCTGCTTCCGTCTCCCCCCGCCCGCCCCCGCAGGCAGCGGTCAGCGCTGGGCACGGGGAGAAAGTAGGACACTGCAGGCTGCTGGCCTCTCCGCAGACTCGGCCCCCAGGTAAAGACCCCCGCAGGCTGTCCTTGTCCCTGTCTCCCGAGGAACCCTGCCTTCCCTGCTGCCCACAGGGACCTCCCTAACCCTGTTGTTCCTTCCCCAGATCTCCCACTGCAGCCTGGCCCCAGATTTGCCTCTGAAATGATATATATACACATAGCACTTACAATTCCACTACTCTTTCAAAACCTTTAATAACTGTCAAGTAATGTGCAATAATGTGCCTACAGAAAAGTGCACAAATGCACATGTCAGTTTAGCAAAGAATTATAAGGCGAATAAACGCTTCGCCACCAGGTGGGTGAAGACAGGGAACGCAGCATCCCCAAAGCCCCCCCATCTCCCCTCGACCACGGCCTCCGTGGCGACCACTCTCCTGACCTCGGTGGTCATCATGTCCCTGCTCTCCTTGATAGCTTTTACCACCAGGGGTGTATCCCCGAATTCCAGAATGTCGTCTCGCCTGCTTTTGAACTTGACATAAATGGAATCTTCCAGTGTGTCCCTGTCTGAGCCTAACGTCTTTCATCTTTCGGTCTGTGAGATCCGTCCTCGTGGCCGCGTGTGTCTGTGGTTCGTCCCTCTCGTTGCCATGCAGTGTTCTGTCTCTCCATCTCCTGCCGTGCTGGGGCCGTGTCCTCTTCGCAGGCGTCCGCGGGGGCGTGTGCGTGCATCTCTCCAGGGGCTGTACCCAGGAGCGCGTTGCTCAGGGCGGGGGCGGGGCAGTGTCACCGTTAGTGGACATCCCGAGGTGGTGGTGCCTGTGTACACGCCCACGGTGGCGGGTAAGAATCTCTGTTGCTCCACATCCTCACCAACACCTGGTGCTATCAGACTTTTTAGTTGACCTTGGAACATGTTTATTCTTTTCTCCTGCCAAAGTATTAATAACGCTGCTGGTTGTGTTGGGAGGGGTCCCCCCCCCCGCGTCGTTTTCTCCTCCCCGTGTCCCTGCCTGTCCCAGCTCTCACCCATTCTACAAATAAGAGTCAAGTGTTGGGGACTCAAGGGTGAGCGCAGGTAACAGGTGGCCCTCGCTGAGCTGTCGGCAGGGGACACAGAGACAGGTAAGATGAACCAAACGGGTGGCTCCCAAGCCCCCATCCTCCCACAGTGACCTTTTCTCAGTAACAGGCACCCAGGTCCATCCTCTTGATTGGACCCCAAAGCTGGCATCATCCTGACTCCTCTCTTCCTCTTCTCCACACCCCAAATGTCAGGGAGGCCTGTCACTTTCTACTTTCAGAATGTGGCCTGGCGCCTTGCACCCCCACCTCTGTCCTGGACCGTTGCTGCAGCCTCGTGGCTCCCCCACTGTCCCCACGCAGCCAGAGGGGGCTGTGAACACCTGGTCCCATCCCGTCCCTGCTCTTTTAGGGACCCTCCCCTGGCTCCGGCTCTCCCAGGGGAGAAGCCATGAGGCCTGAGACCTGGGCCCAGCTCTGCTGCCTGCCCGCTTCACTTCTGTCCTGCCTCGCCATCCCGGAATGTTCCAGGCTGCGGCCCTCCTCAGGGCCTTTCTTCTTCCCGCCCCCTCTGCTGGCAGCGCTCTTGTCCCTCCGCTCGGGCGCATCTCCACCCAACCACTGCGTCTGCAGGGGCAGTCCCTGTCATTCTCTCTGGCCACCTTCCCCTGCGTGGTTTCCTCTGTGGCACTCATCATAGTTACTTATGTTACACTATGATTTTATTGTGTCCCTCCCATAACTTGGCTTCCTGGGGGTGGGGAAAGACAGGGCCCTACCGTGTCCCTTGCTGTGTCCTTGGGGCTTGGCATGGCGTGGTCTCTGGATAAACACTGGTTGACTGACCGAGTGAGCTGTCATAGGCTGAGCTGCCAAAGTGTCTAATGGGGGCTCCACCCTGGGCGGGAGCGCGGGGCAGGCTTTCCTGAGGAGGAAATGCCACTTGAAGAATGACCTGGCCTCCGCTGAGGGAGGCCGAGGCTTGGGGCAGGAGAATGCGAGGGGCCTTGGAGGAAGGGTGGGTTCTGGAGTTGGTCTGGATTCAAATGGTGACAGCCACTCAGGCCTCTGCTGGCCTCAGCATTGTCTTCTCTAGAATGAAGCGCCTTCGGGTGATCTAGGGCCTCCCTGAAGTTCCGCTGCTGACATGCTGACCCTGGTGCCGGGCTCAGAAATGTAAATGGGATTGTTTATTTTTTCTGCAAATACACTGGCGTTCTGGCCTGCTGTGACTTCCAGGGACACAGTGGTAGATAAACAGACCCAGTTGCTACCCATTTGGAGCCTGCTTTGTGGCCTCTTGGCTGTCTGGGGTGCCCTGGCTTGAAGGTGGGAGAGGGCCTGACTCCTTGGGCCAGGAGTGTCCTTATTCTGGACACAGGAAGCTCTTTAGGCCGATTAATAGGGAAAAGTAATTGAGGGTTTGCGTGCGCCGGCGCTGGGTCCCGTGCAGTGTTCCCACGCTGCTGCCCACCCTCCCAGAATCCCAGGAGGTGGCGACGCCCATTTGACCCATTTCACAGATGCGGAGGGTGAGGGTGGCACCCAGGTAGGTAAGTCCTCGGCCCATCTTGTGAGCTAGTGCTGAGTGGGTCTGGTGGCCTCTCCTCTGTGGCTCTGGTTTGCATTTCCCTAGTGGCCGGTCATGTGGACAGTTTCCCATTCGTTCTTCCAGCTCCTGTGAAGGGCCGTTCACAGCGCTTTTCTGTTTTTCCACCTGGCTGTCTGCCGTTTTAGTGTTCGTTCCAGTTAATTCCTAGATGCTGGATGAGAGCCTTTGCTTCCAAGGTGTTATGCTGAACCTTCTCCCAGTTGGTGGCTTGTCTTTTCACTTTTTTTATTGTATATTTGATGAACAGAAGTGCTTAATTTTAATGTAGTCAAGCTTGTCACTCATTCCCTTTGTAGGTTTATAGTTCTGCTTTTCATGTTTTGTCTGCATTGTTTTCACGTGTGCATGGTGCGAGGTGGGCATCCAGTTCCACGTTCTCCATGTGGATTCCCCAGCCCTCTAGGCTCTATCTGTTGAAAACAGACTGACTCTCCCCACTGCTGCTCTTATCGTAAATCATGTCTCAACATAATTGTCTGTTTCTAGGTGCTCTCTTCTTTTCTCTTGCTCTGTTTGCGTGTTCCCGCGGTAGAACCACATTGTCCTAATTTCTCTAGTTTGTAAGTATTAATTGCAGAGAGAGCAGGCCCTCCCACCTGTTCTTCAGCAGTAATTGGCCATTCTTGACTTTTTACAATGTTCTAAAAATATTAGACAAGCATCTTGCCAGTGTATTGTACACACCACACACACATACCCGCACACATATGCACACTCATGGGCACATGCGGCAGTGAGTCTCCCAATCCATGAACGTGGTATGTCTCTCCGTTTATTTATATCATACTTTTTCAGCAGAGGCCTTGCCCACCTCTTGTTGGATTATTCCAGGCTACTTTGTAATGTCTGGTCTGTGCCCTCCTCTCCCACAAGGCACTTTGCTCCCTGGGTTTGGCCTTGCTGGGTGAAGACCTCATGGCTGTGGCGGGAGCCCACCTCCCCCATTCCCTGCCTCTTCCCTGGCACCATCCCTGGGCCCTGGTAAAGGGTGGGCAGGACGCCCAGAGAGGAGGCTGTAATTTTCCTGAATGATTTCAAGGGCTAATTAAAGGTTTTCCTTGACTAATCAGCTTACAGTTTAATTATCAGGGAGCAGGCTCGGGGATGCGGGAAGCAGCTCTGCTGGGGTCTCCCCGCAGCGTGGCAGGAAAGAGCCAGGACCCAGCCCTGCCCTGTGGGGGTGGCAGGATCTGGGGATACCCCAGCAGCCTCCAGCGGGTCAGTGGGCTTCTCCGTTGCTGTGAGAGACAGCGGTGGGGGCAGCAGGCGCGGCTGAGGTTAGAGCAGGTCCCTCCCCTGCCTCAAATCCTCCTGTGGCCCCCATTGCCCAGGGAGGGGTCAGGACCCAGCCGATCCAGCCTCTAGCACTTGGGCATGGCCCTGTCCCCTAGTCTCCGGTTTGCGGCACTTCAGCCTGTTGGCCTCTGTGCTCATTTCATTTGTGCTCACTTCATTTGGGTCTTGGCTTGAAGGTCAGCACCCCTGCGAAGCCTTCTCTGGCGTCCCTCCTGCACTCAGGGAGTTCTCAGGGTTCAGGGGACCCAAGAGGACGAGGGGTTCATGACCAGAGCTCCAAGGAGTGGGCTGGGAGCAGATGTTCTGGTGAGTGATGGCTGAGGCCTTCCCAGGACAGGCGGGTGGCGGGACCCAGGATGGGCTCTTCTGGGAGCTTGTGCAGGGGGAGGGGACCTGGAGATGGCCGTGCCAGGCCCAGCTTCATTCCTTGCATTCCTCAGCAGGCCCCAGACTCCTGGTGGCCCTAGGTGGGGGAGGGGAGCCAGCAGGAGAGGGGCCCTCCGGGTACTGCCCCTGTCATTCTGCTGGCCTTATCGTCCTGTCTCTGTCTCACTTTACACCCTCTGGTCCCCAGATCTCAGGCCTGGATCTGTGAGTCCAGCCCCCTCTCCCATCTCAGCCTCACCCCTGGCTGGACATTAGACTCACCTGGGTGGGATGGGAGGTGGCTGGGGGTCGGTGGGGCGGGGGGGGAGCAAACCCAGACCATTTGAATCAGAATCTTTGGCTGTGGGGCCTGGGCACTGGTTTTTTAAAAGCTCCCCTGGTGACTCTACTGTGATTTTGAGCTGGGGTGAGAACCACCGGCCTGCAGGGATGAGGGCAAATGCGAATTAGCTTTGGAAATGTTCTGAGTTCTTTTTGAGGCTTCTGATGTGGAGTGATGAAGCCACGGCATGGGCATGCTGTAGGAAGAGGTGACTCCTGTGTTACGGACAAGGCAGTGAGGCCCAGAGAAGCCTTGTGTGCCTGGCGGTGTGGCCTCTGTCACCGTCTTGTCTTCCCACCCCTGGGCCGTATGGATGTCTGTCTGGGCCGTTTCTCCATCTCCCCCTCGCTCTCCATTTCTTCTCTCATCTCTCTCTCCATTTCCTCTCGTCTTCCTGTTTCTCTGTCTCTTGTCTCCTTTCCCCTCCCCCCACATTTCTGCTGCCCCCTCACCTGGCAGAAGCTTCTAGGCTTCTCTGTTTTGAGGCAGGATCCAGCTGAAGCCGCACAGAGGAGATGACTTCTGCAGGCCCGGGACATCCTTCTGATGGGAAGGATGCTGATGTCACCATGCTGGCCTCATTCGCCGCTCCTGACACCTGGGGTCTGGGGAGTGGGGGGCGGGTGCACAGCATCGGATGAACAGCTGGGGGGTGCTAGGGCCAGCTCTGCAACCTTGTAGAGAGGACTGGCCAGGAGGGTAGACTCTGACACGCCCTGTGACACCAGACCCCTCCACGGGCCCAAAAATCTGGTGTTATCATCTGTTGCTAGTTAACATTTCAGGCTCCCAAGGGGTAGCACTGCCTGCTGGCCAGTAGTGTAATTCCAGCAAAGGTTCGTGCTAAAGATGTGAATAAAGAGGCTTTGTTGTTTGATGGGAAGGAGGGGAATGATAGCTGGTGCCCCGCTGTGTCTCCATTCGCTGAGGGCTCCCCTGGCCTCCTCTCCCCTTGCCCCTCTGGCCCCTCTGCAGGGAAGGGCTCCGGAGCCCGGCTCCCCCTCCCACCTCTCCAGCTCCAGCGCAGCTTCCCCTGTGACCTCGGCCAAGGCCCGGAGCCTCAGATGTCTCTGAGTCCCACATCTGGAGCCGGAGGATAATGATTCTAGCTGCCTCCCAGGGTTGCTGGGAGGATTAAGTGAGTCAGCGTGTGTGACGTTCAGAAGAGGCTGCCATCATGTCATTGCGGTCACTGTTACTGTCATTACCATCACAGTTATTAGAGAGGCAGGGTGTGCGCTTGGATTTAGCAGTTAGGGTTCACAAGGAGTGATCCATGATGCTTTGCTATTTCGATTAGGTCGTATTTCCTATTGTAAAATGCTGAATGCTTTTTGTATGACGGAAATGTTCACACATACTCAAAGGGATGGTCTCTTGCCCTCCCCACGTCCCTGTCACCAGCCCCAGCAGATTCCAGACATGACCAGGCTTTGTCATTTATACCCCCACCCACCTCCACCTCCCTGATTATTTCAGAACAAATCCCAAACATACAGCCAGAAATATTCAGATTTTTCTATAAACAGGCATTCCTTACTATCCTCATGATTCCTCAATTGTCTCATAATCCTTTTTTCAGTTTGATTTGGGCCCAGACAAGGTCTCCACTTTGCGTTTGGTCGCTGGGCCTCTCAAGTCTTCCATCTGCAGGATTTCCCCGGCAGCTCTTCTGCGCTTGCTGCTGTAGTCGTTTATCTATGGAAGACCTGGGCCATTTGTCACAGAGGGTTTGGAGCCAGCTCATACGTCCTTGTGGTGGTATCGCATGGTTCCTCTGTCCCCTGTGCTTCCTGTAAGTGGGGACTGAGGTCTAGAGACTCAATCTGATTCAGATTCGGTCTGTAGTGGCAGAAACAGTGTCAGAGGTGGTGCTAGGTGTGAACATTAGTACTTAATGTTTGTGTGACTGTCATGTTATAAAATGAATTCAATAAAAAAAAAGTGAGTGGATGGAAGAAAATCTCTTAGGTCAGTCCCAGTAAAGCTGGTGCCCAGGTCCAGCACCTGTAGGGCAGGAGGGACCCGAGGGGCTGAGGCTTGGAGCTCCCCCGAGCCTGGGCGCAGAGGGCTGTGCCTGTCGGCCGCAGTGTCAGGTAAGCTGACGTCATTACCACGTGGCCTTGGGCTGCTGCTTTGCTAGGGCTGCCGGCCCCCAGCTGAGCACTGCCCGCTTCCACGTGGCCTGGTGGTTACTGGTGGTTACGCTTCTAGGCAGAGTAGACTCCCACCCCAGCTCCACCCTTGGCCAGCTGTGTCACCCTGGGTAGCTTTCCCAGCCTCTCCCTTGCTTCCTCCTCTGTAGCGTGGTGCTGACCATAGTCCCTTAGGGGACTGTGGTGGGGACTCTGGTGCTCCGGAGCTGCTGTTACTTTTTTGCATTTTAGTATAGGTCGCTTTGACCTCCCTGCTCCATTCTCCCTCCCTCCCTTCCAGCCACGGGCTCCAGCTCTAGGGCCATCGCCCTGGCCGTTCCCTCCACCCTGAATGCTCGTCCCTGGTCCCCGTGTGCTTCCTCACATCCGTCCAGTCTTTGCACACGTGCCACCCCCGCCCCCAGAGACCTCCCTGACTCTGCCCTCTGAAAGATCACCCTGTCACTCTCTGTCCCGTCTTCTACTTCTTTGCTTGTGTATTGTCTAGTGTCCCCCACTGGAATGTCAGCTCCAAGAGGATGGGGACTCTGTCTTGTTTACTACTGTGTCCTCAGTGCCTAGAACAGTGGCTGGCACCCACTGGGTTCGTAATGAAGAGTTGAGTGCACCAGTGAATGAAAGAATGAAGTCCAGTGAGTGGACTTAGGCCCAGGTCGGACCTGCCATGGAATCCTGGCTCTGACACGCACGCCACAAGTAAAGAAAAAAAGCGAGCGGATTGAGAAAAACTCTTCAGTCACTCCCAGGAAGGCTGGTACCCAGATCCAACAGAAGCAGGACAGGAGGGACCTGAAGGGCTGAGGCTGGGAGCTCCCCCGGAACGTGGGCGCAGAGGACTGGTGACCTCGGGCTGGCCCTTCCCTTCTCTGAGCCTCATCTCCTCCTCTGCAAAGCAGGGTGTTAACGGCACCCTCCTCGCCGTCTTGTTTGGCACCAGTGTGGTGCCCGCACGTAGTGCTTTGTAGTGGCCTTAGTGCTGTCCTGTGTCTCCAGCACAGGGCACAGATGAGCCAGCCAGGCACTGTCCCTGCCATGGGGACACATTATATGATCTTGAATAATGGCAACTCCCTCCACTTTGTGTGGCCAGCCGTGGTGTTCCAGGGCAGGAAGGCTTCCTGGGGAAAGTGACTGGGGCAGGACACGAGAGTGCCGGTGTGTGGCGAGACCTGGGTGTCGTGGCCTAGTCCGAGGGCTCAGGGGCTGGCTGCTTTCAGGCCTTTGTCTGCCTTGCAGGAAATAGGCCACGAGCTACGAGGGAGGACGACCGCTGCTGTGGTCGTGGTGGCAGTCACAGCCCTGGGGAGCCTGTGTGTGTGTGTGTGTGTGTGTGTGTATGTATGTGTATACATACTCATGGTAAAGCCAGAGAGCAAAGAGATGAGGGTAGAGAGAGGGAGGTTGTTTGCAGGCGCATGCAAATACGGAGAAAGCTTTCAGTTGTCAAGATCGATCTCCCTGGTTTTTCCTGCATGGTGGTGTAGAATCTGACATGTAAACAGAAGAGTGCACAGAACCTCCATGTTTAGTTTAATGAATAATTATAACGCAAACACCCGTGGAACCACCGCCCAGATCAAGAGGACAAGCACTGCGGCTCCCTGAGAGCCCCACCCCGCCTGCTCTCCCGAGTGCTCTCAAGTAAATTCAGCCTCTCTCCTTCCTATTCATTCTTGCCTCTTTTGGTAAATTATGAAAGATGTCAGACACCACCCAGAGAATAGAGAGTCACCTGCTGGACCCCTTGGGCCCACGGCCTGGCTAAAAGACAAAACACTCTCGTCACGGTTGCAGCCGCCAGGTGCCCTCCCCCAGGTCCCAGGCCTTCGGGTCCCAGTGTTGTTCTGCAGGTTTTAAACCACAGAGTCAGTGGTCTGACACTGGCATTTGCTCTCAGTGTTTCGCTCTTGAGATTTCCCTGGGTGGGTAATGAAGGCCCGTGCCAAGAAGAATGGTCCCCGACAGGGGTCAGACGTGTCCCCTCCCAGAGCCAAAGGAAAGCAGCCCTGGCCTGAGGAGGGCTCAGGAGGGTGCTCTGGGCTCCTCTCACCCAGGCCTGCAACCCATCCGGGTTTGAAGCGACAGCCTCAAGTGGAAGTGGACGTTTCCTGTCCCCTGAGATCGGAGAGCACTGCCGGCTTCCCAGATCTCCGAGTGGGATTCCATTACAGGCCCTTGATGTGTAAATGTGTAAGGGGCCTCCCTGAGTGCCTGTAAGGTACAAGGAGGCTCTGGTGCCCCTGGGGTCTGTCTGTGCCTCGGAGGGGCCTTCCCTGCAGGAGGGGATGGATCAGGGGCTGGGGGCAGACAGATCTCTTCTCTTTCCCACCCCGGTCCTGTTAGCCAGTCTCAGGCAGCCTGTCATGGGGACGCCCTCTGGGTTGGAGGTCACTATTGAAGGCTGCAGATCCAGCTGGTGGCCTAGGTTAGGCATGTGCCAACCTCTGTCCCATCTCTGTTAGCCTCAGTTTCCCCATTTATAAAACAGGGTTGTGTAAGGGTTATTTCATCCATGTAAAGCAATCACAGGACCTGGCACAGAAGGCTCCTAATGAGGGTTAGCTGTCAGTGTCGTTGTCGTTATTGCCATTCTTTTTGTTTTGTAGATATTCACTGTTTATCTCCTCTGAGTCTAGCCCTTCAGCGCCACCCTGCCAGGCTGGTGGTGACCTGTCAGGCTGAGGACCTGCCTTCACAGAACGTGCAGCCCAGACAGGGAGACAGACATGGCCCCAGGCAGGGACAGCCCAGAGTGACCTTGGGGCAAGGACAGGTCGGCATGTGATAGCTGTGATGGGAGAAGCCAGGGCTCCAGCCCAGGAAATGAGGGAAGGCTTCCTGGAGGAGGAGACGTCTGAACTGAGACCCGCAAGAGGAGCAGGATAGTTTGTGGGATGGTGCTCCAGGGAGAGCAAACAGCATGTTCAAATGTTCAAAGGCTAAAAGATGGGAAACGGCCTGACATTATTAATAAATAATAATATTTTTTAAGTAAACTTTTTATTTTGAGATCATCGTGGAGTCACATGCAGCTGTAAGAAATACGGAGAGATCTGGTGTACCCAGTTCCCCCAAGGATAACCTCTTGCGAAACTGTGGTACAAGATCACAACCAGGGTGCTGACATTGGTATAGTCAAAGTAGGGAACATTCCATCACAAAGATCCTTCCCAATGCCCTTTTATAGCCACGCCCTTCCCCTGCCCACCCCACACCTCCAGCAACCAGTCTTCTTACCCGTTCCCCATTTTTTTAATTCTGTCATTTCAGGAACGTTATGTAAGTGGAATTGCCCAGTATGTAACCTTTTTGCATTGACTTTGTTCACTCAGCGTAATTCTCTGGAGATTCATCCATGTAGTTGTGTGTTGATAGTTATTGCTTAGTAGTATTCCATGGTATGGGTGCACCCCAGTTTATTTAACCATTTTCCTATTGAAGGAAATCTGGGTTGTTTCTAGTTTGAGGGTATTGCAAACAAAGCCTCAATAACATTCACCTGTAGATTTTTGTGTAAATGTAAATTTTGGGGTTTTTTTCTGGGACAAATACCCAGAAGTACAATTGCTGGGCAGTATTATGGCGGTTACATGTTTTAAAGACTGGATCATTTTATATTCCCACCAGCAATGTAAGAGGATCCAGTTTCTCTGCATCCTCACCAACACTTGGGATTGTCACTATTTGTTATTTTACCTCTTCTAATAAGTATGTAGTGGTATCTTATGGTGGCTTTAATTTGCATTTTTCTGATGGCTAATGATGCTGAGCATCCTTTCATGTGCTCATCTGCGATCTGTGTATCCTCTTTGGAGAAATATCTTTTCATGTCTTCAGTCCATTTTCTAACTGGATTTTTTTTTTTTTTTTTTTTTTTTTTTTTTACTGTTGAGTTTTAAGAGTTCTTTATTCTGCATACTAGCCTTTTGTCAGATCTGTGGTGTGCAAACACTTTCTCCCAGTTTGTAGCTTGTCTTTTTATACTTTTCATGTGGACTGTTGCAGAGCAAAAGGTTTTAGTTTAGATGGGGTCACTTGACTAATTTTTTCTTTTATGGCTTGTGCTTTTGCTGTCAAGTCTAAAAATCTCATGCCTTGTCCTAGATCCCGAAGATTTTCTCCTGTTTTTTTTTTCCCCTAAAGTTTTCATAGTTTTACATTAAGTCCATGATTCATTGTGACTTAATTTTTATACAAAGTGTGAGGTTTAGATCAAGGTTTGGGTTTTTGCATATGGATGTCCAGTTGTTCCAGTACCATATGTCGAAAATGCCGTCTTTCCTCCACTGAGTTGCGTGTGCTTCTTTGTCAAGAATCAGTTACCACAATGAGATACCACTTCACACTTGCAAGGATGACTACTATCAAAAAAAGAAAAATAACAAGTGTCGGGAGGATGTGGAGAAATTGGAACCCCATGCATTGCTGGTGGGAATGTAAAACGATGCAGCCGCTATGGAAAACAGTTTGGCAGTTTCTCAAAAGTTTAAACATAGAATTACCATATGACCCAGCAGTTCCACTCCCAGGCATTCATCCAACAGAACTGAAAGCCGGGCTCCAGCAGATAGTTGTAACCCAAGCCAATGGCAGCATTATTCACAATAGCCAAAAAGTGGCAACAACCCTGTGTCCGTCAGTTGATGAATGGAGAGACAAAACGTGGCGAGTATACACGATGGAATATTCAGCCAGGAAAAGGAATGGAATTTCGATAGATGCTGAAATGTGGACAGATCTTGAAAACATGACGCTTGGTGAAACAAGCTAGACACAGAAGGAGAAACACTGTGTGACTCCACTCGTATGAGGTACCTAGATAGGGAAATGCAAAGAGACAGAAAGTAGAATAGAGGTTATCAGGGGCCAAGAGGACAGGGGAAGGGGGAGCTATTGTTTAATGGGTACAGGGTTTTTATTGGGTTGATAAAAATATTTGGGTGTAGACTGGGGTGATGGTCATATAACAGTGTGAGTACCTTTAATGCCACTGAACTGTACGCTTACAAATAGTTAAAATGATAAATACTATGTATATTTCTCCTCAATAAAAAATAATTTTTGAGAAACCAGCTAGGTGTATTTGCGCAGGTCTGTTTCTGGGCTCTGTCCTGTCGCATTGATCTCTGTGTTTGTCTCACGCCATCCGATTGCTATAACTGGGCAGGCAGCAGGCCTCAGGAGCAGTGGAGGGATTCCTCCCACTTGCTTGTTTTTTTCCCCTCCCAAGGTTGAGCTCCCCTAGCGCTCCCCACGTGGCAGGTAGCACCGTGGTGGGCCTAGTTTCAAAGTCATCCTTGACGCTGCCCTCATCCTCAGCCTCAGTGTCTGACGCATCAACAAGTGTTGCTTTTTTGTGGTAGACACAGCTCAGGTCTGTCCCCCTCTCTCTCGCTCCTGCTGACCAGGGCTGCATCCTTGTTACTCATCCCCGCACCCGCCCAGACCCCCTTGATCCCATCCCCCATGGGGCAGCGGAGTTACAGCTTCACAACCCAGGCCTGTCCTCAGCACCCCTGTCCGCTGCCCTTGCTCTCTGGTGGCCTGCCTCCCCACCCCGCCCTCCCTCAGGTCCCTCCTGCTAGCCTGTGTCAGCTGGAACGTCCCATTTCATTTGTGTGATGCTTCACTATAAGCCCCAGCACGGTGGCACATGGAGACACGTTGGATTTCTGTCGATGGAATCCTTGAATGTGGGAAGGGGGCTGCGTGCAGCCAGAGCAGGCAACTGGGGAGCAGAGTGTAGAGAAATAAGGCCAGAGAGGTGGGCGAGACCCTGCTGAAGAGATGGCGCCAGCTGTGTGGGCCCGAGTAAGTTTTCAGCAGGAGAGGGACACAGGTTAGGGTTACAGAGGTCGGTGGGGACCCTGCAGCCCCAAGGCCCTCCACATGTGGCCCTCCACATCCCCAGGTGCAGCCCCTCAACCAAATCCAAACTTGGGAGAACAAATCCCTTTATTAAAAGGATTTGTTCTGTAAAATTTGGATTCGATCAAGAGGCGACACTCAAGGATCCAGAAGGCCACATGTGGCCCCAAGGCCGCAGGTTCCCCACCCCTGGATGGGCATTCTGATGGCTTTTATAAATATAAAAGGCTGTTCAACCTACTAAGCAGAAAAATACGAATGAAAACTAGGCCGACAGGGGCCAGACCTCACCTGTCTGGCAAAGATCAGAGAGGTTGTGCTGAGAGGCCAAGGGGACGCGGTTCCTGGTGCTGTCGAGGGCCTGTGAATGGGGACAGCCCACACCCAGAGCCACTTGGCAGTGGGGAGCTTTGCACGACAATTCCAATTCTAGGCATTTACCCACGGACACGCTTGCACACCTGTGCAATGACAGACTCACATGTTTGGCATCGCTGCACCGTTTGTAAGAGCAAAGGCTGGAAGCCGCCTGTCCCCACGGGGACCGCTCAAGGGCATCACAGCCTTCCACACAGCCGCTCCAGCAGCAAGGCAGAGCTTTGCCAAGATCAAGGCATGGAAAGATCATGAAGACGCACATATATATTCCGGTGTCCTGTCCTTATCCACAGTTTCTCTTTCTGCAGTTTCAGTTACCGTGGTCAGTTCCTACCCAAAAATAATTACGTGGAAAATTCCAGAAATAAACAGTTCACACATTTTAAATTGCATGCCATTCTGAGTAGCGTGATGCGATCTTGAGCTGTCCCGCTTCATCCTGCCCGGGGTGTGAATCATCCCCTTGTCCAGCACATCCATGGCTTGCATGCTGCCCGTCTGTTCGTCACATAGTAGCCGTCTCGGTTATCAGATGGGCTGTCGCAGTATCGCAGGGCTTGTGTTCAAGTAACTCCCGTTTTACTTAATAACGGCCCCAAAGTACAAAAGTTGTGATGCTGGCAATTCGGATATGCTCCAGAGAAGCCCCATAAGGTGCTTCCTTGAAATGAAGGGGGAAAGTTCTCGCGGTACTAAGGAAAAGAAAAAAAATCATATGCTGAGGTTGCTTAGATCTATGGTAACATCTCTCTGTGAAATTGTGAAGAAGGAAAAGAAATTGGTGCTAGTTTTGCTGTTGCACCTCAAACTGCAAAAGTTGCGGCCACAGGGTGTGATAAGTGCTTAGTTAAGTGGAAAAGGCATTAACTTTGTGGGTGGAAGACACGAACAGAAACATGTTCCGACTAAATCAGGTTTGGTACTATCCGTAGTTTCAGGCATCCACTGGGGAACTTGGAACATGTCCCCTGCAGATAAAGGGAGACTAGACTACTGCATGTATAGTCAGCCCTCCGTATCCCTGGGTTCTGCATTTGCAGATTCGACAGTCTAAGGATTGAAAATTTAATACAGGCCGGGTGCTCATGCCTGTAATCCTAGCACTTTGGGAGGCTGAAGTGGGAGGATCACTTGAGCCCAGGAGTTTGGGACCAGCCTGGGCAGCATAGCAAGACCCTGAATCTCTAAAAAAAAATTTTAAACATTAGCTGGGCTTTGTGGCGTGTGCCTATAGTCCCCCTGCTGTGTGCTCTCCGTGGAGCCAGGAGATCACATTCATTCGCCATCTCCTTTGGACAAGCATTTGTCTTGTTTCCAGTCTCTAGCTGGCTGCGCTGCCATGAACTTTCCCACAGGTGCTCCCTGGCCCTGTAGGCCTGCCTTTTGCTTGTATTGTACAGGAGAGCACTTGCCAGGTCCAGAGTGTGTCTTCAACTTGACTGGATGCTGCCAGACTCCTCCCAAGTGTCTAGCAGCATGGGAGAGCCAAGGAACGTTTTTGAGAAAGGCAGCGTGCAGAATAATGTGTGTAGTGTGCTGCCGTTTGTGTTTATTTTAAAGTGTGTAAGCATGTATGTATACACGTGCACATGCAATGTGCTTAGGATCTCTCAAAAAGGAAAAAAAACCCTGGAGGGGTTGCCTCCAGGGCTGAGCTAGAGCAGGACAGGAGGACATCCTGTCACTGTTTGCCCTTTGGCTTTTGAACCTTGTGCCTGTATTAAATATAAAGAATCAGAGGCCGGACACAGTGGCTCATGCTTGTCATCCTAGCACTCTGGGAGGCTGAGGCAGGAGGATTGCTTGAGCTCAGGAGTTCAAGACCCGCCTGAGCAAGAGTGAGACCCCATCCCTACTTAAAAAAAGAGAGAGAAAAATTAGACGGGCCTCGTAGTGTGTGACTGTAGTCCCAGCTATTGGAAAGGCTGAGATAGGAGGATCGCTTGAGCCCGGGAGTTTGAGGCTATTGTGACCAACAGAGAGAAGGAAAGGAAATAAAAGGGGTAAATGAGCCCAAATGTGGCAAATTGTTAGTAGCTGAGAATCACCCAGTCCAGCCCTCTCCTCTCTCTCTCCCTCTCCTTGGGACCTAGTTTCCTGCCCTGGCCAGAGCCTAGTCCTGATGTGCCTCCCCCACGGGTGCCCAAACCAGCCTGTCTGGTTTGTAGAGCCTGCCCCGCCTGGCTCCTTTCCGGGTGGCTGCTTGGCAGGTGCCCCACCCCCACGGGGGAGGAGGTGGCCTGAAGTCTGGGACCTCTGGGGTCCCCTAGACCTGCACTGCTGCGGCCCAGGGCCCAGCCCAGCTCCTCCTCGGAACCCCAGCTTGTTGGGCAGATGGGCAAGTGTGGACGGAAGGTGGGTAGATGGGAGTTCCAGGTCCATGGAGCGAGTGTGGACTCCCAGCCCATGCTTGTGTGTGGAGATAGCATCTGTCCCCGGGGAGCTGGCTGTGGTGGGAGGGAGGGGTGTGCCAGAGCAGGGCAGTGGGAAGGACACAGGCTTCTCTGTCTACCTGCCTGCCTGGGCCACTCGCTCACTGGGTTTGCCATGGACAGGCGCCTGTCGTGAGCCCAGCCACCGGGCAGATCTGGTCCCTGCTGCTCCCTGGACCAGAGCCCGGCGGAGTCCGTCTAGGATGTCAAACGCCCCCCAGCCCCGGAGCAAGGAGTTCTGTCTAGTTTGTTCATGCTGAGTTCTCAGGGCCTCTGACAGGCCTGCCTGGCGTGTGCTAGGAACTCGGTGAATGTGCGAATGCGGGAGAGAGACAGACGTGTCATAGACAGTGACAGCCAGGGCTGGCATGGAGCCCAGGGGACGTGCTGACCCAGCCTGGGGTGTCAGGGAGGGCTTCCTGGACCGAAGGTGCCCGAGGGTGAGCAGGGATGAACCAGGTGGCCCTGGGGAGGACAGGCAGGTCACCACGCAGAAGCAAATGACATGTGGGGCTTTGCCCTGGCCAGCGAAGGCTTCGCAGAGGAAACGGGATTCGAAGGGAGAAGTGAGGCAGCGTCTTCTGTCCTGGAACGGGGGCTCTGAGCTGGCCCGCCTCGTGCTCAGAGCCACTGGGTAAGGGACCGAGCAGCCCCTTTCGTCGTGCCCTGGGAGCACATGCTGGAATCCCAGCCTGGGGATTCGAGGGGTGGGGGATGCAGTGGCCCCAGCTCTCCAGTCCCCCTCCTGCTCCCTGCTGTCCCCACCGTGGCTTCTAACCCGGCTGCCCCACCAGCTGCCCAGCCAGCCACTCTCGGGGCTCAGCCCTGCTCTGCGGACTCTGCTGAGCCAAGGGCTGTGTTTGGGGTCCCCTTCCAGCACCTCCCTCCGTCTGGGCAGCTGTGGGCCACGTGGCCCCGGCCCACCCACC
>VBSM01003212.1:4382430-4393421 GCA_008086735.1 Cheirogaleus medius
CGGAGTCTCTGCTGCGAGTTGCCCTCACTTGAGTTGCCCTGGCTGCAGTTCGGGACAACTCCGAAGGGCCTTCCCAGCTGTAGAACTCACCGTAGGGTGGGCTAAAGTCCCTGCTGCTTTGCACCGGGGTCACCTTGCCCCCACTGTGGTGCCTTCCTCATGTTCTTACGGGGAGCCCATTTTTCAGCCCACTAGGACAATGTTTGCTCCCTCAGGACCATTGACAGGGACCAAATCCCCACAAAACCTAACCACGGGTGTGCCAGGTCTGCCAAGATCAGCAAGACACCAGACACCAAGCATGTCACAGTGTGTGGTACCTCTGGGACATCATGGGACTATACCCGGAGGGCACTTGAGCAAAAGCCAACAGAAGGTGAAGTTGGTGCGTTCATTTCCTAGGACTACCGTAACAAAGTGCCACAAACTAGTGGCTACAAACAGCAGATATTTATTGTCCCACAGTTCTGGAAGCCAGCAGTCCAAAATCAAGGTGCCGGCAGGACCATCTCTCTCTGCAACCTGTAGGAGAGAATCCCTCCTTGTCCCCTCTAGCTCCTGCCGGCATGCAGGCAATCTTTGGAGCTCTGGGCTTGCAGCTGTGCGTTATCAATCTCGGCCTCCATCTTCACGTGGCCTCCCCTGTGTGTGTCTGTGTTCCTCTTTCCCCTTGTAGAAGGACCCCAGTCATGTTGGATTAGGACCCACCCTGATGACTTCATCTTATTTGATGACCTCTATAAAGACCATATCTTCTGGCAGGGCGGGGTGGCTCACGCCTGTAATCCTAGCACTCTGGGAGGCCAAGGTGGGAGGATCACTCAAGGTCAGGAGTTCGAAACCAGCCTGAGCAAGAGCAAGACCCCATCTCTACTAAAAACAGAAAGAGATTAATTGGTCAACTAAAAATATATAGAAAAAATTAGTCGGGCATGGTGGACCATGCCTGCAGTCCCAGCTACTCAGGAGGCTGAGGCAGGAGGATCACTTGAGCCCAGGAGTTTGAGGTTGTTGTGAGCTAGGCTGATGCCACGGCACTCTAGCCCGGGCAACAGAGTAAGACTCTTGTCTCCAAAAAAAAAAAAAAGGACCATATCTTCAAATAAGGGCACATTCTTAGGTCGTGGGAGGAGTTAGGACTTCTACAAGTATTTATGTTAGGGTAGTAAGGGGCACGATTCAATCGATAGTGGATAAGGGACAGTTCATCAATATGGGAGTATTCGCCTATGATAAAGGATTTAACATTCAGCAAGGAACCAGGACGATGGGGGTAACATCCTTGGACGATGTCAAGGCCCACGCTCCATGCAGTAGAAACAGCCGGAGAACTAGTACCGTAAGGATCAGAAGACAGGCAGGATATGTCCCAGGAGGCTGGAGACCCACCTGGCTGTGTGGCCCAGGAGGTGCCGCCAGAGCGACAGGAAACACACCAAGAAGGGAGCCCCCTGCGTCATCACGAAACTCAGAGGTGGCTCCTTTCCTGAGCCAGTGCTGACATCGGGGATTGCCCAAGTCTGTTTATGCTGCTGTAACAGAATCCTTCAGACTGGGTAGTTTATACAGAAAAGCGGTCCAGTTGGCTCATAATTCCGGTGGCTGGGAAGTCCAAATCGAGCGTTTGCATCTGGTGAGAGCCTCAGGCTGTTTCAACGCATGGCAGAAAGTGGAAAGGGACCCAGTGTGTGTCAAGAGATCCCACAGCAAGAGAGGAAGCAAAAGAGAGAAACCGAGGAAGCCACGCTCTTTTGAACAGCCCACTCTCGTTAATCTATTCCCGAGGGATCCGCCCCCTTGACCCAAGCACCGCCCACTGGGCCCCGCCTCTCAACACTGCCACGTTGCCCATCAAGCTTCAGTGTGAGCTTTGGCAGGGACAAACCATAGCAGGGTTGTTCAATAACCTGGACTCCCTGATAACAATGGGTGTGACAGGACGATTAATTAATAGTTTGGTGACACACATTTCAGAAGCAAGGTGGATACACCTGTTGCAATGAGCAGGATGACTGGATTAGCAGCCTGTGGCCCTGACTCCCAGAGAGCAGCAGAGAGTGTCAGTAGAACAAAAGCTCTGAGAAGCAAGATGACCGGCAGCCAACAAGGGCGTTTCTTAATTTGCAAACAATATCTAGTATGCATGATCCCAGGGGCTGAAGTCAGCTGCCCAAAGCAGTCAGACCTGAGTCAGTTTTCAGATCCCAAATTGAAGGAGGGTCTGGGTCCCTGTAAGGAAGGACCCTACAATGCCACAGCAAGCGTGTCCCTTAGTGGTTCCCCAAAGGGACCCATGACCGTGACGTGCTGCAACTGTCTTGCACCAATTGTTAATTTTTTAACGAGACTCAATTATTAAATTTTTAGGAATTCTGTAAGTCAGTCATTAAACAAAGCCGTTTACAAAATTAAATAATACAAACTTATAATTAAACTTATATTAAAGCAAAGGTAATAAATACTCAACAATCATATTCTGATTATTTTGCCACAGTTTTCTATTACCTACGCTCTTGAGGTATTTATGTGTTATGAGTTGAACTGTGTCCTCCAAAAAGACACATTGAAGTCCTAACCCCCGGTACCTCAGAATGTGACCTTATTTGGAAATAGGGTCAGGTATCATTAATTATGGTGAGGTCACTAGTGTGGGCCCTAATCTAATATGACTGGAGTCCTTATAAGAAAGGGAAGAAGAGAGACAAAGGGAGGGACACTCAGGGAGAAGATAGCCATGTGATAACAGAAGCAGAGATCTGAGTGACACATCCAAGGGATGCCAAGGACGGCCGTCAAACATGGAAAGCTGGGAAAGGCACGGAAGGATTCTCCCCTACAGGTTTCAGAGGGCACGTGGCCCTGCCATGCCTGGATTTTGGACTTCTGGCTTCCAGAACTGTGACACAATAAATTCTGTCGTTTTAAGCCACCCGGTTTGTGCTATGCTGTTATGGGAGCCCCAGGAAACAAAACCATTGTATCTACTGTGTCTATATGGTAGGAATACTATACAATGATGTGCAATTTTGCATGTCTTCCAAGTCCTGTGCTCGGTGACATCAGGTTGGCAGCTTCAAATTGGCCTGGTGGTGTATTTACACAATGGAAATTGGCAGATGCTACAAATCAGAGCTTTTCTTTTCAGAGGGCTGGGTGTTAAATGTTTACCGGCACATCACTGCCAATGGCTAATGGTACTCAGACCTTCTGGTAATCGTTGGATGCAGGATTTGAATCAATGTTGATGCTGGGGACCCAGAGTGCCATTCTGGCCCTCTTAGTAGAGTGGGAGGCATATGGGGGTAAGTATTAGTAATAAACAGAGTCGTGACCTAGATCTGGCTCACAGAGCTATTATAATGGGGGAAGACCAAGTGGAAGGTTCAGACACTGGCCCCTTCCCATCTTGGCCACGATGGTAGAAACAGTCATCATGTCCCAGAGGTCATGGCAGAGATGAGTGCCAGACTTAGTTTGGAGAATGCAGTCACGCCGATTCATGTCATATCCCCATTTAATTGACCTCCTTGGTCCCTTCAAAAGCCAGATGGGTCATGGTGGATAACAGTAGACCCTCTTCACTCAACCGAGTAGTAGCTCAAATTGCAGCTGCTGTGCTGGACATGGTATCTTTGCTAGAGGGGATTAACATGGATTGTATCACTATGACATCGCATATGTGCTATTTGGCCATTGTCCTGGCAAAAGCAATCTGTCCATCCCAACCAGAAAGGAGGGTCAGAGGCAGTTCACATTTACGTGGGATGGCCAAAGTGCACGTTTAGAATCTGGCCCTGGTGATACGTTAGTAGCACTGCCCTCTGTTGTCATAGCAACTTACAAGGACTGGACCATCTGGACCCTCCACAGAGCATCCCTTTGGCCCACTCTTCCAGGTCAACATGGAAGATTTATGCAGAAGAAGTGACAAGTGCATTGGAAGACCTATGCTCCAGAGGGTGGGAGAGGAGCCTTTCAAAGTTTCATGAGTGAAGTTTTTAGGGATCTAATGGGGGGATCTTGAAGCATATAATCCAACAGACTTTGAGAACCAGAGGTGTGTATGGTAAGAAAAGATCCTTGTGGAGTTTACACAAACCTCAAAAGGAGAACCACAGTGCAGCCCAGGAGGGTTCAGGAGCCGGGTCGGGGTGTCTGCGGCATAGTGCACTCCATTCACAGAGCTGTGCCTGGCAGCCCACTGGGACGTGGCGGAAAGGGAGTGAGGACCACAGGATATCAAGTGACCGATCATGAGGTGAGGTGGGCCAAGCAGCGATCCATTGTAAGACAGAAGTGGTACATCTAGGACCCGGCACAGCGGAGCCAGAGGATGAGTAAGCCACAGTAACACGTGGTCCCAGTCCCCTGGCACCCACCACTGCTTCATCAGTGCCTTCCTCTGCTCACACCTGCAGCCACAAGGCTGGGACCTTTTGTGACCAGCTGATGAAGAATGAGAGAGACTAAGCTTGGTCCACGGATGGACTGGCTCAGTGTATGGTATAAGAAGAAAGTAGGCGCCGGGTGCAGTGGCTCACACCTGTAATCTAGCACTCTGGGAGGCCGAGGCAGGTGGATCGTTTGAGCTCAGGAGTTCGAGACCAGCCTGAGCAAGAGCGAGACCCCGTCTCTACTAAAAAAATAGAAAGAAATTAACTGGACAACTAAAAGTATATATATAACTAGCCGGGCATAGTGGCGCATACCTGAGATCGGAGCAGCCGGGTGGCAGGACTCAGGCCGCGCGTGGGGCCCAACAGCACAAGCTCCCGTTCACCAAACCGATCTCACCAGCACTACTGCTGAGGCTCCAACCTGCCAGCCAGAGCCACCATCCCCCGAGAAGACCAACCTGCCACTTGGGGGCAAGTTGATGACACTGGATCCCTTCCACTCTAGAAGGGGCAAGGGTTCTTCTTGACTGGGACAATCTGGCCACAGGTTTACCTTTCCTAGCCTCGGGGACTCGCCAGATCTACCGCCTGAGGGATTACAGATCTCTGACCACCAGCAAAGGCACCTGTGTAACATCACTGTGGATTGAGGGCCACACTTTTTAGCAAAGGAAGAGCCACCATAGGCATATGATTTTGGGATCCATTGCTCCCATTCCAAACCCCACCATCCAGAAGGTTCTGTCCCAGTAGAGCAGTGAAATGGCTTCTTAGAGATGCAGCTCAGGCCACAGCTTGGCGTGGAAACTGCCAGAATAGAGTCAGCTCACCAGGTACGCAGCATGCACCGCAAATCCACCATCACTATATAGTGTTGGGTCCCCCAACACGTAGAAAAATGAATCTGGAAACAAAAGGGCGAATACCAAAATGGCGTTGCTTCCCATCGTGTCCGCTGACCACCTTAGAAATTGGTTCTTCTTACCCCAAATTTAGATATTGCGGATCGGGAAGCCCTGGTTCCCAGCAAAGGACCCTTCCTACCCAGAGCACAGCAAGAATCCCATTGAAGCTGCAGTGCTGATGGCCACTCCGTCACTGTCCCTTCTGCCGAGGGAACGAGCACACAAGGAGAGGAGTCCACACCTTGGCAGGAAGAACAACCCTGGTCGTTGGGAGGACGTGGGGCCTCTGCACAGAGCGGGCAGGGAGGGACAGGCTTAGCACCCAAGTGACCCACTGGGGCATCTTCAGCGACTCTGTTGACCAGTTTAAATGAAAGAGCGAATCGGGGGAGAGCAGCCATAGCCTGAGAAGGTCATGGTTACAAGGGCTTCGGACAGGACGGGGAGAAGGGTCTGGGTCACCCCATCACATAAGCCACCTAAGCCAGACCTGGAGTTCAGGGTTACTGTGAGCTATGATGGTGCTAGTGTGCTTTAGCCTGGGCAGCAGAGCAAGACCTTGTCCCTTAAAACAAACAAACAAACTCTGGGAGAAACATCAATGCCAACCCATAGGGTTAGAATCAGAAAGCTGTAATAGTGGCAGTGGTGGGGACTAATGTCTTCCATCTGTCTCCACACCTCTGCTCTTCCCATTTCCCGACCCTGCTCTGGGCCCTAGGGAGAGGGGAGAGGAGGCCAGAGGACAGATTCCACAGTCTTCCTCCCATAGGGCCACCATACCGGTCTTTTTCCTCCACCTACCCACCTGACCCTCCTCCCCAGGCCAGGTAAGCACACTCTCAACCCTCTCTTCTTCCCTTAGGCCCCCCCAGGGGTGATGCCCCTCCCCCATGCTGGCCCCAGGGCCTTGTTCTGGCCCTCGTCATTTTCTTTCACCATCCTATCCCTTTGTAAATGCTCCTGGTGTTAACCCTACCTCCAATTATCCTAAATTGATTGGGCCATCTGTTTCCTGCTGGGCCCTAACTGATAGACTATAATTAAAGATGTGGGGGAATGCAAATGAGAGATAATGGTAAGACATTAAAAAGCAGGCTACCAAACTGTATACAGCATGGTTCCAATTTGGGTGAAATTGCTCATAGAAATGGGCAGGGTGGGGGGAAAGAGAAACAATTACAAATTGTTAAAAACAATTTTTTTTTTACCTCCATGATGTGGGGCTTAAAGCTTCACTTTAACTCTCCAAGTTGTATGTTTTTGTATTGATGGAATCTTTACGAGGAATAAGTGTTACTTTGGTAATCTAGCACTCTGAGAGGCCAAGGTGGGTGGATTGAGCTCAGGAGTTCGAGACCCGCCTGAACAAGAGCAAGACCCCATCTCTACTAAAAATAGAAAGAAATTAGCTGGACAAGTAAAATATACATGGAAAAAAATTAGCCGGGCATGGTGGCGTATGCCTGTAGTCCCAGCTACCTGGGAGGCTGAGGCAGGAGGATCGCTTGAGCCCAGGAGTTTGAGGTTGCTGTGAGCTAGGCTGACACCACGGCACTCTAGCCCGGGCAACAGAGTGAGACTCTGTCTCAAAAAAAAAAAAAAAAAGAAAAGAAAAAGAAAACATATGCACAAATAAATACATAAAAAATTGCTATACATTGGGAAAAATTGTTCCACATGAGGGGTGGGAGCAGGGAGGTGAAGTTATAGGTGTTTTTTTCTCTTGCATGCTTTTCTGTATTTTCCAAACTTTATCTGATGAACATGCATGGCTAATTCTATCAGAAAAAAAAGGTAGATTTTATTTTTAAAATGGGTATGATAGAGAGTAAACGCTATAAAAGGGCAGATTATTGTTATAGAGCACAGATAAGGCCAAGCAGGAGGAGACTAACAAAGAAAAAGGAAATAGAGAGTAAGACGGGGACAGAGACGCAATTTGGTAGCTGAGGGTTCGAGCCCAGCCACCCCTGGCCCAGGCCCACTAGCTGGTAAACTCCTCCCAGCGCGGCCTGGGGCCCCGCGCTGACGCGTGGAAAGCCATCAAGGGCCATCCGGGCACTGCCGCCCAAGGTGGACACCACTCAAGGGACAGTGCAGGGCAAGTCCCAGTGCAGCACGAGGCACAGAGGGTTCACGGCAGGCGAGGAGAGAAGGGAGACAGGCTGAGCGGAGGAGCGGGTCCCGGTCCACACGGTCCCTGTGAGCATCAGCCCTCCTGCGACCCTAGCCAGAGCAGAGGGCTGGACTCGCGGGCCCCTCTTTTTAGCCTCCCTGATGTCCCTTGCCTCCTGCGAGAGCACAGATGGGGACGAGTGGCGGAGACGCGGTGGCCGCGGGGCTGTGGGTCGGTGCACGGTGGGCGTGGTCGCGCTGGGCGCTGCCTGCTCTCGCGCTACGGTCCGCTGGACCCCAGGGCGCTGGCGGCGGCCAAGGCAATGAGGGACCGCGTGCGAGGGAGGGCCCAGACCCACTCCGCCCCACAGGACCCTGGACCCTCCGGGTCCCCACATGGCTGTCCCTGTCCCCAGGGGTCCTTGCGTCCTATCGTCCCCGCAGGCGCATCTCCTATCTCAGAGTCCAGAATTCTGACCACGAGACCCCCAGCAGACCCCCTCCTAAACGCTAACACAGGCTTTGTGTCAGTCACAAAAGGCGCCGTGGGTCCCCTGGGTGGACTCGGCTCCAAGCATGGGCACAGGGCTTTGCTGAGGGAGCGCAGGGTGCATTTCAGTTCCCGTCACGCCTTTGGAGAGCTTCCTGGTTCAGTGCCCAATACGCACGACTGTACGCGCGGACCAGTGTCGTTCCACGTCCAGGAATTCCAGACGGCCCAGCGATCAGGGGCCCTGGCGAGGAGGGCCCGCCTCACCCGGCCCGTTTGTACTGTAGGAGCAAGAGACGCTGAGCTGGAGGCCGCGCAACTGCTCCAGCCGCACGAGATGGGACCATTTCCAGCCCTCGGACCTGGCGCGGGGAAGCGCGGCCCCCGGGCGCGGGCGGTCCCCAACTCCCCCGGCCGTGCTGAGCAGCCTGCACAGCCCGAAGCTGCTCCCAGGCACTGACCCTTCCTGGAGCTGCTGGTGCCGCGGAGCGTGAGTGACGGCCCGCACTCCGCTCCGCCTGAACCCCGCCAGCTTGGCCTGCGCCCCCAGGCTCGTAGCGAGCCCCCACCGCTTTGCCAATCTGTCCCTCTTGGCGGAAAAACCGGTGGAGATCCGATTCACGTCCGCTCGGTGTCCAGATCCAGGCTTGGGTCTGCTGCCGGGAGGGTCACTGGCAGGTTAAGAGGTGAGGCCCCATTCGTCGCCTTCTTCATTTACTTCGTGTCCCCTCTCCAGCTGCAGCTGATCCGACCAGACTCCCTCGAAGAAATCCCCTCCCGCCACGGAGGAGGCGTCACAAGACAAGGAGAGCTGTGAGTGGCGCGGGCGGTACAGGGGTGAGACCGCAGGGAGGACCGGGTGAGGACGAAATGGATGCCACTGAGTTTTGGAGCCGCTGGGGACCAGAGCGGAGCTTCCTGGGAAGGAAAGTCCTAGCTCAGCCCCGCTCCGCCTCCTTGCTGGGTTCCAGGTCTAGCCCGGATGCCCGGAAGCCACCGTCAAGTTCAACCCCCTGCAAATGCTCACGTGGGACCTGACCCCGCCGATCCGAAACTCTCACGCCATTGGCTGCCTGGTTGGTCCTCTGTTGCCCCATTGGACCAGGGGAGTCTCTCAGCCAATGGGCGCTGAGGTCCGGGAGGCTCCCTGCCGCCGCCACTGGGCGGACTTCAACCCAGGTGCAAGAGGTCAGGTATTCAGGTATCCCCCCCCCCACGATGAGAACCCAGTTCCTCAAGAAGCGGCGACATTTCCATGGGGTGCTTTGTCCCAAGCTCTTCCAGGAGCTCTTCTGGCGAGAGACTTGAGCTTTGAGGACAGTGGCTGATCCCCAGGGACCAGGGATCAATTCTTCATTCTGTGACTACCAAGATACACACACCTCTCCCAGGTCCCAACCCCTGATTTGAACCTTCAACACCAGCTTGGAGATTCTATGAACCTGTGACTCTGGGATCCCCCACGTGAGGGGCGCCATTCCTTCCCTAAGCGATTTGGTAGTGAAAGGCCCCAAGTCCTAAAGTTACTGTCGTTCTTGGGATTCTATCACATGTGTGTCGCTTGCATTTGTGAAATTCTGTGTGGATTTGCTATCGTGTCTCCTGGTTTTAAGTTATTAGTGTTTCGATTGCATCGGTTGTTTTCCATATGATCATTGCGGGAATCAGATGACTTCAATTTCGATTCTGACCCTGCCGTTTAATTATAGTGTCATTGTCTGAGCCTGCATTTTTTTCCCTATGCAGTGGCATGTTATATTTCTCTTGCAAAAGAATAATGTACATTGCTTGTGTTTATAAACCTTCCAGCGGAGGTCAGAGTTTGGCCTTAATAAACAGCCTCCTTTAAATAATCACACACAAACAATTGCATGGTTATTTTGTGTCCAGATCTGCAAGCTAGCAGTCTGTGTTGCTAACTGCACCCCTCCTTCCCAAGGTCCCACAGCGAGTGAGGGTCAGAACCAGGTTGGAACTCAGATCCTTCAGCACCAGAACCCATGCTCTCCGCCACTGCCTCACCTTCCTTTCTAAGAAAAACAGCTCCGAAGTTTAGGAATTCCAAGCAGGGTGCCATGTGCAGAATTCATTGTTGGTGCAGTATCTCCCCCCCCACCTGAACTAAGGCCCCTGCCTTGGACAGAAAGTGACCGACATACTGGCAGGTGACTTGTGCACATCCTGTTCTTGGTTTTTCATGTATCAGAGCTCAAGGATTTTTCCAACTGTCCAGGGTCTCCCTGGAATTATGAGAGAAAGAAGGGGTTGAGGGTGGAAGTCAAGTGACAAAAAGGACTCAGCACCTTCTCTCCCAGGAATCCATCACCTCTAGGCCCAGAGATCTAGGTGCACAGGACGCTGGAGAGTACAGTGGTTACCCTCTCTGTGGCAGGCAAAACTTGGTTAGACTCCTCCCTCACTACTTATTTGCTGTGTGACCTGGGGCAAGTCTCTTAACCTCTCTGAGCCCCTGCTGTTCACTACTTATTGAAAAGGTAGGCAAACCACAGTATGCCCTTGTTATCTTGGGTATCTAATGCTACCTTGAGACAAAGTCTCCATGACAGGGCTGGACACAAAAGTGCTTAACAAAAGGGGGTGTCTCTGCCTTTATTTTGCACTGACTGTAACCTTGGCCTAGAAGCTCTTCCCTAAGACTTCACAGGGCTCCCTCCTTCACTTCCTTTTGCTCTTTGCTCAGATGTCTAGTAAAAGCCTCCATAATTGTTGTTTTGTGGGGTTTTTCCCCAATGCTCTTTGCAGATCCAAAGTGGAGGCTGAATAAATACCTGTTGAATGAATGGAGGCCATTGTCACAAATGGATCTGATGCCCCGAGCCTCCTTGGTGACACCTCAGTTCTTGTGCAGAGCCTCATATTGCTGGGTCCTTCCTTGCTTGGACAATTAAAAAATAATTAGCTCTGATACATGAAAAACCAAGAGCAGGATGTGCACAAGTCACCTGCCAGTATGTCGGTCACTTTCTGTCCAAGGCAGGGGCCTTGGTTCAGGTGGGGGGGAGATATTGCACCAACAATGAATTCTGCACATGGCACCCTGCTTGGAATTCCTAAACTTCG
>VBSM01003212.1:4402921-4419381 GCA_008086735.1 Cheirogaleus medius
TGCCTGGGCCTCCCAGAGTGCTAGGATTACAGGCGTGAGCCACCGTGCCCGGCCGAGGCTTTTTATTTTATTCTGAGTGGAATGGGAGCTGTCAGAGGGTTTTGAATAGAGGGGGCATATCATCTCTGACTGTGTGGGAGATGGGGTGTTGGGGCATGGGACGACAGGAAGAGGCTGCTGTGATCGTCCAAGCAGGAGGTGACCCTAGACAGGTAGGCAGGACCAGGATTGGGGTGGGGTGCGGTGCGGGGAAGATGAGAAGTGGATGAATTTGGAAACACTTTGAAAGTACAGCCACTAGGACATACAGACGAACTGAAAATGGTATGATTGTGTGTGTGTGTGAGAGAGAGAGTCGGGGTGGTGGGGTGTGACGGTTACAATGAACCCTCAATTTCATCAACAGGAAAAGGAAAACAATACTACAAAGGATTGTTGTGGGGAGTCTATATAATGTGGATATAAAGCACTTAGCACATTTCATGAAGCATCATCTGATACTATGAACCCATCATATTTCTTCGGGCACCACCAAAAACCCCATATGTGTCCCCTAGGATTAAAAAAAAAAAGTCTCCACTATGCCCCAAATTCTTCAAAAACATCTACCCCTTCCTTAGTACTTTGTTCTTTCATCATCCTTAGGAAGTAGGAGTGACTCAGGGTGACTTCCTCTCCTCTCACTACTGTATGGGTTCTGAGAATTCTACACTCAGGATTCTCTTTCTAGAAGAATTCCAGGCTCACCGCTGTAGCCTCCTTTCTCTTTCTCTTTCACTTTCAGTCTCTCATCTGTCTGTCATCTAGTGATGACATCTGGGCTTCTCCAGCCCCGCCCTGGCGGTAAATTCCAAACTGAGGTGGCGCCTTTGCTTTTCTTACATCAGCTGGCGTTGTCCCTCTGGGCCAATCCGGTGGCTCATGCCCTTGCTTGCCTTAGAGTCCCTGGGGAGCTCTAAAGATCGACAAGTCTGGGCTGTAACCTCAGAGATTTGGTTCATCTTAATCAGTACTCCACCAGTGGGTCCTAAACTTCAAAGTGCATTAAAATCAGCTGGAGTCTTGCTAACCCATAGACGTCTGGACACTCCCCCTCCTCAATTTCTGATTCAGTAGCTCAGAGAATTTTCATTTCTAACAAATTCACAGGGGAAGCTGATGCTACTAGTCCAAGGACCACACTTTGAGAATCACGGCTCTATCCCAAGAGGTGGGAATATGTGATGGTTAAAACTCTCACTCCTGAAAGTGAAGTCCAAACACCAACAGCATTAGCAACACCTTGAGGGAGTGCTAGAAGTGCAGACTCTCGGATCCTTTTGGAGTTCGTAATGGTAATCATGGTGATGGGCTTCCACACGCATGCGCATGAGTGAGATGTGCCTCCCTCAATCCTTGTTACATCAGCCCACTACCTGTCTGACATAAAAAAAAAAAAATGCAGAATCTTGACCCAAGTCCAGACCTAATGAATCAGAAATCTGCATGTTAGCAATATCTCCAGGTGATTCATACACCTGTTAAAGTTGAAGAAGTACTGTGTTCTATCCCAGTGCTGCCTGTTATTAACTATGAGGTCTGGAAGCATCTTCTTGAGGTCTCAGTTTCCTCACCTGTGAAATGGGAGTAATTGTATTAATAATACCTACATCATAAGGTTATAGTAAGGATTAAATGAATTAACATAAAAGCATAACAGTGCCTTGCATATGAGATGCACCAAATACATGTTTGCTATTTCTATTGTTATTGTTATATATTATTATAACAATATTCCCCATTTATCCATGGGGGATGCATTCCAAGACCCCCAGTGGATGCCTGAAGCCATGTATAGTGCCAAACCCTGCATATACTATGTGTTTTCTATCTGATAACTGAGGTGGCCACTAAGTGGCTAACAGACAGGTGGCGTATACAGTGTGGATATTCAGGACAAAGGGACAATTCACGTCCCAGGTGGGATGTGCCAGATTTCCTCATGCACAGACAGAACACAGGTTAACACTGAGAAATTGTTAATTTCTGGAATTTTTGGACTGCGGTTGGCTGTGGGGAATTGAAACTATAGGTAAGGGAGGACTACTGTATTATTAGTACTGTTATTATTATTATTTTCAGCTCCCAGGTGTTTGCAATGGGCAGCCAAAGCTAAGAAATACTAAGCAAGGCCAAACCCTACCCCTGGGATCCCAGGAGCCATGGAGAGATCGATAAAGGTGTCAAAAGGAACTGAAATGGAGATGCAGACACCAGGACAGGGGCTGGAATTAGAAAAACAGCCGCAAAGCCCCAGAGACCCAGACTTCAGAAATCAAAAGCTGAATCCAGCGTCTCTCAGCAGGGGAGACAGAGACTGCAAGGAAATACACCTGCAGAGAAGCACCAGCCCGCTCGACCTTCCTCCCCCATCAGCATCCATCCGTCTGTCTGCCTGTCTGTCCATCCATCCAACTCACTCCTTTCCCCAATCCATGGCCCAGCCCTGACTCCCCTCTCCCGGCCGTGTCCTCAGCCCTTCAGTCTTCCCATGCAACAGGCAGATGCCATCGGCCCAGTTCCTATCCCGGCAGCTGCACTGGAGCAGGTATTGTCGTCTCACACATCTAGGAATGGCTGTAGCTTCTTGTCACCAGGCATCCAAGGCCGCAGAGGCCACCACCTTCATGAGTCTGCCCGCATGGTGGCTAAGAAGGCAAGTTCTGGAGTCAGACAGACCTGAGTTTGAATCTGACCCCGCCACCTACCATGTAACCCGGGCAGATGACTTCTCTGTGCCTCAGTTTCCCCATGTAGGAAAATGGGAAATCATAATAAGATGTCTGACCTCCTAAGTCTGTCCTGAGGATTTAGGAGGCTCACACAGGTGACGTATTTAGAATGGTGCCCAGGACAGGTGAGCATGCCAAGTAGCCATGTGGCCGATGATCTCTGTGGACTCTCTCTCCTCCTCGGGAGATTACTGAGGTCTACCGTCAGTCCCTCAAGCTGTAGACTGTGGCTCCTTCCCCCTCTGCCTCTGTCCTCAGACCCACTCTCCCTGAGGGACAGTGACAGTTAACACTGGTCATCCCTGGCACATCACAGGGGCTCATTAATAGTTGAGAAAAGAATGGATGAAGGAATTCTTTGGGACTCCAGGCCAGAAGGGTAGGTCATGGCTCCCGCCCCTCCACGGGACCTGAAACCGGGGACTTGCGACTGCAAGTGAGGCATGGAGGGGCACGAAGGTTGGGTCCGTGGGAGGGACAAAAGTGGGCGGGATGGTGGGGTCAGGTGACGGGGGCCAGGGGCCAGTGAGGCGAAAGGGACCCGCTAGGTCGGGTTGAAGAGAGGGAGAGGCACGAGGAGAGAGACCCGAGTGGTCCTGGTGACGGGTCCTGGTGAGGAGGGTCCAGGACACAGGCTAGGGACAAAATCGGGAAAGGGGCGGGGAAGAGCCCAGTGGGGTCCCAGCTTCCCCCCTCCCGCGGCAGCCTGCCCTGGCCCTCTCGTCTGGCTCTCCCCCCTCCCAGCCTCTCTAACCTGTCCCTCGTCCCCTTTCCCCTCCCTTTCCCCCCTTGCTCACCTGTGCCACACCTGCCCCCATCTACGTGTGTGCCCCTCCTCCCTCTTCCCCTTTCCCCTCCACCTCTTCCGCATCTGTCCTCCTCCACCTTTTCCCTACTTGTCCCCCTCCTTTCAAGTATCCCTTTTACCCGCTGGGACTTCCTGTTTCCCACCCAGGGTCCCGCGTGCCCCTCCCAGAGCTTCTGGGCACCCCGGGGCGGGGGCGGCGCTGTGGGACCCGGGCTGGGAGAGGCCACCGCAGCACGACAGCAGACCCGCGGGGGAGAAAGAGGCAGAGGTGGGAGGAGGTCCGAGAAGGCTGCCCAGGAGGTGGAGGCTGCCCTGGGGCTGGGGTCTGGCTGTGGGGTCCGAGGGTCTGCCCGGCCTCGCCCACCCCCAGCTGCACTGAAACGCCCCTTCTGCCCCGCTGCCACCCTCTGCCTTTGAACGTTACCCCCGACACCGTAGTCTGTTCCCGCTGCAGTAACAAAATACCATAAGCTGGGTAGCTTATAAACGCCAGAGATTTATTTATTGCAGCACGAGGGGCTGGAAGTCCAAGGTCAAGGCGCCGGCAGAGGGGGTGTGTAGGGGGCCTGGCTCGTTGGCTGTGACTTCTGGCTGTGTCCTCACCGGGTGGAATGTGCCAGAACATTAACCCCATTCCTGAGGGTTCCGCCCCCATGACCTCATCTCCTCCCAGAGGTCCCACCTCCTAATTCAGTCACCTTGGGGGTTAGGATTTCAACTGAATAAATGGGGCTGGAGGCGGGGCACAAACCATAGCAGGGGGTACAGAGGCTAGCATCCCCTGTGGGGGTCTTGAGAGACACACCAGAGAATCCAAGGTGGCCCGGCTGGCACTGTGGGAGGGGGTGGGCAAAGGAAGGTGGGCTGAGACCTCCCCTGACTCAGGGTCCTTTGACTCAGCTGTCCCCAGCCCCACGTGGGAACCTGACCTTGTTTTCCTCCCACCTCACCTACTACGACCCCCCAGGACTAGTTTGCTAAACGAGGAAAGCAAGTTGTGGAAAAATGGATACCGTGTGATTGAGTCCACTTTGGTAAAACCAACAACAAAAACAATATGTGCGTGAGTCTACACTTGATTTAAGCGGCTGTCAGTCAACAATGGTCATCTAAAGGGATTGGAGTGGGAAAAGGAGGTGGGGAGGAAAGAAGAAAAGAAAAAACACCTGTAGCTCCACGGAAAAATATGCGCAGAATAATTTTCTTTCTTTTAGTACATTTTTATCAACTTTGACTTCTTATAACCTTTTTTATTTTAAAATACTATAGGCTTACAAAAAGTTGCAGAACACTACTAAGAAGTTCCCTGTACCCCTCAGCCAGCGTTCCCTGATGGTAACGCCTTGCATAACCACAGCACATTCTTAAAACCAGGACATTGTCGTCGTCACAGTGCTATTCACTAGACTAGAGACATTACTGGGATCTCACCAGTGTTTGCATGCACTCATTTCTTTCTGTATGTCTTTGTGTATAATTCGGTGACATTTGATCACATGTAAAGTCCCACAGTCAAGATACAGAATTGCTTCCTCACTACATAGAAATGCCCGAGTGCCACCCTTTATATTATAGTTACACCTTCCCTCTCCTTCCCTCACCCTTGACAATCACTAATCTGTCACCATCTCTATAATTTTCTCATTTCAAGAATGGCGTATAAGTGGAATCCTATAGCATGCCATTTTTTCAGACTAGCTTTTGATTTCATTCAGCCACAATGCCCTTAAACTCCATCCAAGCCGTGCACATCAATAGTTTAATCCTTTGTGTTGCTGGGTGGTGTTCCCGTGTGCAGATGTGTGTCAGACTTTAACCATTCACCTGTTGAAGGACATGTAGATTGTTTCCAGTTTGGAGCTATTACAAATAAACGTGCTATGGATATTTGTATCCGCTTTTGGTGCAAACATTTTTATTTCTCGAGGATAAAAGCCCAGGAGTGTGACTGCTGAGTTGTGTGATGAGTGTATGGTTAAATGTTTAAGAAACTGTACACTATTTTCCAGAGTGACTGTAACATTTGACATTCCCACCAGCAATGTACGAGAGGTCAAGTTTCTTCACATCCTCACAAGCATTTGGTCCTATCAGTATTATTACTATTATTTGTCATTCTAATAGGTGTGTAATGGTATCTCATGGTGGCTTTAATTTGCATTCCCCTAATGGCTAACGATATTGACATCTTTTCATGTGTTTGTTTACTGTCTGTGTATTCTCTTTGGTGAATTGTCTGTTCATGTCTTCTGCCCATTTTCTGTTGGATTTTTTTTTGTTTGTTTTAATGGATGAGTTTTGAGGGATATTTGTACACCCATGTTCATAGCATTATTTGCAACAATCAAAAGGTGAAAGCAACCCAAGTGTCCATCGACTGATGAATGGATAAGAAAAACATAGTATGTACATACAAAATTCAGCCTTAAAAAGGAAGGAAATTATAACACATGCTACAGTTTGGATGGGAAAATGGAGAGTTATTGTTTAGTAGGTATGGACTTTCAGTTTTGTAAGATGAAATCACAACAATGCAAAGGAGAAGAAAAGGGACTGTACTTAATGCCACTGAACTGCAAACTTAAAGATGATTAAGATGGTGAATTTTATGTTATGTTAATTTCGTCCCAATAAAAATAGTAAGTGTTGAGAATGGGCATCTTTGTCTTGTTTATGATTTTAGGAGGAAAAGCAATTAGTATTTCACCTTTTTTGAGGTTAGTGGAAGGTTTTTCATAGATTTTCTTTATCAAGTTGAGAAATTTCACTTCTATTCCTAGTTTTCTGAGAGTTTTTATCAGGAATAGATGTTAGATTTTGTCAAACGCTTTTTCTACATTGATTGATATGATCATGCGATTTTTCTTCTTTAGCCTGTTAATATAATGGAACCCACTCATAGATTTCAAAATACTTAGCCATCCTTGCATTCCTGGAATGAATCTCATTTCATCATGGTGTACAACTTTTTTTTTTTTAATATAAAACATCTTTATTTGCTTTGGACTACCATATTTCCAGGAAGATTGCTCCCCCCATTTTGTAGAAACGGGATCTCACTATATTGCCCAGGTTGGTCTCAGTCAATCCTCCTGCCTCGGCCTCCCAGAGTGCTGGGATTATAGGCATGAGTCACTGCACCCAGCCAAGGTTACCTTTTTTCCCCATTAAAATTGCAGTGAACTATGTATAACATAAAATTCACTATTTTAACCATTTTTGTACACAATTTAGTGGCATTAATTACATTCACAATGATGTGCAACCATCACCACTATCTATTTCTAAAACTTTTTCAACACCTCCAACAGAAAATCTGTCAGCATGAAGCATGCAGAGCATACCCTCACTCCAGCCCTGGGTAATCTCTAATCTGCTTTCTGTCTCTATGAATTTTCCTATTCTAGATATTTCCCATAAGTAAAATCATAAAATGTTTGTCTTTCTGCATCTGGCTTATTTCATTAGCATAATATTTTCGGGGATTATCCATGTCATAGCATGTATCAGAATTTCATTCATTTTCATGGCTGAATAATGTTTTCTTGTATGTATACACCACATATTGTTTGTCCACTCATCTGTTGATGGACACTTGGGTTGTTTCTACGTTTGGCTATTGTGAATGATGGCACTGCGAACACAGGTGTACAAGTATCTGAGTCCCTGTTCAATTCTTTTGGCTATATACTTATTTATTTAATTTTTTTCTTTTTTTTAGAGTCAGGGTCCCGCTCTACTGTACCGGGCTCAGACTCAAGGTCTAGGATCTCATCATCTATATCAGATCAGGTGTTGGGAAGACCACACTCTTGCCAGGATATCAGGAACTCTTGAGCACCTCTGGAAGGAGAGAAGAAGCAGGTGCAACTATTTGGGAGAGCAAATGATGAATATTTAGAACTGTCCTGCTCATTATGATAGCCACTAGCTACATATAGTAACATATAGTAATAAATTTCAAATAAAATGAAAATTCAAGCCCTCTACTGCACTAGCCAAATTTTAAGTACTTAACAGTCACGTGTGGCTAGTGTCTACTATACTGGACAGTACCGATGCAGAATATTTCCATTGTTGTAGAAAGTTCTGTTGAACGGTGCTGATTAGGCTATATAAGTACAGGTAAGCCTGTGATCCAGCAATCCTACTCCCAAATATATGTCTTAGGTTGGGTTCTCTCAAAAGCATATCCTGAGCCAAGGGTGTATTTGGGAGAAGTCCCCCAGAAGCATAAGTGAATGGGGAAACTGAGGTTGGAAGAGCAAAAAGCCAATAATGGTGTATCCTGGAGTACAGAGGGGAACACTCAGGCACTGAGAGAGTGAGCACCCCCTTAATTCTGACCCTGACCCCCAACTTGCCTTACCCTAGTCCCAGCCCTGGAAGGGTCAGTACTGTGAGCACCTAGAGCTCATTTATACTGGGGACGTTCAGACGATGGAGAAATCATGAACACACCTGAGAATGGATCCACTGAGGAAAAGAGAAGCTACAGTATTCATTCATTCATGAGTTCCCACTCCTCTCCAGTTGAGGATTTCTCCAGGGGGAATGGATGCTGGTACATCTGTTCTTCGTGCAGACAGTGGGAAGTCCTCAGACTCAGAGGGACAAGTAGAAAGATGCAGGCACACGAGGTGGGAAGCTGGCAGAATGCGTAGGGACTGCCCACCACATCCGCAGTGAGCACAGAAGTGGGTCGAGGGGACACAGTGGGAGGGCGTCAGCTGGTGTGTTGCAGTACATTCCAGAAAACCACCCCCACAGAGAACAGGTGTGGGCCTTATGGCGATGCAGAGCTGGAGACAACCTAGGTGTCCATCACTGGGGGATGGATAAATAAAAGTGCTATGGGCACCACCATAGACTACAACGCAGCAGTCAGAAATGGGAAATTGGATGTACGCAGTTGTATGGAGAGATCTCAGAAACAGCATTCAGTTACAAAAAAAAAAAATCAAACCCAAAGAAGTAGAAGATTTATAGCACAATCCCATTTATGTAAATTGGAAACACACACACAAAATCACAAATTATAAAGCTACATCTTCGCAGCTATTTATCAAGTGCATTAAAGTGGGCGTGTAGTGGGTGGGAGTGGGATTGGGGATAGATGGGTAGAACCTTGGAGGGTCTTTCATGGGCTGATTGTGAGTCTGCGTTATGATTTGAAGAGTATGATTAATAACGTTCTGCACCAAAGGGCTAAGGAAAAGTAAAGAGAAATAAAAAAACATGAAGTGCCTGCACATCAGAGCGATTGCTTACGTGCTACACAATTATTGTGGCTGCAGGGGCGGTGACAGCAAACAGGCGCTCTGGCTGCCTTCCGGAAGCCCTCCTCACTGCCCCCTCAGCCCTGCCATGCTGCCCGAGAGGGACCAGAAGGAGAAGTGACCTGTCACCCCCACAGGTTCCCGTCTCATTCCTTGGCTGCAGATAGAATAGGGGGTGAGCACGTAGGACTCCGTCCCAACCCCAGCTCTGCCACCGATTTGCTGTGGCTGCTGTCCCCAACCCCTGGGCTGCAGACCGGCACCGGTCCATGGCCTGTTAGGAACCAGGGCCACACAGCAGGAGGTGGGCAGCAGGCTAGGGAGTGAGCAAAGCTTCGTCTGTATTTACATCCGCTCCCCATCGCTCCCCAGCCCCCCGATCCCTGGGGGGGAAAATTGTCTTCCATGAAAGCGGTCCCTAGTGACAAAAAGGTTGGGGACCGGCCGGGCACGGTGGCTCACGCCTGTAATCCTAGCACTCCGGGAGGCCAAGGCGGGTGGATCGTTTGAGCTCAGGAGTTCGAGACCAGCCTGAGCAAGAGTGAGACCCTGTCTCTACCAAAAAATAGAAATAAGTTAATTGGACAGCTAGAAATATATAGAAAAAATTAGCCGGGCATGGTGGTGCATGCCTGTAGTCCCAGCTACTTGGGAGGCTGAGGCAGGAGGATCGCTTGAGCCCAGGAGTTTGAGGTTGCTGTGAGCTAGGCTGACGCCACAGCACTCTAGCCCGGACAACAAAGTGAGACTCTGTCTCAAAAAAAAAGGTTGGGGACCACTGTGCTGTGGGACCTTAGGTTTCCTATGCTTCAGTTACCTCGTCGCTAAAATGGGGATGATCATTATTGTACTAGTCATGGGTCCCCGGAGAGACAGAACCAATAGGAAGGATGGATGGATGGATGGATAGTTACTAATAGATAAGAAGCGATTTATTAGGAGAATTGGCTCAGACGGTAATAGAGCCTAAGAAGGTCCACGACAGGCCACCTGCAAGCTGGAGAGCCTGGGACGCCAGTAGCATGACTCAGTCCACGACCGGAAGCCTCAGAACCAGCGACGCCAATGGTGTCTCTCTCAGTCCACAGGCAAAAGCCTTAGGACCCTGGGAGCGCGGAGGGTCTCGGGTGCAAGTCCTGGGGTTCCAAAGCCTGGAGTTCTGACATTCCAGGGCAGAAGAAGGGTGTCCCAGCTCACAAGAGGGAGCAAATTCATCTTTCCTCTGCCTTTTTCTTCTTCTGTTCAGGTCCTCAGCCCATTGGATGGCGCCCACCATCTTGGGTGAGGGTGGCTTTTCCTTACTCGGCCCACTGACTCAAATGCCAGTCTCTTCCCGAAACACCCAGAAATAATGCCTTACCTGCTATCTGGGTGTCCTTCCACCAGTCGAGTCGACATCTAAAACTACTCATCACAATTATAGGCATAACTGCTCATGGAAATGCTGAGAGCGTAAGTGAGTTAGTTCATGGAACATTCTTAAGCCGATGGTGGAAGATCCGTGTCTGCCACTCAGGCCACCTCACCTCCACACCCCTGCAAGCTTCCTCTCTGCCGTGACAGTCCTCAGGCCAGCTTCCCTTCCCGCCACCTGCCAGCGCAGCCTCTGTCAAGGGCTGTCAAAGTCAACGGGCTGAAGAAATGGGGTGATCATTGTATTAGTCAGGGGCAGTCTTAAAGCTTGCCCAGGCGGTACAAAAAGTTGCCCAGGACGTCCTAAAAGTTGTCCAGGCAGTAAAAACGGTGGCCACGGAGTCCCAAATGAAATTCTTCAGGTGCTCGTTACATTTCAGTTTCTCTTTCCCTTTTGGTACAGCTCCGGGCTGGCTTGGCCCCACCTACCTCTGTCTCATTACCTGGGCCAGACGCTGGCTCATGACGTCACACGCCTGTCCAGTGGAGATTCCCAGTTCCAGTCGCCTTTTTGTTTTACATACATCACCCAGGAATGCGCGTGTAGAGGGTTAAATAGCAGAGCCATGCAGCTCGGGAGGCAGATACGATTTGGCCATGGCTGCAGCGTGGAGCATTCTGGTGCTGGTGACCGTGGTGCTGGGCTTGGCCAGAGCTGGCCCTGTCCCCACTTCGAAGCCCACGACAACTTGGAGCGGCTGCCACATTGGCAGTTTCAAATCTCTGTCACCACGGGAGCTGGAAGCCTTCAAGAAGGCCAAGGATGCCTTGGTGAGTTCCTTTTGTTGTGGGCCAACCTCTGTCCTTTCTGCTATGGGTTAGACTCATACGGCGAGGCCAGCCTCCGCCTTGGCTGCCACGGGCTGGCTTCAGCCCCTGCTCTGGGCTAGCCTGTGCCCTTGCCCCCTCCCCTAGGAAGAGTCGCTCTCGCTGAAAAACTGGCGCTGCGGCTCCCGTCTCTTCCCCAGGCCGTGGGACCTGAGGCAGCTGCAGGTGAGTTGCATCTCGGGCCACTTGCCCCTTCCCTGTCCCTCTCTGCTGTCCCCATAGGTGGCCCCCTCGCCTTCTTCATCCCCCCCGTCCTTCCCTCTCTCTGCTCTCTCCTCACCGGTCCTGTGCCCCTCTCACGCCTTAGCTGCTCCCTTGACACTGTCCTGCCTCTGGGTCCCCTTTGTAATCTCCCGTCTGTCCCACTTCGCTATCTCGCTCACCTGTCCCCTATCCAGCTCCTTCTCGGCTCTCTCTTCCGTTCTCTCCCACATGTGCCCCGTCTGTCCCCGACCTGTGCCCCTTGTCCTGCTTTTCCGTGTCTCTCCCAGCTCTGGTCCCCTCCTCCTCCCCTGACCTCCTCCCCCCTGATGACTCTCACCTGCGTCCCTCAGTGTCTTTCCCGATCTTCTCATCCATGCGCCCTTCTTACCTGTGCGCCCAGCTGCCCTCTCCCACCTGCCTCCCTAACTGGTTCTCTCCTCACCTGTCCCCAACCCCTGTCCCGTCACACCTCTGTGATCTCCATAAGTCCCCTTCACTTTTCCCCATGTCACTTGTGTCCTCACCTGTCTTCTCCCTTATCTTTCTGCCTCACCTGTGTCCTCTTCATCTGCATCCTTCCTCCTGTCTCCCTGTCACCGGACCCATTACCTGTCCCCACCACATGTCCCATATCACCGGCCCTCCCGCCCCGTACTCCCTACCTGTCCCCACTTACCTGGGCCTTCTCACCTACCTTTCCTCACCTGCCGCCTCACCTGTCCTTTCCCCCGTCTCAGGTGTGGGAGCGCCCTGTGGCCCTGGAGGCCGAGCTGGCCCTGACGCTGAAGGTCCTGGGGACCGTGGCTGACACAGACCTGGGGGACGTCCTGGACCAGCCCCTTCGCACCCTGCGCCACATCCAGTCCCAGCTCCAGGCCTGTGTGAGTGTCCGGACCCCGGGGTCCCCATGTCTGTGGGCTGTGACCACCGCAGTCCCCCCGCGGCCAGGCCCTGCTCACGCCTGCCCCTCTGCCCACAGGGCCCGGCTCCGCCCACGGCAGGCCCCAGGCCCCGCGGCCGCCTCCAGCACTGGCTGCACCGGCTCCAGGTGGCCCCGAGGAAGGTGAGTGACCAGGAGGGGGACTGTTTCCTAGGGAGCAGCTGGGAGCCCAGACACTGGGCAGCCACCAACCCATCCCTTCCTCCCCACAGGAGTCCCCGGGCTGCCTGGAGGCCTCTGTCACGTTCAACCTCTTCCGCCTCCTCACCCGGGACCTGAAATGTGTCGCCAGTGGACACCTTTGTGCCTGAGAACCTGGACCCCCCCCCCAGCCGGTCTGGGACCCCAGACCTTTTTACCCACTAAGCCCCACCCCCGCCTTAAGTTATTTCCTCTCTCTCATTATTTATGGGCTTGGACCCAGGGCTGAGTTTATTTTTCTACTTTTATACAATATGCACAAATAAAAGGAATTGGAACTTTCTGTGATAAGTGAGTCCTTAAGAGTGTGTATGATTGTGGCCGAGTGGGACCGAGTGTGGATTCCTGTGTGGCGTGTTTGGATACGCCTGACTCTGAGACTGTGCGTATTTGTATCCACGTGTCTGCTAGAGCCTGAATCTGACTGAAGAGGCATGCGTGTTCAAACCCACGCGTGTGCAAGCATGTGTGCTCACTTCTGCACAAGTTTGTATGTCTCTCCGTCGCTCCCTGTCTGTATAAACTGCGTATCTCTCTTTTCCGCGTATATCTAAGACAGATGGGAGTCTACATCAGTCAAGATGCTTTATCCTGTAATAAGTAATCAGAAAACCCAACTCAAATAGCCAAAACAAAAATGAGTTTATAATCACAGGTAACAAAAAGTTAGTGGGCAGAGCAGTTCTAGGACTGGTTAATTAATTCATTTGGTAATGTCACTGGAGAACCAGGTCATTTCTATTTCTGTTGTCTGATTCGTTATGCTGGCTACCTCATGGTGCCAAGATGGCAGCCACAGCTCCAGCTGTCATACACTGACAACAAACTCCAAGTCATAACAAACCACCCCAAACTTAGTGGAGTAAAACAATAACCATCTTACTATGCTCACAGATTCTGCGGGTCACAAATTTGGACAAGGTGAGGGTGGATAGCTTGCCTCTGCTCCACAATACCTGGGGCCTTGATTCTTCCACTCTTCTTAAAAGCAAGGAAAACCTTTCACAGAAACTCCCTATTAGATGTGCATGCTTGTTTCATTGGCTAGAATTGCACCCAAACCTAAACCAAATGCTGACAAGGAAGAGGAAACTACAAAGATAGTCTTAGACTAATCAAGATTCCCCCCAGAGGACTCCTTTCCCTGAAAACACACCCCAAGGACGGTGAACACTTGAACAAACTTAGAGCTCCAGCAAAGAGAAGGTGGGAGATGGACCTAGGTAGCAGCCTAAAATGGCCCATGGAGTTTCCAAAGTTGTGAAACTCTTGTAGGATTGATGTCCAATGGGTTTCCAATGGTAGCACCATTTCTGTTGTTAAAATGTTGAAATATTTTCATACCAGTTGGTAAATAGCTATTTCCCCAAGATCCTCCAGAACAATTAGCTCCTACCCCCCATGTTGTCCCAGCTTCTCCCCTGGGTCTCCCAGATCTCTCTGCAATTCAGAAACAAGAGTTAATATTTGGCAGAGTGGGGGTGGGGGAGGATTTTCCAGAATCTGCTCCAACATGCGGCCAGCATGCCTTCTGATTTGTCAATGAAAACTGTTAAATCATCTGCAAATCATCTCCAGCTCATACATGGTTTTTAAAAAGTGGCCACAGGCCAGGCTCAGTGGCTCACGCCTGTAATCCTAGCACTCTGGGAGGCCAAGGCGGGAGGATGGCTTGAGGTCAGAAGTTCGAAACCAGCCTGAGCAAGAGCGAGACCCCGTCTCTACTAAAAATAGAAAAAATTAGCCGGGCATGGTGGCGCATGCCTGTAGTCCCAGCCACTCTGGAGGCTAAGGCTGGAGGATCACTTGAGCCCAGGAGTTTGAGGTTGCAGTGAGCTGTGATGACACCACTGCACTCTACCCGGGCGACAGAGAAAGGCTCTATCTCAAAAATAAAATAAAATAGGCCTGGCGCGGTGGCTCACGCCTGTAATCCTAGCACTCTGGGAGGCCGAGGCGGGCGGATCCCTCTAGGTTGGGAGTTTGAAACCAGCCTGAGCAAGAGCCAGACTCCATCTCTACTAAAAATAGAAAGAAATTAATTGGCCAACTAAATATATATATAGAAAAAATGAGCCGGGCATGGTGGCACATGCCTGTAGTCCCAGCTACTCGGGAGGCTGAGGCAGAAGGATCGATGGAGTCCAGAAGTTTAAGGTTGCTGTGAGCTAGGCTGACTCCACGGCACTCTAGCCCGGGCAACAGAGTGAGACTCTGTCTCAAAAAATAAATAAATAAATAAAATAAAATAAAGTGGCTATAAATTCTTTGACATTCCTCCCATCAAGGGGTGAAGTCAATGTTCCCCTCTCATTGAATGTGGACTTGTGATTTCTTCACCCAGTAGGAAGTAGTGGCAGTAAAGCCGAGCGACTTCGAACACCAAGTTGGCCCAGCTGTCTTGGAACACTCTCCCTGTTGGAACCCAACCACCACGCTGTGATAAGCCCAGCACACGGCAGGGCCACATACACATGCTCCAGCTGATGACGCCAGCCCAGTTTTTGAGTCACCCCAGCTCGGGAACCAGACATGCGAGTGAAGAAACTTCCAGATGATTCCAGCTCCCAGCTGGAGCCGAGACAAGCCATATAGCCACTGGGCCCTGATCAAGTTCCTGACCCACAGAAATCTGTGAGCATAATAGAATAATTTTTGTTTTATGCCACTAAGTTTGGTTTGCTATGAGGCAATAGACAATTGGAACAGTGGGACAGCCGCCAGCCCCTCATAATACATTGTGAGGCATGTCACAAGAAATTTATCACCAAGAGTAACCAACCCACCAAAGTTTCTGAATGATTGGGGTTTTTTTGGTCACGCTTCAGGGATTTCAGACGTATTCCCATAACCCTCTAACTTTCAATTAATTTGCATTCTGGGACGTTTTCACAATTAGGAGACAAAGAGCTGGAGTACACCCATACAAGGGACATTACACATGGCCCTGCAGCCACTCCCAATACATTATAAAGTCTGTGACTGGCACAACCTCAGCTTGGGTGGGAGGCAGCAAATGCCCAGCCTAGGTTATGAATTTCTCTCCCCTTTGCCTGCCACCTGCTTCCCCAGACTCCCTCACAGCTTGGAGTGGCCATGCATCTAAGGGCTTCTTAAATAAGTTAATTTATGTAAAGAATTTACAACAGAGCTCGGCACAGGGTAAGCCCCATATATGTGTTTGTTGTTGTTACTGTTATTATTTAAACATTTCTTTGTTTTTATTTCCTGATACATAGAAAATCCTTTTCCGCTTGTTCCATTCCTTCCTGTGTAGTTCACTGGTATGAGGATATGAGATCTGGAGCTGTGGCAGCCATTTTGTGACCACAAGGCAACAAACTTAGGAGAGGAAGCTATTATTTGGAGAAAGGGAGAAGAAAAGAGTAGAAGACTGGGTCCTTGCTGATATCAACAAGCCATTGCACCAAACCCCAGAACCCCGTAACTCCAGACTTGTTAGATACAACCAGATGTCTTTAATGCTCAAGTCATGTTAATTGGATTCTCTGTTTCTTGCAACCAAAGGTATCCCCACAAATCCATCCCTGTATGGCCAGCACTGAACCTAGATAAAACGGTTGATATTTAATAATAAAAATTTTAATCATATACGGCATATCTGAGCTCAGGCATATGAGCCCCTTCAATTATGGGTATTGCAATGGAAGGAAATAAGGTTGCAAATCTCTGCTTGAAGATGCCAAGGCCTTAGAGAAGAGATTTTGAACTGTGTATTCTGGTTTTGCCTGACTTGCATTTATTTCTTCTGGTAACAGTTCCCCAGTTTTCCTGTCGGAATGGCCCCCTTTCCCGCTGCCTCATTCAATTGGACACATGACTTCAATTTGATCAATTACAGCACTCTGGCCGGGCCCGGTGGCTCACGCCTGTAATCCCAGCACTCTGGGAGGCCGAGGTGGGCGGATCGTTTGAGCTCAAGAATTCGAGACCAGCCTGAACAAGAGTGAGACTCTGTCTCTACTAAAAATAGAAAGAAATTAATTGGCCAACTA
>VBSM01003212.1:4444861-4465287 GCA_008086735.1 Cheirogaleus medius
CCCCATTCCAGAAATCTCCTTGGAAACACTATGTCCCCTGCATTTCAGAAACCCCCTCCCAATCCTTCAGAATGCCCCCATGTGCCCTGATTACCTTCCCTGAAGATCTCCTTCCCATGTTCCGAAAAATCTTCCTCAGAGACTCTCTGAAATGGCCCCAGATCCCCAAAACTGACCTGGAAGACCCATCCCCACCCCACCATGTAGCAGCCATCTCCCATGCACACTCCTCCTTCACATGTCCCTTTGAACCCTTCCACAGATCCCAAAAATCTCCCCCAGAGACCTCATATCCCCTAAATCTCACACCCTGAATTGCCCTAGAGGCTGTACCCCAACAGTCTTCATGAGACCTCACCTACCTCCACTTATTCTAAAAATCTTCTCCAGATATTACCTGAAATCTCCCATATTCTGAGAGCCTCTTCCAAAACCCCTTTTGCATATCCCAAATCTTTCCCAGTAACCCATGCCACATGTTCCAAAAATTGTTTAAGAATCCCCAAAAGTTCCCTCATAGTTTCTCTCTCATATTCTCTGAACCCATCTTAGATTACCCTTCAAAATCCCTCCTTCTAGAACTATGTTAGGTGAACCTTCTAAAGATCCTCCTCACAACTTCATCAGACCCTAAGATTCTCTTCATGACCCCTCTGATATGCAGTTTTTCAGGACCCCCTTGAGCCCTCCTAAGATTTGCAGTGGAAATCCCTCGCAGAGACCCTCCTGCCCAGAACCTCTTGCATCACTACTCAGAGACCACCTACCTTACTAAGAGACTTTTCTAGAGATTTCCCTCCCTGACCTTGCCCTTCTAAGTCTTTCAAATCCTCTAGAACCCCCTGTAGAAGACCCCCACACATACCTAATTTTCTCTCAAAATAACTTTCTAGGCTCCTGCTCTTAGAGAGTCCTAGAATTCTTTCTGAAAAACCCTCTTGATACTCCAGGTACCCCTCAGAAGACCCATCTTCTCCATAAACTCTTTTGGAGACTTTACTCAGAGGTTTCTCCTTATCTGAGATCTCTGAAGAGTGTTTCCTAAAGAGGAACTCTGTTATCCCACTCCAGTACACCCATCTTCCCCAGACATCCTTTAGAGAATATTCTCCAAAATTGCCCTGCATCAGCAACCTGCCCCAGTGCTTCCTGAGACTTCCTCAGAACTCTCCCTCACATTCCTCTTCTGACAGGAACCTTACTCAGGACCCTATCAGATTTACCCCCTTTAGAATCCCTACTTACATCCTCTCATTTCTCTCCTTCTCTTTCCTCTGAAATCAACTCCAAGACCCTTTTTGGTTCTAAGCCTCCTTCTTCCATTATCCCCTCAGAGGCCCCCAGCATCCTCCAGACTCATCCCTCCAGAGCTGCTGTCTCCTTTTAAAGATCCTTGAGAGACCCCACCCACTTGAAATCCCAATGCTCAGAGACCTTTCTCCCAGACCCTTTTTTTAGGCCCCATCCTTACAGACCCCTCCTCCTTAACACCCTCCTCAGGGACTTCTTGAGGACTCTCCCCGTTTCCCTTTCAGAAGTCACCTTCCTTTTCCCCTTTGATGGCCTCCTCCCTAAAGAATCCCTTCCCCTTTAGCAATGGTTCTCAAAATGTGGTTCTTGGACCAGGAGCAGCAGCATCATTTGCTAGAAATGCAGATTCTTGGGTCCTACCCAGACCTACTGAATCAGAGAACCTGGGAGTAGGGCCCAGCAATCTGAGTTTTTAACAAACCCTCCTAGTAATTCTGATGCTGCTGAAGTTTGAGAACCACTGCCTTCTAGGGTGATTTCCTTTTCCCCACAAAAAGCACCCTGAAAGATGCCTCAGGGTACACGTTTGTGCCCTACTGCTCACCCCCGTTTTCCTGGGAGTCCTCTTTTCAAAGTACTCATCCTATTACCCTCCGTGAAAGGATATTGGCTTCTCCACATAGGTAACCCCCCACCCTCTGAGCAGTTACTTCAGGTTCTACCTTTGGATGGTTCCCTTTCAGATCCTCCTCAGTGCTTTCTCCTTCTGGCTGTCCCTTCAGCCCACCCCCCCAGTCCTTAGTGCTTCTGCTTTAAATTGCTACCTCTTTGAACACACATCCATCTCCCTTTCTCTCCACATAGGCACCCTCCCCTTGAAGCACCCTCAGGTCTTTTCATCCTGTGTCTTACTGCCAAGAGCCCTCCTTTGTACTTCTTAGAGCACCACTCATCTTCTCCCTTGTAGTTTTCTGTGTACTTACCCACTCACCTTCACTGGACTGGGAGCTCTGAAAGTACAGGGATGTGTCTTGCTCCTCTCTGAAGCCCGCAGGGTGGGATCTAGCCTCTGTAAATTATTGGGAATCGTTGGAGAATAAACAGCTCGCCCTTCTGCGTTAGACCAGAAATCTCCAAGTTCCTCAGATCTCGCTCCCCACTGGGTTTAGCACACCTTCCCCACTCCCTCCTCTCCTCTCACCTCCTTTCTTCTTTACACAGCCCCCCAGCTGCTCCTAACTACACAACTGTTCTTTGTGCTATCTCCCGATTCTGAGCTGCCACCCCAAGTCCTGTTCCTGGTGACCTGCCTCATTCTATCCTGGTTGGTTTCTCAGCCTGCCTCAGCCCCTAAGTCTGGGGCCTCCACAGGATTGTCAGTTTTCCTCAAGGGATTCTTGTTTCTCTCCAGGGCCCAGAAGAAGAAACAGAGACTCCAGGTTAAACACTGGGGCCTGCCTGCAGGAAGCTCACAGTACATTAGAAGGCTCGGGCAGGTACACAGGGCAGAACATGAAGCACAGATTATATGCTACAAAAATTCAGTGGTGAGAGGGAGCCTTTTATTTGGAAAGACTTCACAGAAAAGGTGGTATTTGGGTTGGGTACTGTTCCATAGGAGTTGGGACAATGATATGGTGCCACCCAGGCAGAGAAAACAGCTTAAGCAAATGGGTTAAAGACAAGAAAGCCTCCTCATCTCTCACTCATGCCTCACCCAAAGGGTAGAGATGAAAGAAGACAGATCTTCTCCGTTTGCATTGTATTTGCCAGCTGCACTTCAGTGACCCACAGGGTAATAATATAATGACTACTGTTTATTGAATGCTTACTAACTGCCAGGCACCCCTTAAGTGCTTTACCTGTATTCATAGGAACCCTATGAGATAGGTAAGCTACGATTATCCTTGTTTTGCGTATGATGAAATTGAGGACAGCTAGGACAAACAGAATGTCTGTGGGCTGTCTGTTCCAAGATGATAGTGCCTTGGGTCAGAGAGTTGGATTTTCTGTTTGGATAGGGTTGGCTGCAGTGGGGCATTATAGTGTGGTGGTTAGACATTCAGATTCTGGGGCTGGACAGAATTTGCATCCCATTTTGTCACTTACCAGTTTTGTTACCTAGACAATTTACTTCTCTGGTCCTTAGTTTCCACAGCTAAAAAATGAAGGTAGGCTGGGCGTGGTGGCTCAAGCCTGTAATCCTAGCACTCTAGGAGGCCGAGGCAGGTGGATTGCTCAAGGTCAGGAGTTCAAGACCAGCCTGAGCAAGAGCGAGACCCTGTCTCTACTAAAAATTGAAAGAAATTAATTGGCCAACTAAAACTATATAGAAAAAATTAGCTGGGCATGGTGGCGCATGCCTGAAGTCCCAGCTACTCGGGAGGCTGAGGCAGAAGGATCGCTTAAGCCCAGGGATTGGAGGTTGCTGTGAGTTAGGCTGACGCCACGGCACTCTAGCCTGGGCAACAGAGTGAGACTCTGTCTCAAAAAAAGAAAAAAAAAAAAATGAAGGTAATAATGATATCCTGTTTCATAGAATTGTTATGAGGATTAAAGAAGTTAATACACGTAAAGTACTTAGAACAATGCCTTTCGCATAAGCACTCATCTTTGGCAAAAAATAGCTCATATCAGGATTCTAAAAATATAAGTGGCCGGGTGTGGTGGTTCACACCAGTAGTCCCAGCACTTTGGGAGGCCTGGTGGGAGGATTACTTGAGCCCAGCCTGGGCAATATAGTAAGACCCACCTCTACAAAAAATTTTTTAAAAATTAGCCAGGCCTGGTGGTTCGCTCCTATAGCCTCAGCTACTTGGGAGGCTGAAGCAAGAGGATCACTTGAGGCCAAGAGTTTGAGGCTGCAGTGAGCTATCATGATGCCACTACTGTGACAACAGAGCCAAGACACTGTCTCAAAAACAACCCCAATTGAACATAAGCGACAGAACCTTAGCTCAAAGTGGTTTAATCAAAAAAAAAGGGGGATTAATTGGCTCATGCTACTGACAAGTCCAGAGCTAGCACGACTTCAGACCTAGCTGCATCCAGGAGTTCACATAATATTCTCAGTCATCTCTCCCCATTTCTCTGCTGAGTTAGCTTGATCATCAACAAGCTCCTGCTTTCTGGTGTCAAAGGTGGCCCTTGGCAACCCTAGGTTTAAATCCTACCTCGTTAGCAGCCTCAGTGGAAAGAGAACTGTTTCCTGAGAGTCCCAGTTTGGAAACAGTTTCTTTACTGAATATGCGTGAGATGATGACAGAAGATCCTTAGAGACAAGTTTTGGGTTCTTTACCCTGGAACTCAGTCTCTCGATTGCTGAGCCAAATAGGACTGTGATTCCCTCCCTTGACCTTTCTAGTGTTGATGGTAGTCTCTCTCCCCACTGTCCCCCAACTCCAGTCATTCTCCACTCTGTGATTGTTTGGATCCAGAGAAATTTAATGGTTAGTCTGACCCAACCAGATTTTCCTTTGGGATATCACTGGGAGAGGCAGGAATGAGGTGATCAGCCTGGCTTAGTGGTGGCCTCAGGGCAGTAGAATCCAGGAGTGCTGGTGTTCAGTCCCCTCACCTCAGCTTTGGGTTTCCATAGCTCAGAACTTTGGAAGAGAGTTAAGTAGGATTGCTGTGAGTGGAGTTTTGTTTTGTTTGTTTTAGTTTAAACTTGTTGAATAGAATCTGGTTGAGGGCAAGTTACAGAATAGCAATTTATGGAGTTACACAAGTCTCAAATGTTTCCAGCACTCATTCATTAAACAATTTATGGAGGCGCTATTCAAGGTACTGGAAATACAGCGGTGAATAAAATAGTCAAGATCCTGAAACTCATGGGGCATATGTTCTGATGGAGGGAAGATATACAAACAAGTAAAAGAAATCAGAATGTGGTACATGCCATGAAGGAAATAAAATAGAAGAGAGGGTGGGAGTGGCCACTGTAGACAGGGTGGTCAGAAATGGCCCCTTAGGGGACGTGGCAATTGACCCTAATAACTGGGAAGATGAGAAGGCACCGGTTGTGAGAAGATCTAGGAATGGAACATTCTAATCAAAGCATTGTTGCATGCAGAGAAGGGACTGCTTCAAGGTGGGGAAATTTATCACAGATATTTGTTGAGGACTTGCAATGTGCCAGCTGCTGTGCTAGGAGCGGGAGAGGTAGCAGTGAATACATAATACAGCCGCAGTCTTCCCTTCCCTCGTGGATCTTACAGTCTAGGCGGTTTTGGAAGAGTTTTAGTCTTTGAAGAAACACTTGTTGATGGTGACATCACAGACTCCTTCCTACTGGGGAAATGGGAGAGGATGGGGCACAGGTGAGCCCGGATCTTTTTTTTTTTTTTTTTTTTTTTTTTTGAGACAGAGTCTCACTCTGTTCCCTGGGCTAGAGTGCCGTGGCGTCAGCCTAGCTCACAGCAACCTCAAACTCCTGGGCTCGAGTGATCCTTCTGCCTCAGCCTCCCGAGTAGCTGGGACTACAGGCATGCGCCACCATGCCCGGCTAATTTTTTCTATATATTTTTAGTTGGCCGATTAATTTCTTTCTATTTTTAGTAGAGATGGGGTCTCGCTCTGGTTTCGAACTCCTGACCTTGAGCGATCCGCCCACCTCGGCCTCCCAGAGTGCTAGGATTACAGGCGTGAGCCACCGCGCCCAGCCGAGCCCGGATCTTATTGATGAGAAAGATCCGGCCGTGTGATGATCTGGGGAAGAGCGTTTCGGGTAGAGGGATCAGCAGGTGCAGCAGCCTTGAGATGTGTTCAGGGAACAGCAAGGAGACCGTGTGGCTAGAGCATAAGTGAGGGAGGGGGGCAAGGGGTTGGAAAGGCTGACAGAGGCCAAATCACTTGGGGCTTGTGGGCCATGATAAGGAGTTTACATTCTCATTTAAGGTGATTGGGAAGCTATTAAAAAGTTTTTTTTAAAAGCAATACAGTGATGTGATCAGATTTTTTTTTACCCCAGAAAGTTCACTTTGGTTTCTGCAAGGAAAACAAAGGGGCAAGAATGGGAGCAGGAAGGCAAATTAGGAAGCAATCCATTTGTCCAAATGAGAAAGGATGGGGACATAAATGTAGGTGTAAAGATGGAGAAAAGTGGATGGATATATTTTGGATATAGAGAAAACGGGCCTTGATGATAGGATTAGAGAAAGAGAGGACTCTAAGATGATGGTAATAGCTAAGTCATTTATGCCTCACAACTCTATAAGAGCAGGTACTATTATTAAACCCATTTTACGGATGAGAAAACAAGCACAGCAAGGTGAAATCATTTGCCCAAAATTACATGGGTAGTAAGTGATAGGATTATATTTCCAACCCGGCAGTCTGGTTCTAGAGCTACTGGGTTGTGGGAAAGATAAGGAGCGAATGTTTAGCTGACATTAACAAAAGAGAAATATCTCCTTCTCCATTCTAGAACCTGGCAAAAATTAAAAAACAACAAAAAAGTAAAATCAGAAAAAAGAAATATCAAGACCTGATGACTGGGGTCTTGGGGAAGAGGAAGGAGTCAAAGATGATTCAAAAAATTTTGAGTTGTCCACAAAGAGGTGATAATTGAATTTACAGAAGGTGGTTACATTCCTAAGTGAGAGAATACAAATGTAGAGAAAGGAAAGGGAGCAGAGAATAGACTTTTAGAGGGGAGAGATAGAAAGAAGAGCGCTAACTTCCTCTCTATTCCAGGGTTTCCTGAGAGCTCCCCATGCTGTGCTTATCTTCCAGGAGGCCCTGCCTCACTTCTCACCTCTCCCTCCCTTCCCCAGGACTATTCATACAAAAGGCTCATTCCCTGCTGAGGCAATAGTATACATATTTTGTGTACATATTTCAAGAGTTTCTGGAGATAACGATTGGTTCTTACAAGAGAGAAGTTGGGTTCCCTTGGTTTCTGATATTCTCCTGTTCCCAGGTTAGGATAGTGAGTCAACTTTCCTATATGAACAAGCCTATTGTCTTGTTCATGAATTATGAGTTCCTCAAAGGCCTAGTGGGTGTGTAGAAGAGCTCAGAATGGCTAGGAAGTCTGATAGGATTCCCTTATTTATCAGGCGATGTTGGCATTAAAGGGTGTACCCTTAGGCCCAATGTTCTAGGCAGTGGAAGGGAGCTTACAAGAGGCCATAGCATTGTTAAGAGTAAGCAAGGACTCTGAAGCCAGACTAAAATCTCAGTTTAGTTGTGTGTGCAGTCATGGGCAAGGGACTTACCTTCTAAGGTACCTTCTCTGTGCCTTAGTTTCTCTCTCTGTAAAATAAGGATAATATTATATTCATATATCATATATGTAATATATATATATTTTAAATAGAGTTTTTAGCATCAAATGAGCTTATCCATGGGAAGCTGTTAGCACAGGATCTGGCTCATGACAATATATGAGAGAGAGAGATATATATGTGCTAGGTATTTTTATATATACATTGTTTCATTTAATTCTTATAACAAGCTTCACTGAGGAGGAAACTGAGTTACTTGCCAAAGGCCAACACAGCAAGTAAGTATCAGCAAGAGAGCCCAGATTTGCTAGATCTGGCTGACTCCACTGTATTCCTTCTGAAAGAGGAGAGCTGGCCTCAAGAGGCACTGTCTGTTTATGGGCCCCTTCTCACTGTTTGGAGCCAGGGAAGAAGCCCAGAGGGGAGTTTGCCCTGGAACCTCTTAGCCATTTTATTTTATTGGCTCCATCTCCCACCTCTGGGCTTGGTGCTTCCCAAGGTTACTTGGTCCCCTTCAAATATAGCAGCAATATTGCTGGGCTGTTTGAGAGACTTTTGCCACAGGGGTTCTCCTCTTGTGTCTTTCCTTAAAGGTAGGGAGTCATTTTTGGTCACATGAGGATAAAGAGACCAGAGTGGAGGTGAATTTTGTTTTTCATGGGAGCCATTAAGGCTCTTTCAGTTTTAACTAAAACCAAACTCACACTGACCTGAGCCAAAAAAGGATTTATTGGTCTATGTAACCGAAAAGTTTGGACTGGTGGGAGGCTTTAGGTTAGGTGGATCCAGGTCTTCAAATAATGTGAACAGGCCATCCTCCTCCCTCCCCTATCTCTTGACTCTACTTTCACCTGTGTTGGCTTCATTCTGAAGCAGGCTTCCACCACGAGGTAGAAGAGGTTGCAACTAGTAATATCAGATGTATAATCTGAGCAACCCTAACCAAGAACCTCTTTTCCCTTTTAGTTCCAACAAAAGTCCAGGGAGGACTTTCCTTGGCTAGGCCTTGCCCCATGTCCACTTCGGGAACCAAAAAAGAGCGTTCATTCTTCAAGAGTGACCCAGAATGCTGATAGTAGAAGATGGGAATGGATATTTGGCAGGCAGATCCACCAGCGTCCATCACAGTAGGTGCTACCACAGTGAGATGCCTTGGAATAGTCAGCGCTGGTCTTGCTCTCTAACTGCAGCCAAGCACCCAGGATAGAAGGTAGCTGGGTACCTGTGGCCCTTTGATGGAAGAAGGCCGTCCATTCCTCTCAAGTTACTGTCCAGACCATACACACAGCATCCTTCTCCCGTCCAGAAGACACAGGAACCCTTCCTTTAGGGGTGATTTTTTTTAACAGTGAAATCTTAAAAGTGACTGTTTCCCTAAAGCCCTGAGTATTTACTGAAGACTGTCAGAACCATCCTCCATCACTAGATCCTCTCCATCAATGATGTTTTGTGGGCAGTAGGGTGGGAGAGAGAGTGAACTTCTGGTCTTTTCCTAGTTTGTATCTCTCTGTTCTAAGGACCCCAGGCCACTGGGGTTTTGTTTGTTCTGTGTAGTAGTAGTTCACTGTTGCTATTTTAATGTGAATTAGTTTCCCACATTTAAAAATGCGATTTTATTTAAAAATCTAGATTTCCAGTTCCTCTTTTAAAAAATTTCTAAGACCTAACAATACTGGGACCACATTCCTACTTGGAGGGGATGGGTATATACACACCTAATGGGTGCGGTGCGCAGCACTGTCTGGGGGTTGGACATGCTTGAAGCTCTGACTTAGGTGGGGCAAAGGCAATATACGTAACCTAAACATCTGTACCCCTGTAATATGCTGAAATTTTAAAAAAATTAAAAAAAACATATATTCCTACTTGGTAACACTTGTTTAGAGATGGATAATAACTTCTCCCTTTAGACAGGGTGTAGACTTTCCAACTTACCATAGTCCCTACTGGCCTGCTTTTTTCAAAGCCTGGACTTGTGAGCATCATGTTTAAGACCCTGTTCTATCCCAAAGCGTTGCTTCAGGTATTTGGCTTGGAGGAAGAAGCTGGATAGATGGATTAATGTTTGGTCAACAGCTTATTTGGGGGGTACAGTGCTGTTGCTTAGAAAAAGTAGCAACCCAGTAAAAGAATTTATGGGAAAGAGTGTGCACAACTTTGGTCTGTTAGTGGATTTGGTCATCTTTCTGCTGTAAATGCTGTTGGCATATCAAACCTCCTGTCACAAATGTTCCCTCTGAAATAGTAACATGTCCTTCTATCTTATGAGTTGCCACCCAGTGAAGGAATCCCTCCCACTCCCAAGGGATGTTCATCCAGCCTCCGCTTGACCACTTCCAGCAGTCAGGGAGCTTATTACCTCCTCACATGGCAGCCAATTCCATTCTTGGACAGATACATTATTTTAAAATTCTTCCTTATGTTGAGGCAGCTGCTGCCTCCTTGGGACTGAAAGCCACAAAATACTGGAGCTGGGAAGGCACACTGATTTTTTTCAGGCACATGAGCTACCACTCATCCACCCTGCATCCAGGGCAAATATTGATAATTAATCACAGCAGTCTTTCTCACTGAGCCAGGAAGTAGAATCCTGCCTGAATTTTTTTTTTTTTTTTTTTTAAAGACAAGATCTCACTCTGTCGCACAGGCTGGAGTGCAGAGCTCACTGCGGCCTTGAACACCTGGGCTCAACCAATCCTGCCTCCCAAGTAGCTAGGACTGCAGGTGTGCAGCACCACGCCCAGCTAATTTTTTTAAAAATGTTTGTAGGGGTGTGGTTCCACTATGTTGCCCAGGCTGGTCTTGAACTCCTGGGCTCAAGGGATTCTCCTGCCTCAGCCTCCCAAAGTTCTGGGATTACAGGCATGAGCCGCCACCTATTTTTGTAATTTTTAAAGAAGAATTTAATTTAAAAAAAATGTAAGGTACCTTGTCTGTGCCAGGCAGTGTTCTAGGCACTGGCTGACTGTATATTAATAGCTTGCATTTTGGTGGGAAGAGAGAAACAACATTTTCCCATTTCTGAAAAATAAGATAATATCTGAGGGTGCCAAATTATATTCAAAAAAATGAAATAGTGCTAATATAATTGAATAACCAGGGGATAAACTCCATTGGATGGTCAGGAAGTGACATTGAGCCAAGACCTGAATGACAAGTAGGAGTCAGCCTCTAGGGGAAGAAGATTCCAGTGAACAAGAAAGAATTCGGTACTAGATGAGGTTGGAGAGGCCGCAGGAGTCCCATGGGGCCCTGTAGGCCAAGATAAGAAGTTTGGTTTTAGTTTAGATTTTATTTAAGTGCAATGGGAAATCATTAGAGGATTTTAATCCAGGAAGGTGACTTCTGATTTCCCCTTTAAAAAGATTGCTAGGAGGCCTGTTTAACTTGGAGCAAGTTTTGTTTTCCCTCATACCTCTCCCTGTTTCTTATATCCAAAGGGATTGACACCCAGGCCAATTTGCTCTGTTTCGGGGTCCCGCAGGGCATCTGTGAGGCAAGTCAGCCATTGCCTGGTGCACACCACAGCCCTCCTCAGCAGGCGCACGGAAGATCCGGGAAATGTGAACGGCTCCCTTAGACCTGAGACTGATAGGGTTCAATGGGTCTTTGTATGAAGTTTTCAGTCCAGGGCACCTCAGTCCTTTGGCAGTCAGGAGGGGATGGAGCTGAATGTGGTTTGGGGATAGAGCCAAGGGCACTGGTTGCAAGAGAGACAGACAGCGGAAATGTTGAGTGGAGACCTGGAACTCGAGTCGCTTAGAAAAAGGCTTCAGAGTGGTGTCTAGAAACCAGTCAACTAAAAAATGGGCCTGTTGTTTGCCTAGTTGAAGCAACTCCTATGTAATTCCTACCTAAGAACGGGGATTTGGACACTTTCTTCCTTGTGAGTTTTTGAGTTTTGATCTGTCCTCTTCCCCTCTTGGCATCCTCCTGACTCCCAGGAGCCTGAGGCAGGCTGGTGTCTCTGGAAGCCAAGGAGACTTTCTAACCAGAGGGCTTAGGTCTGGAGCAGCCTTCAGGGCAGTGAAGAGGGCTGGGAGAGACTTACCTCAGAGTAGAGTTAGGTGGAATTGTAGGGGTCAGAGCTGTGCCTTTTCCAGAGTGGGGGAGCTATCTTGGGGGGAGGCTAAGATCCCCTCAGCCTGTTGACCTTTGTAAAGGCCTCTGTCCATCCCTGTGCCTAAGGGCTGACAGGTACCCAGCCAGTTACTGATCAAATAGCTCTCTGCATACCTGAGATCTCCCCCAGGGTCACTACCCCACCGTCCATCCCCTACCTAGCATTGTGGATCTTAGCTTGAAGAAATTTAAAGAGCCCTTGGGGTCCTTTCAGCAGGTGAGCAATGACTCCGTCCAACACTCGGAGGAGGTGGCCAGAAACCAGCAAGGTTAGTGATGTCCCCTGTGTCACATGTCTGCTTAGTCATGTCACCTTGGGCCAGATCTCCATTAATTCAGATCTTTTCCCATTTCTGAAAAATCTTTCCAACTTACTGTCTGCTTTAAATCCACTTCCTTTGGCACTATGACAGGCAGGTGTAGGGGGCAGCATCTTCTCCTTAGTCTCTGGGATGGATCTCTGAATCCCAATTAAGCCTTTTCTTTGGATCTGGAGACTGGGAGGAAAGTTGGTTTAGTATCTGGTGTTGGCTTCATCTTTCTTTCAGGAGCTCAGCAAAACAAGTGCTCTGAAAGAGGAAGGAGTGAGGCCTCCATGCGCCTTCAGCCCACACTCACCTGGCCAGCTTCAGCCCCTTCGTTCTGTCTGACCCATTTGCTTCCTTTTTCAGGAGACTGGAGAGGTGTGGCTGGACCAAGACCTCCCCCAATGTGAGCAGGCTTCCTCCTCCCCCCACCATCCGTCACCACGCCTGGGAACATCCTCAAGCCCTGGCCCTCAGGGGAGAGGTAACAGGAGCCCAGAGCCGGGACCATGTGACGGCGCTGGCCCTTGCCACCGCCGTCCCCCTCACCCTGGCCCCAGGCCCGGCACCATGATGTTCCGAGACCAGGTGGGCATCCTCGCTGGCTGGTTCAAGGGCTGGAATGAGTGTGAGCAAACAGTGGCCCTCCTGTCACTTCTGAAGCGGGTCACCCGTACCCAGGCCCGCTTCCTACAGCTCTGCCTGGAGCACTCACTGGCAGACTGCAATGACATCCACCTGCTGGAGTCAGAAGCCAACAGTGCTGGTAAGTGTCCGCCCCTACAGATGGGAGCACAGCAAGAGGGATTCCCGGAACAGATGTCAGGTGGCTAAGGAGGATAAACCGACAGTGGTGCTAAGAAATGTAGCTTCTAGGCTTGTTGGTGGGTGGGGAGTCCCTGACCTTCCAAGTCATCATCTTGGGTCTCCTGGGGCTGTGTTGCTGGATATCCTCAGGCATGGAATGGGGGACTCCTTGGAGAGGGCGTTGCAAACTGGGAACTACCCACAACAGAGGAAGGATCATGCAGGGCGGCTTGTGTGGGTGGCTGAAAGGAGCAGAGGAAAGTCATTACCAATGAAAGGTGGGTGAAGGTAAGCAGTAAGTCATGTCTCAGGCTCCAGGATATCAGAGCTAGGAGTGAATTTTAGAACTCTTCCAAAACCCACAAGTCATCTATACTATTTGTTACTCCCAAAGGTAGGTTAGACTTAAGGCATAAGCAACTTCAAGAGAGTTTGAATTTAGATATAGTTCTTCACGTCAGTTCCCTAAGCACTCAGTAGAAAGGCACTTTGTGTCCCTTGAGCTTGGCACTGGGGTGGGTGAGCCAGGCTTCTCTTGAACCTGTTCCTAGGGCCCCAGTTGTACACAGGAGTCAGGTCAGAGAACATCTCAAGGGTGAGATGACCACTGCTGAAGCCTTTCTGGGGTTAGATGAAGAGCTGTCGACCCTAGTGATGGGTGGGAGAGATGGAGACCAGACAAGAGGGAGAGTAGTGGTTACCCAAAAGCTAGCTGGGAAGGAGACCCATGTAGAATTTGTCCAAATTAGTCACCTGAACTCTTCCCACCACTTTCTCCATGATTGAGCCCTTCTCTCACATTGAGCCCTTACAACAAATAATGTGCTGTCTTTACTTGTATATTAGCTTGAAAAGCAGTGTTATTGGGTGGCTTTCCAGTCAGCCTATCTAGGTTTAAATTCCAGTTCTGTTACTTGACATGTAACCAAGGGATTTAACCTCTCTGTGCCTCGGTCCCCTCATCTTAGGATCAAGATGATAATTATCTACCTTCTAGGGAAATTGTGAAGATTCATTGAGTTAACACATGTGTAGCTCTTAGAACATGGCCTAGCATGAACTGTCAATTGTTGTATTTATTGTCAATAACTCATTTAGTCCTCACAATAACCCCATGAGATAGGTACTATTATTAACCCCATTTTACAGATGAGGAAACAAGCATGGGCTGCTAGGCTTGGGATTTGGGGAACAGTAGGGCTCCCTGGCTTCCCTCATCTCCCCAGGCCTACCTGCCTTAGCAACAGTCGCTTTTATTTTACAGAGTTTTCATGTGCGAGTCACAGAAGGGGGAAGACAAGTTACTCAGGCCAGGAGTCACACCGGCTTAATTCCCTGTCTGGCAGTCAAACAGCAGTAAGAACCCAGCTCAGCTGCAGCAGGCTCAGAGCTTGGCCATTTCTCACCGCTGCCTCCCTCCCCACTGTTCTAGCGCCAGGGCTGGGCGTTCTGTTTGTGGTATGGCTCTGCGTCCAGAGTGGGGCTCCTTTAGGCTGGGTCAGTGTCTCACACAGCGTTGTCACACATCCCCATCACCCCATCCTGAGCAGGCAGTTGGAGAGCTGCTGGGCGCCAATCTTGGCTGTATGTCAGCATCCCCAGTAGTGCTTGTTGCTATTTATTTGAGTAATTTTAGTTTTTGCCTTGGTTTTCGGAACTTGTGCTAAAATCAAACCATACAGAAGGGTGAAAGCGACGTTTCCCTTCCAGACTCCATGTTCCCATTTTCTTGTTTATTTTTTATGTGATGAATTCTGCGTATATATAAGTGCATACATATTCTCCTTCCAACTTTTCATTGTTTTAATACATATGGCCAAACATCACACGTATTCACCAGTTTGTTTCTTTCATTTACCAGTATATTTGAAGATCATTCCGCACATAGGTGTATACCTCACTGTGGTTACTGCCCGCATAACAACAAGAATAGGTGACATTTATAGAGCCCTCCCTACCTGTGGCAGTGCTTTACCTTTGTTGCTCATTTAACTCTCCCAGCAACCCTGTAGGGTTAGGTCCTATTATTCCTCCATTTTACAGATGAGGACACTGAGGTCTGGAGATACTAAGTGACTTGCCCTGGATCACACAGTTGGTCAGAGGTAGAGCTTAAATTTGACTTCAGAGCTCTTTAGAGCTCTTAACCAGTAGGCTCTACCACATGGTGTGTGTGGTCTGGCCCTGACAAACAGTACTGTAATGAGCACCCTTTAAACATCTCCAAGATAAATTTCTAGGATTCTGTGGAACTGCTAGTTTGGAGGTATGTGCATTTAAAATATTTGTTCTCACCACATTGCCCTTGAAAAACATGTTACACTTTGCACAACAAACCTGAGGCACGTCTCAGATGATTTGCATTGGGATATTGGGGGTAATGCCTAGCCAGGCTCGAGAACTACCATGGAATGAATGGAATGATGAGTGAATATATGAATCAAGGTCTTTATCCACAGCCCTCATGTCAGATGGTGAGACTATAACAGGCTGGTACTTACATGGGTGTAGAGGTAAGGGAAACTTAGAATGAGGAAGAAGGGGAGAGCCATGGAGTGTTAAGGAGTTAGTAGGAAGGCCGCCAGAACCGGAGCAGAGCATGACTTGAAAGGGAAGGGATCACAGAGGTAAATCCTGTAGGGCCTTGAATGCCTCTTTCCTGGTAGACCTGAGGGCTCCAAGATTAAAGAAGCTGGTGTCTCCTCTCTCTCACTTCCACCCTCAAATAGAACCACCCCCATTCCCAACCTGACTTATTTGTAAAAGAAAGAAGGCCCTGCTTCTGGGGCCTAGGGACCTGCCTCATGGGAGGAGCTATTCCTCTTCTATTCATTATGGCCTTCCCATTCCCTTGTGTTTCCCAAACTTGTGTCATCGTCAGAATCACAGGGGAGGAAGGGTGACTGTTAAAATCCAGACTCTTCTGCCCTGTGCCCCAAACCCACTAAATCAAAGTCCGGAGGGGGTGGGCCTGGGAACAGGTACCCAGGTTCTTCTAATGACCAGACAGCAAGAGAGATGATGCCCTGCTGGATGATTCATTTGTCATGGGGCACATGAGACTAGGAATTGGGACGTTTAGTTCTAGATCCAGCTCTGCCACTAACACCTCTTGTGACCTGGGTCAACTCCCTGCCTGTTAGGCATGGGAATGCCCATCTGGACAGTGAAGGGGTTGTTCTAGGTCCTTTCCAGGTATGTCTTGGGCTCTGAAATAACATGCCAAAGAAGGCAGAGCCACAAGTAAGCATACTACATTCTTTTTTGGGGGGTCTAACACATTCTTTTAGAGCAACAGTTCTTAATATTTAATGGGATGACCACTCAGAAAATCTGCCCTTCCCCACGCCTGCAAAAAATGATGCACATTTATCCCACAGACCAAATTTTGGGTTCATTTGGTCTACCAGTCCCTGGTTAAGAGCTGTCCCTTACTGGTCTGAAGCCCTTCTTCGGCGTGTCAGATTCCTTCAAACCAGGAGGACTGAACAGTGAAGCAGATCCATTGCTTTTTTCTGGGTTTTATCTCCATGTCCCACCCAACCAACCCTGCTGCTTCCTCCGCTTCTCCAGGGAGCCCCTGGGTTTGGGTTTAGATCAGAGCTGCCCGCCTGCCTATCTCCTCAGGTAGGGCAGGGAGCACAAAGGAATTGACCTAAGTGAGTGGTCCCAATCCCAGCTTCATGTCACAATCCCCTAGGGACTTTCGAAAAATATTATTAGGCCTGGGTCCTGCCCCAGAGATTTAAAGCTCCCTAGTTGACTCTTGTGTACACCTAACGGAGAACCACATGTCTTGATGCTGCTGCTGATTCTTGGTGGGCCCAGGAAGGTGGTGAGGGTGCTGTCATGTGACCAACTACAAATGGGGAGTGGAGGCTTACAGCTGTGGAAGGGGCACTGGCCTGGGCTATCCTTTCCTCTCAAGCAGCTGGGAAGGTGTAGGGAGGTCCTGCAGCCCAGGTAGCCTGCATGACTTCATGGAAGCAGAACCTGAGGCAACACCTAGGAACAGAAAAGCAATACTTTGAGGGTCTCTGGAACAGGGCAGAAGAGGCCCAAGGTTTCCCCTTGTTGTGATTCTTGCTCATTCTCCCAGTGCTGTCTTCTTTGCCCATTTGGAGCTGTCACAGTAATCCTGGCCCTTTCCTTCCCCCTGAGGCTGACTTGGACCAGTGTAGGGTGTTCCCATGGACAGGAGGCAGGAGACTGGGGCCAAAGGAGCTGAATTCCACTTCTCTCCCTGGTCCTTTAGCTTCGTGAGATACATTTCCTGCATTTTCTTCCCACCTCCTGTCCTCTGAGTCAGTCCCTGTATCCAAAAGGGTTTAAGCTCCTCCTTCTCTGGCTCACTGAGCCTGGGTGGGGAAACTGAGGTCAGGAGAGGGCCATAGCAAGTGAGTCACCAGAGCTTAGCCCTGATGCCTCCACCCTCCTCTTTCAAGCTGTACTGACAGTTCATCAAACAAAAATGTGGGCCCCCTGACCCTCCCCCATGTCTGTGTGAGCTCGGGTGAGGCAGAGGAGGGCACATTTGGAGCCAAACCCCAGCCCCTCTGGTGCCTGAGGCTGCCACGATTGTTTCACCAGCCCAGCACATAAAAATGGGGTTGCTCTTAATGGCAGTCTCAAAGATATATTTGGCTCCTGTGATTTGCCAGGACCCGGGGTCATGACCTACTTAGCTCTAGTCACCTGGCCAGCCCTGTCCCAGTTGCCACTGTAGCCAAAGAGGGCACTCATACACACAGTCTCCCTGGTCCTCTCCATGTCTGTGGAGTCCAGGTTTGCAGCTTGGCAAGAAGCAGCCATTGGTGTCCTGGCATTCCCCAGTCCCCTCCCCCATCCACCCACCTTTAGCATTTCATCATTACTTGTTGTATATCTAGCTCTGAAGAACCAGGGATATGTCTGTTTTTGGTAAATAACTGTGTGAAATTCCCCACCCCTGTCGGGAATCTTAAGGGGGAGGCCCAGATGTGCTCTTCTACATGATCTGCCCTCCACCTCACCCTGAAACAGCCTGGGCTCTAGATCTTCAACCAGGAGCAAGGACAATAATAAAGTGTGCTGAGCGCTTATCACATGCTAGGTGCTTTGCATGATTGCCTCATTGACTCTTTATAACAACCCTGGAGGGTAGGGGCTTTTACAACCCCCTTTGCACAGAAGACGAGACCAATGGTCAGAGAGGTTAAAGAACTGGCCCACAATTACATTGACCTAGGTTGTGGAGGCAGAGCTGGACTTTGAACCCAGACAAGTTTTGTTTTGTTTTTGTTGTTGTTTTTGAGACAGAGTCTCACTCTGTTGCCTGGGCTAGAGTGCCGTGGCGTCAGCCTAGCTCACAGCAGCCTCAAACTCCTGGGCTCATGCGATCCTTCTGTCTCAGCCTCCCAAGTAGCTGGGACTATAGATGCATGCTACCATGCCTGGCTAATTTTTTGTATTTTTAGTAGAGATGGAGTCTTGCTCTTGCTCGGCTGGTCTTGAACTCCTGAGCTCAAGTGATCCTCCCGCCGCAGCCTCCCAGAGTGCTAGGATTACAGGCTTGAGCCACTGCGCCCAGCCTGAACCCAGACAAGTTTGCTTGTTGAATTTGTGCTCTTACTCAGTGTATTCTGCTAGGACCTAAGATAGGGTGACCTGAGCTTGGGGGATCCTAGGGAAGCACGTTATACACATAGAGACACTGCCGCCTTCCAGGGGACCATCTGGGTTCAATTGTGCAGGTATTCCTTGGACCCCTGCTGTGCCTCAATTCTGGGCCAAACTTTTTGGATCTGGGCAAGAAACTAGAAGTTCCATCCCCACCCGTCATCTGCAGCCCCAGCTGGGCTCACCCCAAGGGGCCTGAGGCTGCGCAAATTCCTTGGACCAGTTCCAGTACTCACTGATGCTTCCCAGTCATGGGAGGCCTGCCCTCCCCACCACCACCACTGCACAGACAACATGAACACACATTTCCCCGAGGCCAGCCTCCATTCGTCCAAAACCACTCTCTCCTTTCTCAGCAGTAGAACAAGGTCCTCCATTGAGCCCAACCCTTGGGGCTGTTCTGTCACGTCCCCTGGCAGTACCAGAGGAGAAGCTGTATCCCTTAGCCCTGGGGTCCTGGCAGTACTCTGGGGTGGGGGAGGGACTAGACAAGGCTTCTCTCTGTCCCAGATGCCTCTGGCTACCCTGCAAGGCCTAAACAACAGCAATTGAGAATGTTGGGGTAGGGCTGAAGGGGCAGACTGACTCTACTGGAGAAGGGAGAAAAACCCATCACTGAGCCACATTCTGAGTGCTATGGGCAGACTCTGTCAGGTGCTTTACATGCACCATCTCCCTAGATCTTCTCAGCAGCCCTGTAATCCCTGTTTTACAGAGGAGGAAGTGTATTGCCCAGGCAACTGCATGACAAAGCTGTAATGCAAGTCCTTTACTCTCTGTCCCTAATATTAATCACTATATTTCTTCTTCCTTCTAGTCAAGAACTAAAAACTCAGGGGGTAAGTTAGCAAAAAGGGCTACCAGAGAGTTCCTTACCATTTGATCCAGTGTCAGATGCATGCAAGAGGGCAGGAAAGGAGAAGGTTCTCTAAAGTCAGGAAGACCTGTTCCACCTTGGACTGATCTTTAGATATGGAGATGGCCTGAGGGAAAGCACATGGTTATGGGGAGCAGACTCAGGGGATGATGAGGTTTCCTGGCTTTGAGTGACAGATACTGAAGGGGACCTGGAAAGCCAGGGAAGAAGAGAGACTTGGCATTGGAGAGAGAGAAGCTTGTGGGTCAAAGTTCCTCCCAATTCTGGAGTCAGACAGACTTGGATTCAGATCTCAGTTCTGTCACTTACTAGCTCTGTCACTTGGGGGAAGTGACTTCACCTTCCCAAATCTGTTTCCTAATCTGCAAAATGGGAATGCTAAAACAGAGTTGAGAAAGATATGAAAAAACAATCCTGTTCTTAGCATAATGTCTGGCACATAGTAAATGCTCAACAAGTGTTATCCTTTATTGCTATCATTGTTAGTAGTAGTAGTACTAATATTACTACTAACTATGAGTTGATGACTTTCGATGGATGAATTCCTGGGCACTTTAACAGGGCTTCTCTAGGAAGCTTGGAGCAGAGAACCCCAGGCAAAGAAAAGGCAGTTTACATGGCCAGGAGTTGGGAGCTGTGCATGATTCATTTTCCTAGGGCTACAAATTTAAGCAGTGTGTGTGAATTAAGTGTGTGTGAATCCCAGGCCACAGATTTCCAAGCAGGTCATTAAGAGAAAGAGGGGTACAGAAGGGGCATTTCTCAAGTTTTTATGCAAGTGGCTGGCCTGCAGCGTGGGCAGAGGAGACCAGAGATCCTTGAATCTTAAGGCCTAAGGAACTCAGATGTGTGGATTTCTGAGACTTTCTTCATATGTATCTATTCCCAGTGTCTCTGTCTCCTCGGCTGGGAGGTTGGCTTGTGCCTTTACAAACTCTGTGTGTATTTGAAAGGAAGAAGCCATAGTAAGATAAAATAACCATGATACTAGTAAAAGCAGCTAATATTTACTAAGAACTTTATGCTCTGGTCTTACTTAATTCATAGAGCCATGCCAAGTAGGACTGATTCTGAGCTTCACTTTACAGAGCTCAGAGAAGTGATCATACTTGCCCAGAGTCACGTGACCAGTACGTGGTGGAGAGGGGCATAAGCCATATCTCTGCCTGTTCTTTT
>VBSM01003212.1:4465297-4482009 GCA_008086735.1 Cheirogaleus medius
GCTAGGATTACAGGCGTGAGCCACCGCGCCTGGCTGTCTCTGCCTGTTCTTTTTCATCACGTGCTCCTCTGGGGTCTTAGCTCTGTCTGGTTAGAGCCTTTGCCCCTTTCTAGGACCTCACATTAGCACGTCTCTCAGAACTCCTTGTTGTGATGTATTTGTGAATCATCAACTTGGCTATAGGTATGAGCTCAGTTGCTGAAGAGTGAAGACGTAGTTGGCCTTGGCCCTTAATTGTTGTCTCTTTTCTCAAGTATTGGTGTTCTTTGTCCCTCTCTTTTGCCCTGTCAACATCATCTCCATCCTCCACATTCTGTTTAGCTCATCACAGAAGTGCCAACAAGGTTTTTGAGGGGGTAGTCAGAACTTTAGCAGTTCTTCCCAAGGCCTCCTTTATGTGGCCCAGCCAGGGACCATATTCTTGGGGAGCTCCTTCTAGGTCAAGGGAAAACCTGGTTTATCTCCACAGGCCAGGCTCAGGCTCTTAGATGGTAGGGTAGAAAGCAGAGGTCAGGATTACCATGGCATGGAACATCCAGTGGGGAGACTTCCTGGAGGAGGGCAGTAATTTTAGGCAGTCTAGAAAAGACAGCATTTGTAGAGGAGGAAAGAGGTTGTTGCAGGATAAAGCCTTGAATCTCAGCCTGAGTGTGGAAGCCTGAATAAAAACAATGTGGAGAGAACCCCAGAGCAGATGGAAGTATCCTGAGCTGAGTCTTTATCTGGAGGAACAGGAGATGGGAAGTACCCTGAAAACGCAAGTGAGATTGGGCAAGGAGTTCTTGGACTTTAGTCTGTTGGTGCTGGTTGCCACTATGAACACTTGGTCAGGAACGTGACATCCTGATGTGATTTAGGAAGATAAATCCATCTGAATGTATGGGATGGAGTGGAGGGGGAGAATCTAGAAGCAGAGAGACCAGTTAGAAAACAACAGCAAGCATTTATTAAGTATGTCCTAAATGCCAAGACACCTGCCATTCTTTATTAGCTCATTGAATCTCAAAGCAACACTGTGAATGGGGTATTATAATTATCTCCAAAATTATTTAAAGATAAGGCAGTGCTTGATGAGGTCCAAGGTGACTTACCAAGGTCCAACTCATAACTTGGGGAGTCCAGACCAACTAATAACTTGGGGAGTCCAGACCAAGGTTTTCTATATTTCTATATTTTACTGCCTTCCCCAATCAGGAAGGAGGCTGTTTTGATAGGGAAAAGGGTATAGAGGCCATGAAGATAAAGGGATTGGGGCCTGGGGGTAGATACAGCAGAAAGAGCAGGCCTAGGAGCAGCAGGAGGAGCTCAGAATCCAGAGTATACCAAGTTTGACTGATTGGAGGCCACTAGTTTTTGAGAACAGGAATGACAGAACCAGGAAAAGTTACTCCGGAAGCAGGGTGATTGTGTTTGATCTCACCTGTATGAGGGACAAGGTCTTGAGGGTCATGAACCAAGAAGGGAGAGGGGAGCAGAGCTGAAAGAGTAGACCACAGGCAGCTCTCTTGGGTTTATAGGAATCTCCCACCCTGGCTCTCCTGACATTTTCTCTTTTCCCCTCTGTAGCCATTGTCAGCCAGTGGCAGCAAGAGTCCAAAGAGAAGGTGGTGTCCCTCCTGCTTTCTCACCTACCCCTGCTTCAGCCAGGCAACACGGAGGCCAAGTCGGAATACATGAGGCTACTGCAGAAAGTGCTGGCCTACTCGATCGAGAGCAATGCCTTCATCGAGGAGAGCCGCCAGCTGCTCTCATATGCCCTCATCCACCCGGCCACCACCCTGGAGGACCGTAATGCGCTGGCCCTCTGGCTGAGCCACCTGGAAGAGCGGCTGGCTAGTGGCTTCCGCACCCGGCCAGAGCCCTCCTACCACTCACGCCAGGGCTCAGATGAGTGGGGAGGCCCTGCAGAGCTGGGCCCTGGGGAGGCAGGGCCAGGCTGGCAGGACAAGCCACCCCGGGAAAATGGACATGTGCCCTTCCACCCATCCAGCTCAGTGCCGCCAGCCATCAACAGTATTGGGAGCAACGCAAACACAGGTGAGGGGGTGTCCTAGGAGGCCATGTCTACTTGAAAACAGTCGGACTGGGCTCAGTCAGAGCTCACTCGCTCTGTGGCATTAGGCAAGTCACGTAACCTCTCTGGGCCTAAGCTTTATGAGGCAGTGCAAAGGCTGTGAACTGGCTTTCCCAGAGCCAAATCTGACCTATAGACATGTCTTATTAAGCCCACACTTTGGCTTTGTTTTTTTTTTGTGTGTGTTTTTTTGGTTTTTTTTTTTGAGACAGAGTCTCACTCTGTTACCCAGGCTAGAGTGCCATGGTGTCAGCCTAGCTCACAGCAACCTCAAATTCCTGGGCTCAAGCTATCCTCCTGCCTCAGCCTCCCAAGTAGCTGGGACTACAGGCATGCACCACCATGCCTGGCTAATTATATATATATATTTTAGTTGTCCAGGTAATTTCTTTCTATTTTTAGTAGAGATGGGGTCTCACTCTTGCTCAGGCTGGTCTCAAACTCCTGACCTTGAGTGATCCTCCCGCCTCGGCCTCCCAGAATGAGGCCATGCCCTTTAAACCTGCACATTTGCCCCATTCTACCCCCACAAGCCTCCTTTGGGCATTTCTGATACCTCTCTGGCCTCTAGGGGCATTATGCTTATGACCCTATGACCCCCTAATGGAGGAATCATTACTGTCATCTGAGGTCCCTTCCAGCTCAGACATTCTGGATTTTTTTTAATCTGGCCTCAGCTTACAGCCTTGTTTCTGAAAATCTACAGTCATTCTATATAAGACATAACTTAGGCTGCATGGCATTAGTAATAGTAGGTAACAGTTTTGAGCATTGTCCATGCTAGGTATTTTTTTATAAGCATTTTTCAGAGCTCATTTAATCTGCATCACAGCCATATCATTAGCTCTATTTAACAGATGAGGACACTGGGACTCAAAGTGGTGAAGTTGTGTATTCAAGATCACAAGTAGTACATGGACCTGGTCAACGTTCAGGCTCAAGCAGTCTGATGCCAATGCTTGCCCCTGACCACTACACTGTCCTGCCAACTAAGTGGGTTTGCAAGGGCTCTCTTAGTAAAGGCCCTAAAGATTGGGGTGAACAGGAAGACTTGGTATCCCAGTGATTTTTTGGCGTGTTAGTTGAAATGAGCAGGATAAGGGAGGGTGGCTTTTCAAAACCATGGTGAAGTGGCATGACCTGACATGCAGTGAGGAAGGTGGTCATGATTTTTTTTCTTCTTAATTAATTAATTAATTTTTTTGAGACAAACTCTTACTTTGTTGCCCAGACTAGAGTGCCGTGGCATCAGCCTCGCTCACAGCAACCTCAAACTCCTGGGCTCAAGCGATCCTCCTGCCTCAGCCTCCCGAGTAGCTGGGACTACAGGCATGTGCCACCATGCCCAGCTCATTTTTTCTGTATATTTTTAGTTGTCCAATTAATTTCTTTCTATTTTTAGTAGAGATGGGGGTCTCACTCTTGCTCAGGCTGGTTTCGAACTCCTGACCTTGAGCGATCCTCCCGCCTCAGCCTCCCAGAGTGCTAGGATTACAGGTGTGAGCCACCGTGCCCGGCCCTTAATTAATTTTTTATTTGTGTATATTCATGGGGTACAAGTGCAGTTTTGCTGCACTGATGTATTATATTGTGGTGAGGTCAGGGCCTTCACTGCCTCTATCGCTGGAGCAATGCACATTGTACCCACCAAGCACCCTCCCATCATCCGTTCCCCTCCTACCTCCCCACCCTTGTCCCAGTCTCCTTTGTCCATCATTCCACACTCTGCTTCCACGTGTAGATGTTATTTAGCTCACAGTCATATATGAGAACATGCAGTGTTTGTCTTTCTGTGTCTCAGTTGTTTCCTTTAAGATAGTGGCCTCTAGTTCCATCCGTGTTGCTGCAAAAGACATGATTTCATTCTTTTTATGGCTGAATGGTATTCCATTGTGTATATATACCACATTTTCTTTATCTAGTCCTCTGTTGATGGACATTTGGGTTGATTCCGTATCTTTGCTATTGTGAATGGTGCTGGGATAAACACACAAGTGCAGGTATCATTTTTATACATTGATTTCTTTTCCTTTGGGTAGATATCCAGTAGTGAGGTTGCTGGATCATATGGTAGTTCTATGTCTAGTTCTTTGAGAAATCTCAATACTATTTTCCATAGAGGCTGCACTAATTTACATTTCCACCAACAGCATGTAAGAGTTCCCTTTTCTCCATATCCTTGCCAACATCTGTTATTTTTTATCTTTTTCATAATAGTCATTCTGATTGGTGTAAGATGGTATTACATTGTGGTCTTAATTTATATTTCTCTGATGATTACTGATGTTGAATATTTTTTCATATGTTTGTTGGCCATTTGTCTTCTTTTGAGAAATGTCTATTTATCCCCTTAGCCTATATTTTAATGGGGTTATTTGAGGGTTTTTTGTTCAGTTCTTTCAGTTCCTTGTAAATTCTGGATCTTAATCCCCTATCATACGTATAGTGTGTAAAAATTTTCTCCCATTTGCGGGCTGTCTGTTTACTCTGTTTATTCTTTTGCTGTGCAGAAGCTTTGTTTAATTAAGTCCCATTTGCCTATTTTTGTTTTTGTTGCCGTGCTTTTGAGGTCTTAGTCATGAATTCTTTGCCTAGACCAATGTCCAGAAGTTTCCCCTAAGTTTTCTTCTAGTATTTTTATAGTTTTAGGTCTTACATTCAAGGCTTTAATTCATCTTGAGTTGATTTTTTTTATATGGTGAGAGAGGGGTCATGATTTAACCTCAAGGTGGTCAGCCTCCTTCAGCAGGCACTGGTTAAAGCAGGACAGGAGAGTGTGGCAGTGAAATGTCATGTGTGCCACTGGGTAGGGGGAGCCCTGGGTCTCTGGTGCCCGGCTGTCTGTTACCTGGTGCACATCAGTTATTCCTGAGCCAATTTTTTCCCCAGTTAATATGGATGTCCTGGTCCATCTACCTCCCTCCCAGTGCTGGTGAGAACCTAGGAAGATAGAGGGAGAGGAGGGCATTTTCAGCGAACTCCAGCAACCTGAGGAGTCTTGGACCTTGTTTTCTAGTCTTGGGCATCACAGTTCCAGGATGGGAGGATATTTTAATAATGATTATTCTAGCTAAAAATATTGGGCACTTAGTCTTTGCTAGTAGCTATTCTGAGAACTTTATATATATAAACTCATTGGCTTAAGTCTCAGAAAAATCACCCGCCCATGGTAGTGTAGCCAGAATTGAAGTCCAGGCAGTCTGGCTCCAGAGTTCATACTTGTCACTATTATGCTCTACTACCTCCACCTCAAAGTGACCCTCCTGGAGATGCTCAGACATCATCCCCCATGCAAGGTGCCTATAATTTTCTGTCTCCCCACACTTTCTGTGCTCCCCATGATGAGGACCCCAGCAGCTATTAAAAGACCAAGCTTGAACAATGTTGGGTAGGGGTTTGGACCAAAAGATAGAGAAGAATTGGGCATTCCAAGTAGAAGGCACAGAATTAATTAAAGGCACTGGGGTGGCAAATTAGAGGGGACAGTATGCAGACAGGTCTGGAAGTAACCTGCTCAAGGTCACATAGCTTTTTTTTTAATTTATTTTACTTTATTTTTTTGATACAGGGTCTCACTCTGTTGCTCAGGCTAGAGTGCTGTGGTGTCAGCCTAGCTCACAGCAACCTCAAACTCCTGGGCTCAAGTGATCCTCCTGCCTCAGCCTCCCGAGTAGCTGGGACTACAGGCATGCGCCACCATGCCTGGTTAATTTTTTTCTATGTATTTTTAGTTGGCCAATTAATTTCTTTCTATTTTTAGTCGAGACAGGGCCTCGCTCTTGCTCAGGCTGGTTTCAAACTCCTGACCTTGAGTAATCCTCCTGCCTCAGCCTCCCAGAGTGCTAGGATTACAGGTGTGAGCCACTGCACCCGGCCATAGAGCCAGGATTTAAATTCAGATCTGTCTTGATTCAGACCCCGTGTGTAGGGGCCACATTCTGGGATCTTTGAAGGGCACAATGAGACTTTTGGAATTCAGGCAGTTGTAGGAAACAGGAAACCATTAAAATAGTTTTGAGTGGGGAGCAAGGATTGGTCTGTGAGGGGGGCAGAATGGGTTTGGGGTAATGCCAAGGACAGACCAGGGTTTCTTGGAGAGTGTGAGGCCCTGGATCTCTGGCCAGCATTTTTGTTTTTATAATTCTCATGCTGTGGCTAGCCTCCACCCCAGTGCGGGGCCAAGTAGGGCTCCTTAGGAACTGCATGATCGTTTTAATCAGAGTAATTTCCTGCCCTCTCAGCCTTGCCTGCCCCTTTCTTGGCTGAGAAGGGAGGAAGGAGGAAGCCAGAGGCACCAGAACAGACAAAAAGTCCTGTATTTAGGATTCGCCAGCCCCCCAGGACCTAGAGTGTGCTGTCTTCCTCCTGAGTCCCAAATGGGGACAAAAGCCAGGGCTGAGGGAGTCCAGAGGCTGAAGGAGCTCTGAGTAGGGACTCCAGAGGTCCCAGGCTAAGGCAGAGGCTAGCCTTAGGGGACAGGCCAGTGCATTTCCCTCCCTCAGGTGACTTCCTAGCCAGGAGCATCATTTTTGTCACAGACGAGAGAAGGTGTTTTGGGGTCTGCTCCAGGCTGGCCCTCCTCCTTGGGCTGGGTGTCAGTGGAGCACTGGCAAGAACCCCAGCCTTTCCATCAGAAACAAGGCCTGGGCTCTGTCTCAGCCTTTCAGCTCCCTGTGGGAACCAGGGCAAAGGACCTCAGCTCCCTGGGCCTTGATGTTCTCACCTACCCAGGGTACAGCTGACTTGGGGCACTTCTGGACTCCCTGTGAAAGAGGCCCTCTTAGCATTCTTTTGTCATTTATGGAACTTTATTGGAAGACTCCTGTGTGTTGTGCCCTGTGCCTGATCCTGGGATGCAGAAATGATCAGGCAGGGCTGCCATCCTCCGCAGGCCCACAGTCCAGCGCGAGAGGCAGCTGGTGAGGATGGCGACGATTGCTGGGCTTGAAGCAGCAGCAGCAGATGCATCAGGGAGGCATGAAGGCAGAAGGGGCTGGTGGAGAAGGGTGGGAGAGTTGGTGAGCGAGGCAGGAAAGGTGTGGATAAAGGTCTGGGAGCTCCCGAGAACCTGCCCTGTCTTGGGAGTGGTTAAAAATCAAGTTCAATCCCTCTGCCTACTTCAGAAATGGGATGGACAGAAGGTGCAAAACGTCCTGTGCAAGAGGACCTGGGTTCACTCTGAGCTACCAGGCCTCATGGGTGGCCTGTTCAAGGTCATTACAGAAAAAAACAGGAGATGGTGAGGCCCAGTGACAAGGATGTTGAGGAAGCAGTTCATGTACGTCATTACTTTACAAATACTAATGAAACAACTCCTCCGGGCCAGACAGCACTGTAATTGCTGAGGATGTTTAAGACAGGACAGGTCTCTGCTGTCACAGATCTGTCTAGCAGAGGATACAGTTAATAAGCAAGTAAACAGATAACTTGATAAGACAATTTCAGGTTGTGGCAGGTGCCATAAGAAAGATAAGACGGTAAGGTGATGGAATAACTGGGATTGGGGGCTGGGGACAGCGACTTCAGATTGAGGGTTTAGGGTAGTCCTCAGAGGAGGTGACTGTTGAGATGAGACTTGAGGGAGCCAACTGCTAAGATCAGGAGGATAAGAAGAAGAGCAAGGCCGGGCGTGGTGGCTCACACCTGTAATCCTAGTGCTCTTGGGTGGCCAAGGCGGGAGGATGGCTTGAGCTCAGGAGTCTGAGGTTGTAGTGAGCTATGATGACGCCACTGTATTCTACCCAAGGTGAAAGAGCAAGACTCTGTCTCAAAAAACAAAAGAAAAGAAAAAGCAGCAAGTACCAAAGCCCTGATACTGGAGCAAGCCTGAGTGTTTCAGGAGCAAATGGGGGTTTGGGAGGAGGTGAAGGCTAGAGAGGCATGAACCAAGTTGTGCGTTGTGGGAGATGAGAAGTCAGAGAGGAGCAGGGGCCAGGTCCTGCATGGCCTTTTAGGCGTTTTGAAGAGTTTGAATTTTATTCTCACCATGAAAGGAAGCCACAGGGATTTAAGCAGGGGACCAACTTTTTCAGATTTGCATTTTTGGAAGGATCAGTGTAGTGTGGCTGTTGTGAGGGGATGTAGGAGGCAAGAGTGAAGGCAAGAAACCAGTGAGAAGGCTGTGACGGTAACCCTCACCCACCAAGAACATCGATGGCTTAGACCAGGGTGCTGGCGGAGGAAGTGGAGAAGTCCAGGGAAGTGGTTGACAGCTTGCTGATGGGTTGGGTGTTGGGGGTGAGGGAATGAGCAGTATCTGGTAGGCAGTTCCCCTTAGGTCCCAGAGTCCCTTCCCTTTGGAAGAGTATGGGCTGAATAGCTGTTATGACACTGACTGGGGGCCATGATATCCCGTGGTCAGATCCCCAAGCCTGACCTTTTGCTTCTCTCCCACTCTGGCCAGGTCTCCCCTGCCAAATCCACCCTAGCCCACTGAAGCGCTCCATGTCACTCATCCCTACGAGCCCCCAGGCCCCTGGTGAGTGGCCGAGTCCAGAGGAGCTTGGGGCACGGGCTGCTTTCACCACGCCCGACCACGCACCCCTCTCACCCCAGAGCAGCGTGGCCTCCTCTGGCAGTGAGCAGACGGAGGAGCAGGGCTCCAGCCGGAACACTTTCCAGGAGGACGGCAGTGGCATGAAAGGTACAGCGGCGAGGGCAGCATCAGGACCCTTCCCTAGGGGCTTCTGCATAGCTTAGAGGCCAGACAGGAGCTCATAGCTGCCACTCGCCTATCCCCCTGAGGAGGGGCAGGTCTGAGGGGAGAGGGTAGTCCCTGCCCTTAGGGCTTGAGGCCAAGCAGAGAGACTCCACCATCACAGCTGCTGGTCTGATCGGGGAGATCCCCTGTCCTCATATACCCCAGTCCGACAAGGAAGCTAGGACACAGGTAACTGATGGGACAGAAGTTCCAGGAAGACTTGGAGAACTCAGTGAGGTCATCCTAGTGCACATCCAGCCTAGCGGCTCAGAAGGGTCAGATGTCCTGCCCAGGGAAGACTACCCGCAAGGGTCTAGCTGGGCGGACAAAGAAGTAGCTTGTGGACCTTTAGCTTCCCCTGCCCCTTCCCAATTTTCTGCAACTTTTAAGGCTGCCTGTGGTTTATGCATGGTCCCTCTCCACAACCCTCGCTTTGCCCTGATCATCAGGGCCAAACTCGTGACCTTTCACCCCGCTCCTTTTCCACAGATGTGCCCTCGTGGCTCAAGAGCCTCCGCTTGCACAAGTACGCGGCCCTCTTCTCACAGATGAGCTACGAGGAGATGATGACACTGACTGAGCAGCACCTGGAGTCTCAGGTGAAGCCAGGGGAACCATCAGGGACGTGTTGGGGGCAGCAACATTCTGGCCCTACTCTCGCAGCCCAAGCCTCCTCTGTCTCTTCGATTTCTATTAGGGTAACCCCCAAGTACCTCAGCCTCCCATTTCCAGCTTCCTGTCCCCTTCTGTCCTTATCACAGAATGTCACCAAAGGTGCGCGCCACAAGATAGCCCTGAGCATCCAGAAACTTCGCGAAAGGCAGAGCGTCCTCAAGTCCCTAGAAAAGGTGAGGACCTGGTATCCACATCTCCAAAGCCAGCCAGCCGCCCAGGGGCACCAGTAGACCAAAGGCTCTGTGTCGGCCTCCCCACTGCTCAGGTCTGGCCGCCAGTGCCCCCGCCCTGGAGAGCCACACTGCAGAGACCGTGTCAAACTAGCATCAAAGGGCTCACTTGCTGGTGGCTAAGAAGCTCCCCTCCCCCATCCCGTCTTGGTTTGTGATTCTAGATCTCTCTCCAGCTTTTCACTCTGCCCATTCTCTCCCCTTTGCTTTTCCATTTCTGACTAATCTTTCTGGTAGAGCAGAGTGTGTCTCTGCGTGAGTGATCTCTCTTTCCCTTCTATTGTTTCTCATCCACTCGCTCTCCTAGATCTGCCTTGATTTGCATTCCTTTTCCCTTTCTCTGCCACTTGCCCCCTCAGTGTCTTGTTCTGAATCTCTGATTCCATCTTGGTGCATCCCTGAGGCCCCAACATTAGGCCCCATCCTCCTGAGTTCTGGGGGACTTCACCTTGAAGGGGAAAAGGAAACGTGTGTGTACAAATGTGTACCTATACATGTGCGGGTTTGTGCTGCCTTTGCCTGCCTTCTCTATGTGCTGGAACCCAGGGTCCCTCCCAGTCTTCTCCAAGCCATGTCTGACCCCTCCCCTGTTGTGTAGGTATTCTCTGTGCCTAGCTGTGGGCTATGCATGTGACCCCGGTCCCTGTCCTCTCCACCCAGGATGTGCTGGAAGGCGGGAATCTGCGTAATGCTCTGCAGGAGCTGCAGCAGATCATCATCACTCCCATCAAGGCCTACAGTGTCCTCCAGGCCACTGTGGCTGCCGCTGCTGCCACCCCTACTGCCAAGGATGGGAGCCGAGGGGAGCCACCGCTGCCAGGTGCTGAGCCTCCCCTAGCCCACCCCGACACAGACAAGGGCACCGAGGCCAAGGACCCTCCAGCTACGGAGAACTACCCCCCTCCACCAGCTCCAGCTCCCACCGATGGCAGTGAGCCTGCCCCAGCTCCCGTCGCCGACGGAGACATCCCCAGCCAGTTTACACGGGTGATGGGCAAAGGTGAGGCCAGCAGGGCCTGGCAGGACACACTGAGGCAGAAAGCCAATTGAGCCCAGGCTTCAGGGATTGAATCCAGGTTAGACGGTGGGAGCAGGGCTTTTGAAAGCCCGCTGGAGCCTGGGGCATTGCAGAGAATAACTGAGACAGGAGGTGACAAGTGTCCTGCCCTCAAGCGTGCCTGGGCTGATGGTGGATGACAGCGCTTACCCTTAGCAGAAGATGACACAGTGTCAGTGGAAACTGCATGCAGTAAAGCGTGAACAGATAAGAGGAATCCATCAGTCTCTCAGAGAGGATCAGATTCCAGGGGATGGGAATGGTGACGCTCGAAATGGGTTCAGCCTTTCCTAAGGCAGCACGACACTGCAGACTTCACACTTGGATCCAGATCTTTTCTTTCTTTTTTTTCTTTTTCACGAAAGACTCTAGATCTAATGGATCTAGATCTTTTTAGCTGTGTGACCTAGGACACGTAACTCCTCTGAGCCTTAAGTTCCTCAGGCTAAAATTGCCTACATCGAAAAGATTGTTGCAAGAGGTAAAATGAGAAATGTATTACTGAGTCCATATCTGCTTTGTGCCAGGCACTATGGTAGGCGCTTTCCACACCCTCACGATAACCCAGGTGCCGTGCCTAGCATGCACTTGGTACTCATCCAGCCTGAATCTCCTTTCCCTCCTTCTCTACCAGCCGGCGGGGGCTGGGGAGCTGGAGCACGGACGAGGGCAAGCTGGGGCTAACCACCTGCCCGTTTCCACATCCCCCAGTGTGCACCCAGCTGCTGGTGTCCCGACCGGACGAGGAGAACATCACCAGTTACCTCCAGCTCATCGAAAAGTGCCTGACTCATGAGGTGAGGCCTTCTCTAGGGCTCCCAAGATGGGAAAGGCTGCCCCATCGCTCTTGGGACCAACATTCCTTCCATGGCTCCTGCCTGCCTGGCCTGGCACCCACCGCCCTTCCAGCCTTTCCTCTCGTCAGTGTCAGGTTCAAAGGCCTCTTCTCAGGGCCTTTGCACGTATTCTTATCTCAGGAACAGTAGCCCTCCCTCCTGCTGCCCCTCAGCTCTCCGTTCAAACGTTTGTACCTCAGGGATGCCTTCACCAACCCTTCATACCTATTCAGGTTTCTTGCGCCTCCTGTTCTTCTCCCTCATAGGAGGGGTAGCTTTTCATAGTTACCATTACACGCGTGTCTTCCCCCAGCCACGCTGCTAGCTCCACGAGCGCTGTCATCTCTGTGTCCAGCATGGCCTGGCAAGAGCACATGAGTGACTGATACTTGAGAGAATGGATGAAAGGCTGGGAGGGAGGTCTGGAAGAAACACACCCCCTTGCTTTGCCCTTCCCCATTCCACTCCCCAATTCTAGGCTTTCACGGAGACGCAGAAGAAACGGCTGCTGTCCTGGAAACAGCAAGTGCTGAAGCTCCTCCGCACCTTCCCGCGCAAAGCCGCACTAGAGATGCAGAACTACCGGCAGCAGAAAGGGTAGGCGGATGGCGGCCAGGGGACAGGGACCTGCCCTCTCTAGGCTCTGCTGGTTGGCAGATCAGTGCTTAGAGCGGTGATTGCATTCTGGGCTGGGGATCCAGTTGTACTCATTCAGTCACTGAGTGACTTTATTCAGGTCGCCCAGTGGAGACTTTCCCAGAAGAAAAGCAGGGTGTTCTTACTACTAGAATAGGATGCGGAGCTGGCAAAAACCAGCACATGTCCCAAGAGCAGGTGCCTTGCCTGTACCTTCTGCTCTTCACCTGTATGCAGAAGGCTCAGAAGTCACTTCTTACACCAAACAAATAACAGAAATACCTCCCCTGACGATGGAGGTGCAGAGAACTGCTTTGAGTGGACAGTGAGGAAACCTTTGTGTATTCCCCATCTCCATCCTGGGGGTACCCGTGGGGCAGGAGGAGACAGAATATCAGGTGCAGGGATCTGGCCAGGAAATCCTTGCTCAGCGCAGGCTGGTGTTCTGTCCTACCCCTTGGGGCTGTGGGAGAAGGTGAGGAAGAGGTGGACAGATGGGCCCCATCCACCTAAGCTAACACCCTTCCTTCTGCTCTCTCACAGCTGGGCGTTCGGCTCCAACTCGCTCCCCATAGCTGGCTCTGTGGGGATGGGGGTGGCCCGGCGGACCCAGCGGCAGTTCCCAATGCCTCCCCGGGCCCTCCCACCCGGCAGGATGGGCCTTCTGAGCCCCTCAGGCATTGGGGGCGTCTCTCCTCGACATGCCCTAACCAGCCCCAGCCTTGGGGGCCAGGGCCGACAGGTGAGCTGGCTGGAAGCAGAGGCCCCAGTGCTTCTGGAGTTGGGGTGGCAGTGCCTGGGGTGTGTGTGTATATCGCTGTGTCTGGGCCACACTTGGAGGTTGGGGAGCCTTTGGCAGCTCTGCCACTCCTGGGTCTGGGCTTCTTCCCCACTCGTCCCCCACTTTGTCTCTTCCCGTGCCCTGTACAGAACCTGTGGTTTGCCAACCCTGGAGGCAGCAACAGCATGCCCAGCCAGAGCCGCAGCTCTGTGCAGCGCACCCACTCGCTCCCGGTCCACTCGTCACCCCAGGCCATTCTCATGTTCCCTCCAGGTGAGGTGCCCACCCTTGGGACTCTGCCTCAGCAACATCCTCAGCTGGCTTTTCTCTTCTCCTGGGTCTCATATCCACTCTCCCTTCGTGACTGCGTGGGCACCTCTCCCCATTCTTCCACCTCTCTGTACCCATCTCCCCCTACCAGGGGAGGATTTTCCCCCTCTGTTCTAATTTTATCTCCCAGGTCCTGCCCTACCCCAGCCCCAAATGTCTCTCACCTCTTATCCCCACCCTCATCTCCATATGTTTCCCTCCCTATGTCATAATCATAGTGTCTGTGTTGGTCTCTGTCACCATCCTTTTTTATTTTTATATTTTTGGAGACAGGGTCTCACTCTGTCCCCCAGGCTGGCATGTAGTGCTGTGATCACAGCTCACTGCAGCCTCAAACTTCTGGGCTCAAGGGATTCTCCTGCCTCAGCCTCCTGAGAAGCTGGGACAGTAGGTCCCACACCTGGCTTGTCACCATCTCTTTATAAGATCATTAAATATTCAACTTGGAAGGGGTTGAGGGGTGGGTTGGTCAAAGCGTGAGGTTTCTGTGGGTGGGAGTCCTGCCCATCAGCTCACCAGCGTTCTCTCAGGTTGGTTGACCACACAGGAACCAGTGGACTTGCTTCATAGATGAGGTTCTATATGAAGGGGTGTTTGAGGTGAGAGGGCTCTTTGACCTCTGCTCACAGACCAGCCTGGAGATGGGAGATCAGCAGTAGGGCCAAGTGGGCAAAAGGGAAATTAGAGATGTGCTAGCTGTGGGCCCCTGCCTTGCTCAACAGGTAGGGGGTTAACTCCTTCGCCCTGTGCTGAGCCCACTGCTGGCCACTAGGGCTGCAGAGAAGATGAGGCTGGTCTGGAATAGGCTGGCTCTGGAGAGATCTTAGATTTGCAGGGGATCCTAAACTCTGTGTTATAAACTGCCGAATCAGGAGGGGGTCTCAGTTTGTGAGATTATGTGGACTGCCATCTTTTGAAGCCAGGGGAACCCCTCTATTGTGTTCCTCCTAGCACAGCGCTGGGCACATGGCAGGCATCTGTAAATGGTGTTAAATGAGCTGATGGATGCACTATAGGAGCAAAAAATAAGAACCGTTCTTACTGGTATGCTGTGTGCCAGGCTCGGTCAGACGGCTTTTCTCCACTGAATCCTCCCAGCTCACACATGAGGGCACTAATACCATTTTCATCTTATCAGTCACCAGTCTGAGAGAGGTCTTGCCCAAGTTTAAAAAAATGTTTTTAAGGAGAGACAATTAGGTGGCCCAATACACCATGAGCTCAGGGTTCGGATGGGACAGTGATGAGAGGGGAGGCTGAAGATGGGAGCTGGGTCTTCCAAGCCCAGGTTAAAAGTTCAGACTCTGTCCTGGTGGCAGTGGGGAGCCAAGGTTTTCAGCAGTGTGGGGTAGGATCAGGTCTACCCAGGCAGGTGGGTTGTTTCCCGGATACCAGAACAGGAGCCCTTTCCTGATGTGGTCTGAGGACGAGCCCTACGGCTACTACCCTCCTTTGTCCCACTTGCCTGGATCGCATCTTGCCCAGAGGAGCAAGTCCAAGTGGGGTCAGGAAGGGTCTTAATTTAGCTTTTTCACCAAGTACAGAGCAGGTCATCAATCAGGGAGCATGGGGCTGCCCAGTGTCCAGGGCCGATGCCCAAACTGTGCCCAAGGCAACATGCAGTCCATGTCCAAAATAGTCACAGCCTGTGTGTGGCCTCCAAGAAGCTCCCTCAGCCATCACTTCATTTCCTCTGTCTGCAAGTTAGGCTTTTTCCGCATCACCAAGCTTCTACCTTTGCCGTCGTCTCCTCTGCCTGCCACGCAACACGCTAGGCCTATCTCTGTCTTTCGTCTCTGCCCAGTCGTATCTTCCATCCAAGTGTGTACGTGTCTCGCATGCTTTTGTTTCTTCATCTCTTGCCTCTTCCTCTCCCCTGGAAGTCTCAGTCAGTGTCCCTCCCCGTCCCTGGCCCCGTCCCCCTCTCCCTACCAGCATCCTTTGTCGTCCCAGTTCACTGCCCCACCCCAGTCCAGTCCTGACCACCTCCGTTCTCCTCTCACAGACTGCCCGGTCCCTGGGCCTGACCTGGAGATCAATCCCACTCTGGAGTCTCTGTGTCTGAGCATGACAGAACACGCCTTGGGTGGTGAGCATTTCCTCTTCCCCTGACCCAGCTTCCACCTACCCAGCGTCTCCACCTCTGAACCTGAGCAACTCAGAGTCATCCTGAGGGGCTCCTAGGGGAGGCCAGACTCCAGGGAGGGCCTGACTGGGATGACAGGCTACCTGAGTGCCTTTTCTCGGGCCTCCCGCCAGATCCTGATCTTCCTCCCTTCCTCCCTTTCTTACCACAGATGGGACAGACAAAACCTCCACCATCTGACGGGACCCACAGCCCAGCGCACCCATAGGCTCCCCGGGCGGCGGGCGGGGGCCAACCCCCAACGGGCTTCTCCGCAGCAGCGAGGGTGGGCTGGCTCAGCTATACATTCTAATATTTTTCTACTCTCTCACCCTTTTAACTTTTGTTTAACATTGGCACATGCCTTGCTCACTCCCAGGCCCGTCGAGGGATCTCTGCTGAGGCCGGGGGAATTGGGGGCAGCCAGGATACAGGGGGCAGGGACTGGCCAGACTGCCTGCCCCTTCCTTCTCCTCCTCATCCCCACCTGGCCCCATCCTGCCCCTGCCTCCTCCAGACCGCTGACCACCTGCCCCTCCCTGAGGGAGCAGAATGCCCCCAAGACAAACTGACCACTACCTTGTGGAGCCTGCTCACAAACAGTTGACATTTGGGGCAAAGCGAGCAGGGTAGCTAATCTACTCTCCAGAATGTTATTGAGAGGAGCTGGAGAGAAGGGGTGGGGAGAAGAAACTCTCCTCTCCACCTTCTTCCCCTTCCCTGTTCCCATCATTCCCTGAGGACAGGAGCCACCTTCCTCTCACTCACCCCCCTTTGCCCTGTTTACCAGAGGTTCTCTACAATTAATTTCTTAGGCCTATTTAAGATACATATTTATATAGTTCTTAACGGTTTTTCTCTGATCATTCCCTGTCATTTTTAGAATCCCCAGGCCTCTCTCTGAGCCAAGACAGTGGCAGGGGGAGCCTGAACTTTATGAGGGGAGAGGGCAGAGCCCCCTCCCCCAGACCAGACCCCCAAGCCCTTCCCCGTTTCCCCAGCCCTGGCTCCCCAGATGCAGAGGTTGAAGGTGGGCAGCCAGGGCAGACAGTGAGGTCAGGAAGTCTGTTGCCTTAACGTCCCCTTCCCCCATGAACACACGCCCTTCTCCACCCCCAGGTCTGCTTGGTGAAAGACGTGGGGGTAAGGAATAAGGGAAAGGGGATTGTTTGGTTTTTGGTTTTTTTCCCCGAACCCCCCCTTTTCTTTTAGCCTTTCCCCAACCCCCCATTATGTCATGACCTCACTTAAGTGGAACACTATATCAT
>VBSM01003212.1:4498900-4526021 GCA_008086735.1 Cheirogaleus medius
CCCTCCTCCTCCTCCCCTTCTCCTCCCCTCAAACCTCCCTTGCCTTCTCCTGCCTCCGTGGCCTTCTCCTCCTGCCCACTGGCGTGCTTAGACCTTTGGTCTCCTCTTCCCGGAAACAGCCTCCCTTGCGGGAAAGGGCTCAGGCCCTGAAGTGTAGGAAAGGGTTAGGAGAGAGAAGGAGCTAGAAACCCAGAGACCCAAAGGCTTTGGAGAGGCAGAGAGCAAGAGCAAGCAGTGCAGAGACGTTTGCAGAAACAGACTTGAACACCGAAAGAACAAGAAGAAAGAGACATCTCTGGTCCTTCCTTCAGCCAAACAGTTTCTCTGCCCTTTCAACAAAACAAAATGAAGAAAACTCATGTAAGAAAATGACACCTACCACCAGCTAACCAGTGCTCAGGCCGCATACGTGGGAGTCCCTTTGACCCCTCTCTCCAAAGCACACCCCAGCCAACGGCAATCCTGTCTGATCTACCCTTAAAATATCCCCTGGCTGGAGAGGCAGGAGGCAGGAGGGAAGAGGTGGGAGGAAGGCCTGAAGCCAGGAGTTTGAGACCAGCCTGGGCAACATAGCGAGACCCCTTCCATGTCTAAAAAAAATAACGGTGCGGTGGTACCCGCCTGTAGTCCTAGCTACTAGGAAGGCTGAGTGGGAGGATGGCTGGAGCCTTGTGGTTCAAGGCAGCAGTGAGCTGTGATTGACACACTGAACATTAGCCTGGGTGACAGAGCAAGACCCTATCTCTTTAAAATAAAATATAATAGATCTAGAGTCTACCCTCCAGTCCTCATCCCCCATGATGCTCACTGTGGACCTGTCCCACTTGTACCTTTATGGCAGCTGTCCCCCACGCCCCTAGTCTCTGCTTCTGCCTCTGCCCTCGGTCTCTTTCCCCACGTCCACACACATGGGATAACCAAAGGAAACCTGTTAGGAGACCTGAGTCAGTTCACATAAAAGTCAAAGTCCTAAGTCCTCTCCAGATGAACTGCAGTCTGGCTCCTGGCTCCTACCCTCCCCCTCTGCCCTAGTTACACTGGCTTCCAAACTGCTCCACCAACAAGTCTAGTCTGGCATGCTTCAGCCACAGGGCCTTTGCACTAGCTGTTCCCTTTGCCTAGAACACTCCCCCTGGGGTCTTCATGGCTCACTCTCCTCCTTCAGGTCTCTGCTCAAATGTTGCCTTCTCAGTGAGACTGTCCTTGACCGCTACTATTGCAACCCACACCCCATTTCCCACTCCCCCATCCTCCCTGCTTTCTTTTTCCCATGACATTTATTGCTACCTAACGCAGAGTGCACTTAATTCTTACGTTCATAGCAATCTGCCTCCCCGCTAGAATGTCTAGTCCTAGGGGCAACGCTCTATTTAGTCACTGCTGTGTTCTCCACACCTAAAAGGAGCCAGGCACATAGTATTCAATATTTGATGAAAAAAAAATGTTGATTCAGAAACAGAGAGGAAACGTAGTTTTGGTTTTCAAACGTCTCTGCGGAAGTCTTGGACTGAGATTTGCAGACCCCATTCGATGCCCAGGGCATCTAATAAGAGGCGATGCCACCCCCTGGCGGCTAGGACGGAAACGACATCTTCCCACAATGCAGAATACCCGACCCACCGTCCCAAAACTTGAAAATTCAGAAGGTGGAAATGTTCATTCCTCTAAGTCTGCAAGCCCCAAGCCCCGGGCCGCCGTCACACCCCGCAGTCGGTGGAAAAATTGTCTTCCATGAAACTTAGGAAGCGGGGCGAGGGGCCGCACTGCAGAAGGTGAGCAGTGAGCGAAGGAGCGAAGCTTCACCTGTATTTACCACCGCTCCCCATCGCTCGCATCACCGCCTGAGCTCCGCCTCCCCTCCCCACCCCAACCCTCCCCGGGAAGATTGTCTTTCATGAAACCAGTCGTTCGCGCCAAAAAGGTTGCAGACCACTGCAAGTGACGTTGATATTTTGGTTGCTTTATAAGACATATAAATTTATAAAATCTGGTGAGAACTAAAAGTGCTCCAGGTGAGGATCGAACTCACAACCTCGGCATTGCTCCGCTCGCACTGTCATATAAGTACCGCGCGCTAACCGATTGCGCCACTGGAGCTTCGGCCGCACCCCTTCGCCGCATATTACTTCAGTCGTTCCCAGCCACGTGACCTCACTGGACAGCTCCACCTTGTGTTACATATGCAAATAGAAATCTTCGGGTTGACCAATAGGAGAAAGGGTATGGACAGTTCCGGCTTCTCACGCCTCGCGGGCCCTTGCTGTAAAAGGGAAAAGTCAGCGAGGCGCTCGGAATGTGAGGGAGTAGCCTGCCTGGGGACTCGCCTCCTCATGAATATTCAGAAGCAGGGTAGGAGGGGTCTTAACCCTTCGCGGGCCGGCCGGCCGGAAGGTGGCCCCTCCCCCCCACAGGCGGGAACAGGATGTGAGCCCGAGCGGCCGGGGGGAGGGGAAGCCCCGGGCGACCGCCCCCCGCCCCACAGCTGGACCGAACTCTCCAGCCCCAGATGCGGTGCCGCCGCGGTCACAGGAGCCCCATGCCACCCATCCAGGAGCCCGAGGGGTCCAAAATCTCGGACCCCGGCGCCCGGAATTTCTGCATCTCGTCTTGAGAGACCCCGAAATCCAGGCCCCTGCGCCCAGTTTCGAGGACTTCAGATATCCAAGTGCCCAGCGCCCCCTCCTGGAGCGCCCGGGAGTCCGGGACATCAGCCCGGCGGGACTCTGGCGGCCGAGCGTCCCGCACCCCGGTTGGACGAAGTCAGGATCCAGGACCGCAGATTCCCTCCAGGGGGTCCCAGAAATCCGGTCCCAAGACCCCCAGGTCGAAGGCACTTGAGAGCCCGGTCTCTAGCGCTCCGACCAGTCTGTGTGGGGCCGCAGCGTCGACCACTTCTAGGGGACCCAGGAATCTGGGACCCCCTGCGCTCGCGCCCGGCGGTGGTTTAATCCCTGCCCCTAGAGTGGGGGAAACTCGGGGCTCCGCCTCCCACCACCGCGGCCCTACATAAAGGACTCAGGATTCGGGGTCCCCAGCGCCCCCATCTCAGACTCCGGAGTTGAGGCTCCTGGAACCCCCTGCTGAGAGCGCCGAGAGATTGGGACTGCCGGACCCCACTCCCCGGAAGACCCGGATTCTGGTTCCTGGAGCCGGGAAGCCCGAAGTTCACGCCCCTGAGTCTGGGCTCCGCACTCCCCGGGGACCGCGTTCGGGTCGAATGGGAAGCCGGCGGCCGCGGCCGGGCCGGAGGCTCCCGGGGAGGTGAGGGGGAGGCGAGGGCCCCGCGGCCGGGGGGAGGGGGCGGCGCCGCTGCTGAACAATGAGGGGGCGTGCCGGCGGGGGGCGAGCCCGAGCGCCGGCGGGAGTCGGGGGCCGGAGGGGCGCGGGGAGGCGCTGGGGAGCCTGCGGCTGTGGGGCCGGCGGTCGGGTCGCGGGGGGACCGGCTGGAGGGGGATCGAGGGCTCAGGGCCAGCGCCCCGGCGCGCAGTCCCTGGCGGGGGAGGGAGCCGTCTGCAGGACCCTGGCATCCGGTCCCCCAGCCTCCGCCCTCCCCTGGGACCCCGCGGCCTCCCGCCCACGGCTTTTCCCAGCCCTGCCCCTCGCCCTCCGCTCCAGCCGGCCCAAGCATTCCCAGGATCCCGAGCCTGCGCCCCAGACTGCCGGGGCTCCCAGCTTTGCGACTCTGCTGTCTTCACTCTTCTTTGTCTCGACCTTTCCATCTTCTTCTCTAGGTTGCCTCTCCTGGTCCCCCTCTTTCTGTCACTTTGCCTGTGCCTCCCCCATTAGTTACTCCCAGGGACCCCTCCCTGGGTTTAGACTACGCTCCTGACTCCCAGCCCCCGACCTGAGAGCTTGGGCGGCCGGGAAGCCTGTGGGGTCCTGATCTCCAAGCAGCGGGTCTTTCTGCAGGCCTGCTGCACCGCTCAGCCATGCCTGAGGGAGCCCGTGCTCCGAGCCGGTCCAAACCTAGCCCCAGCCTCGGGTGTGGCCGCAGAGGTGAAGTGTGTGACTGTGCAGCCGAGTGTGGGACTCGGACAGGTGAGCGTGCGACGGGGCCGAGCCTGTGGGGCCCTTGTTCCTCCTTCACTCTAGACACAGCAGCCTTCTGTGGCTGGCCCAGCACAGCGGGACCAAGACCGCCCCAGCCCTGTGGGCACGAAGCTCCTAGTCTGGTGGGGAGGCGGACCCATCCCCAGTCAGTGACAGGCCAGAGGGGGAAGCCCAGGGGAGTGACAGGGCTGTGGTGGGGAAAGCCCAAGGGTGGCTGTGAGAGCCCAGTCTGGGAAGTCAGGGGGGCTTCCTGGAGGTGGAAGCTGAGAATTGGAAGATCAGGAGGAAAGAGTTAGGCAAAGACAGGGAAGAGTATTTCATATGCAGGGAACCGTATGTGCAAAGGCCCTGAGGTGAGGAAAGGCTGCTTGTTTAAGTAACTGAAGAAGCTGAGTGTGACTGGAACGGGGACTGTAAGAAGAGGTGTGGCATGGCAAGAGAGCTGACTGGGGAGATCTGTAGTGGCCACGTTGCACAGGACCCTGTGGAGCTAAAGAGTTTGGACTTTATTCTGAGGATGTGAAGGGATTATGCTTGTGGGAGTGGCAGGATCAGATGGTCAAATTAATAAAGATCTACCTGGCTGAAGCATGGAGGTGGGTTAGAGGGATTGAGGCCAGAAGTCCAGAGAGCATCCTGATGGGAGACTGGACCAAGGCAAGGCAGTGGGGAGGGTAGGAGGGGCCCATGGGAAAGCTGTTGACCAGGTGTGTGGGTGTGGGGGCAGAATACATGAAGGGCTGTGGGAGGTGACACTTGGAGAGACCCTCCCTGACCTCCTGTTCCACACCCCAGCAGCCCCTGCAGCCCCCGCCATGGCCTCTCCCCGAGGTTCTGGGAGCTCCACATCTCTGAGCACTGTGGGCTCCGAGGGGGACCCAGCCCCAGGGCCTCCCCCAGCCTGCTCAGCCTCCAGGCCAGAGCCCCTCCCGGGGCCCCCTATCCGCCTGCATCTGTCGCCTGTGGGGATCCCGGGTTCAGCAAAACCCTCCAGGCTGGAGCGCGTGGCCCGAGAGATCGTGGAGACGGAGCGGGCCTATGTCCGGGACCTCCGCAGCATCGTGGAGGTGAGGGGCAAGCACCTGAGGGCAGTGGGGTCCCGGGCCAGCCCCTCGGGCCCCTGTCACCCCAGTCGTCTCTACAGGACTACCTCGGGCCTCTGCTGGATGGCGGGGTCCTGGGGCTGAGCATGGAGCAGGTGGGCACGCTGTTCGCCAACATCGAGGACATCTACGAGTTCAGCAGGTCAGGGGCAGGGGGACAGGCGGGGCACTGGTCAGCGGGGAGAACTATGGAGCTCCCCAAACCTTGGAGCCCCACAGTGCCCTGTCCAAGCTGGTACAGGGGGTGTCGTGACATTGGGCAGGGATCAGAGTAGGGAGTGAGGGTCTGAGAGGTGGAGGAATGGAGGAGACAGGAGTCAGAGGACCCAGATGAGACCCAAATATGGGGACAGGGTCCAGGCATCGGCATGGGGTCTCCATACTGTCAAGTCTGGGCTCACAGTGAATCCAAGAATCATGTGGAGCCCGAAGCTCATGACAATGTGAGCATTTGTGTGACCACGTAAGTCCTGATTTGCCAGGAACTTTCCCAGTTTGAGCGCTGAGAGTCTCTCATCCTGGGGAACTGCTCGGTCCCTGACAAACCAGGATGGTTGGTCCCCCCAGTAAGGAGGATGCTGGGGTCCAAGGGTCGTCAGTGTCTCGACGAGATCTCAGGATTACAGCAGAATCTTAAGATCATCATAGCTCCGGGGGTCACAGCACCTCCCTCCCCAGGGCCGTGGTGCCCCACTCTGGGACATGACATGACACCCCTAGGCTCACAGCGGCTGTGACTGGATTTCAGGCTGAGCAGTGTGATGCTGTTCAAGGTCAAAGTCTAATAAGCAGGCTATGGTCACCCATGTAGCCATTGGAGACCCTTCCTCAGCACATGACATCCCCTTAGACCCTGGCAGCCACCAAGCCCCCAGCCCCTGCGGACCGCTGGGGTCCCCTGGAGTCCTCCCATGGCGGGGTCACCGGGGCGGGGCGGGTCCTCACCCTTGCCCTCTCCCCACAGCGAGCTGCTGGAGGACTTGGAGGGCAGCAGCGGCGCCGGGGGCATCGCCGAGTGCTTCGTGCAGAGGGTGAGCGAGGGCAGGGCTCGGTCTGGGCCGGGGCCTGGGGGGGGCGAGCAGGCCCAGGCTAGGCTGGAGGCGGGTCGTGGGCAGCGGGGACCTGGGGTCTCCCTGACTCCCATGTCACCCACAGAGCGAGGATTTTGACATCTACACATTGTACTGCATGAACTACCCGAGGTGAGGGGTGGGGAGCCCCTGCCGGGCCCCAGGCCGTGCCCACGAGCTGATGTGCCAGCCACCGTCCCTCCACCCCCAACCCATCCAGCTCCGCCCGTGCCAGGCCACGACAGTAACTGACCTCTCCCTAACTGCCCGTCACCCCGCCAGACCCTGGCTGTTCCCGAACCCTGGCCACTCCCTCACCCCCTCAAGCCCCGCCCACTGGGGCTGCCAGCCCCCCCGCTGACCTGTGCTGTGCCCCCAGCTCCCTGGCCCTGCTCCGGGAGCTGTCGCTGTCTCCGCCAGCAGCCCTGTGGCTGCAGGAGCGCCAAGCCCAGCTTCGCCACTCGCTGCCGCTGCAGAGCTTCCTGCTGAAACCTGTTCAGCGCATCCTCAAGTACCATCTGCTGCTGCAGGTCAGCTGTGGCCCTGGGCGCCTGGCTGGGGATGGGCAGGGTCCTGTCCACTGGGTCCTGTTGGTGTGCCTGGAGGGTGGACCGCCCGAGTTGGGAAGGCGTGAGCGGGCCTCCTCTGACTCTCGGGGCCAGACCGTGCACCTGGGGAGGCATCTGGTCCCTAGAAACTGGGAGGGTCTTGCTGGCAGCAGGGACTGGCCCCAGCTGAGCCCACCTTCTGTCTCTCTCCATCTCTGCCTCTACCTTTCTGTTTCTCTCTGGCCGCTGTCACTGTCGTGCTCTTGCTCGTCTCTCTGTTTTTCCTTCCCTCCCTGTGTGCCTGGTGGCCGCCTGGCAGGAACTAGGGAAGCACTGGGCGGAGGGCCCAGGCAGTGGGGGTCGCGAGATGGTGGAGGAAGCTATCGTGTCCATGACAGCGGTTGCCTGGTACATCAACGACATGAAGCGCAAGCAGGAGCACGCCGCGCGCCTCCAGGTGGCCCCAGGGTGGGCTGGGGGCTGGGCGGGGCGGGTGTCGGTGCTTCAGAGGAAGCACGGGAGGGTTGGCTAGGACAGCGCGCCCTGTTGCTAACCCCCCTGTCTTGGCGTGTATGTATGTGCGTGCCGCCTGCCCACGCGTGTCTCTGTGCCCTGCGCACTGGCGGGGTCCGGCAGGAAGTGCAGCGGCGGCTGGGTGGCTGGACTGGCCCGGAGCTCAGTGCTTTTGGGGAGCTGGTGCTGGAGGGCGCCTTCCGAGGTGGCGGAGGGGGCGGCCCCCGGCTCCGAGGGGGCGAGCGGCTGCTCTTCCTGTTCTCACGGATGCTGCTCGTGGCCAAGCGCCGGGGGCCGGAATACACCTACAAAGGACACATCTTTGTGAGTCTGAGGATGGGAGTGAGGCTAGAATATTATCCTGGAAGTATATTCCATGTACCTATACCTGTATGCCTAAAGGGGTGGGCTGGGGGACAACCTGGCTTAAAAGGGCCCCATTTTCTTGACTTCAAGAATGGGCACATGGCTTAATAAGGAGGGAGGAGGCCAGCGGGATGCAGAGATAGTGATGGAGGGAGGCCTGCAAGGGGGAACCTGGATTTGCCCCCAGGCAAATGTCTTCATGAGGGTGGGGAGGGGTCTGGCTAGGGAGAGAGCAGAGCCAAGCCTGGCTGAGGGGGTAGAAAAGGGGAAAAGGGACCTGCCATACGGGGCACATCTTCCTAGGGGTGAGGCTCCGCATACACCTACGGGGTACCTGACTGTAGCACTCTGGGCGTGCCGCCCCTCTCTGCCCCCATCCAGTGCTGCAACCTCAGTGTGAGTGAGAATCCGCGAGACCCTCTAGGGTTCAAGGTGTCTGACCTGACCATTCCCAAGCACAGGCACCTGCTCCAGGTGAGCACAGGGTGGGCTGGGCCGGCAGAGCTCCCCCCAGCCCTGAGACCTCACACTGGCTCCCTGACCCCACTCTCGCCCCACCCCCAGGCCAAGAACCAAGAAGAGAAGAGGCTGTGGATTCACTGTCTGCAGCGCCTCTTCTTCGAGAACCACCCCGCCTCCATCCCTGCCAAGGTACAGCTCCTGCCACAGCTGGGGGCCCTCGCAGTGCCAGAGACACCTCTCCCCCAAGCGTACTAGGAGGCCCTCTGAGTGCAGGGGCATTCTTTTATAACATGATCGCTAAAAGTGCAGAATTACGCTTCCTGGGTTTGAATTCTAGCTCTGCCACATTCTGCTTTGTGACCTTGAGCAAGTAGCTTAACCTCTCTGGGCCTCAGTTTCCTCACCTGCAGGTATAATAGTGTCTACCTCCTAGGGTTGAGGTGAGGACTAGTGGTCATCAGCCACATAATTCGCCTAAGCTGTAGAAGGCCCCCATTAATGGCAATGCCTGGTGCATCCTCCCTGAGGTGCTCGGAGACCCACCCCGCTCAACCCTCCTCCTCGTCTCTTTTAGGCAAAACAAGTTCTCCTTGAAAACAGTGTGCACTGTGAGTTGGGGCCTTGGGTCGGGAGGATGTGGAAGTAGAGGAATTATTTGTAAGAAAAAGTAGGCTTTTAGCCCCAAAACTCTCCCTCCAGGTGCTCCAAAAAGTAAGCCTGTCCCAGAGCCCCTAACACCCCCACTTGGATCTCCCCGACCTCGAGATGCTAGAAGTTTCACTCCTGGACGGAGGAACACAGGTAAAGGAGGGGGAACCCTGAGTCCCCCCCAGCCCCCTCCTTCCCCAGGATGGCGGAGCGGGGTTCATGATGGGCTCTGACCCGCTTCCTCCGCAGCTCCATCTCCGGGCTCCTCTGTGAGTCGCCGTGGCCGCAGGCAGTCTGGTAGGTACCCACCACCTAAAGGTGAACGAGGGATTGGGGTGGCATCTGGGCTCCTGACATCACTGTGTCCTCCCCCCAGAGCCAGTGAAGGACCCCGACGCCGTGTTCCCACAGAACGGTCAGTGACTGCCCCAGCCCAGCCTGGTCCCTCGATGTCTGTCCCCCTGGGTGGGCGGGGCAGCTCACCAGTTCTAAAGGGTGACTGTCGTTCCCCTACATGTCACTAACTCTTTCTCTTTCTCATCTCTCCATCCCCAGCCAAGCCTGGATTCAAGGTAAGCAATATCCTGGGATAGGGTCTGGGGGCCTGGACCCCTGGGTCTGACGGAGAAGGGATTGGGGCTCCGATTCCTCCGTCTGGGGAGGCGTCTCGGCTCTTGCCCTCCATCCCTTCCGCCCCTCGACAGCACGCTGGCAGCGAAGGGGAGCTCTACTCCCCCGCAGAACCTCAGCAGCCAGTTCCGGCGTCCGGACCCCCTGAGGAGCTGGAGGATGCCGGGCCCCCCACGCTGGACCCCTCTGGGACCTCAATCACTGAGGAAATCCTGGAACTGCTCAACCAAAGAGGCCTTCGGGATCCAGAGGTGAGCTGGGCGTCCCATCATGGTGTCCTTGGGGCTCTGGGCTTGGGCAGACACTGACTGGGGGCCCGGGTGGGTCAGCCCAGCCTGAAATCTTTGGTCTCTTTCCCTGTGCCCACTACAGCCATCTGCCCATGACATTCCCAAGTTCCCAGGAGGCTCCCAGGTGCCAGATGACAGTGAAACCCTCACATTCCAAGCCCTGCCCAGCCGGGACTCTTCAGAAGAGGAGGAGGAGGAAGAGCTGGAGATGGATGAACGGGGGCCTTCCCCGCTCCACGTCCTAGAGGGGCTGGAAAGTTCTAGTGCAGCTGAAATTCCCAGCATTCCCGGCCTTACCAAAATTCCTGACGTACCCGACCTCCCTGAAATTCCTGGCCATTCTGAAATTCCCGAAGTTCCCCGCCTTCCTAGTCTCTCTGACATTTCCAGTGTTTTTGAAATGCCCTGCCTTCCGGCCATACCTAGCGTCTCCGACGTTCCCAGTCTTTCCAGCTCTCCTGCCCTCCCTGGTGGCGCCTGGCTCCAGGGACCTCTGCAGGAGCCAGCTGAGGTTCTAGCTTCCAGGAGAGAACTGTTTCCTGGAAGCAATCCCAGAAAACTGGGAGAGCCCCCACTAGGAAGCAGGGCAGGGCAGGAGGAGGATGAGGAAGGGGCGTCATTCCCAGATTTCCAGCCCCAGGACGACAGCCGACATCAGGGATTCCCAGATGAGCTGGAGTTCCGCTCTTGCTCAGAAATCCGGAGCGCCTGGCAGGCACTGGAGCAGGGACAGCTGGCCCGGCCAGGCTTCCCAGAGCCACTGCTGATCCTGGAGGATTCGGATCTAGGTGGAGACAGCAGGAGTGGGAAGGCAGGAGCCCCGGGTTCAGAGAGGGCAGCGTCCCGGGTGCGAGAGTTGGCCCGGCTCTACAGCGAGCGGATCCAGCAGATGCAGCGGGCAGAGACACGGGCATCAGCCAACGCCCCCCGCCGCCGGCCACGGGTTCTCGCCCAACCCCAGCCATCCCCCTGCCTGCCCCAGGAGCAGGCTGAGCCAGGTGAGGTCTGGGTATGTGGTCGGCAGGGGTGGCCCAAGCTGGGGCATCAGTCCTGATTTGATCTTCTTTTTGTATACAGGGCCCCTGCCTGCCTTTGGACACGTGCTGGTATGTGAGCTGGCCTTCCCGCTGACCTGTGCTCAGGAATCTGTCCCCCTGGGCCCTGCTGCCCGGGTTCAGGCTGCCACACCTTTGTCTAAGCAGGGAGGCCGCCTGGATGCCCAGGGTCTGAATGTTTCAGATTTGCCTGAGCAAGACCATCTGGGCATCCGCATTCCAGCTGCCACCCCTTTGCCCGAGCATGGAGGCCTCCAGGACATCCAGGCTGCAGATACCACCCCCTTGCCCAAGCAGGAAGGCCCCCCAGACAGCAAGGTTCTAGCTATTACAACTTTGTCTGATCAGGGCCACTTGGAAATCCAAGTTCCAGCTACCACCACTTTGCCTGAGTGTGGAAGCCACATGGATATACAGGTTCCACCTACCACCTTTTTGCCTGAGCCAGGACACCACGTGGACAGCCAAGTTCCAGCCACCCCAACCTTGCCCATGCAGAGTTGTTCTGATGTCATGGTTTCAGCCGCTATTCCTGTGCCCAAGCAAGAAGGCCACCTAGACAGTCCAAGCACAACTAGCATCCCAGTAACTGAGCAAGGAAGTTCCAGGGATGTTGAGGATCCAGCCACTCTCTGCAGTGAAGCCATCAGCCCTCTGCTAATGGATGGAAGCAGCCTGCACCCTCAGATCCCAGCCTGCGCCCCACTGCCCTTGCCATGTGACCTCCCAGACATTCAGGGTAACGGTACCTCACCTTTGCCTGCACACGGAAGCCACCTCGACCATCAGATCCCAGCCGACACCGCACTGTCTTCGTCCCAAGACCTCCCAGACATTCAGGCTCCACCTGTCACACTTTTGCCCCCGTCACAAGGCCTCCCAGACACCCAGAGTCCAGCTGTTGCACCTCTGCTTCAGGAGCAAAGCCTCTCAAATGTACAGGTCCAAAAACTCACACCTTTGCGGGAGCAGAAGAGCCTCGCAAACGTCCACGTTCCGGCTGCCACACCTTTACCTGAGCAAGGAGGCTCTCTGGACACGCAGGGCCCGTTCCCCAGCCCAGTTCAGACCACTGTGGTTTTGTCCAAACCAGGAGGAGGCCACTCGTTCTCTCATGTTGCCAGGTCAGAGTCTTCAGACTTGACCCCACCCCAGAGCCCCCCACCCCCCAGCCGCCAGCTTCTCGGCCCCAACGCAGCTGCCCTCTCCAGATACCTGGCAGCTTCGTACATCAGCCAGAGCCTAGCTCGGCGGCAGGGGCCTGGGGGAGAGGCCTCCCGGGGCCCCTGGTCCTCCTCTGCCCCCACGTCACGGGCACCTTCTCCACCGGCCCAACCCCAGCCCCCACCACCCCCAGCCAGGCGGCTCAGCTACGCCACCACAGTCAGCATCCACGTGGGGGGTGGGGGGCGGCTGCGGCCAGCCAAAGCCCAGGTCAGGTTGAACCACCCTGCTCTCTTGGCCCCCACCCAGGAATCCGTGGGCCTTCGCAGGGCCCAGGGGGCTCCTGATGCCCCTTTCCACACATGAGTGGGGACATGAGGCTTCTCAGAAAGCAAGGACGCAAGCCAGATGCCACAGACCCTCAGAACATCACTCAGACATCCAGACACTGAACACAGGTCTAAAAGTTGCTGCAGTTCCCGGGATCTGCCTTGGTGAATGGCCCTTTTTGCCTTGATACAGCAGGGTGGGGAAGGGGACGCCATTAATATCTTATTCATTCATAATTGTGGAATTATGAGTGTTTTCCATTCTGGAGGTGGTGGCGAGAGATGACAAGACAAGGAATGGGAAGATCTGACACAGAACAAATCAGTGGTTCTGGAAATCTGGGAATCTCAAACTCCTTTAAGAATGATTAGAAAGTGGACCCGCTACAAGTTGTACAATTTGGTATATGGTTTCATGGGGTTTATGAACTGCTGGACTGATGTCCATCCAGGAAGGCAAAGTAGACCCTGGAAATTCACTCCCTTAGCAATTCATGCAGTTCGTGTGCCCACCCATTCATCGCATCTGCCCCTAGCCATCTCTTCACGTGTCCATCCAGCTGTCCTGCCGTCTCTCTCCCGCTCTTCATCCACCTGTCCTTCCGATCATCTCGCCCATCTGCCTTGCTTGTCCAGCTGTCTCTACCCTACCCATCCATCTGTCCATCCATCATCCTGACCCCATCCAACATTCCATCTCCCATCAATCCATCCATCCCTCTCCCATCCCAGGGTCCACCCACTCATCTTCTCCACCCAGCACCCGCCATTCTGCCATCCATCCCTCCTTCCCTACTCTGTGTCCATTCATCCATCTGTTCAGTATCCACATTAGCTCCGTACACCTCATCCACCCAACCGTCTCTAAAGCCACCCATCCCTCCGTAATTGGATTCTTCTGGGTCTTGGTACTAGTTTCTTTCAGAGACTGTTCCTTGCTAACAACAGGGTGGATCAGGTTTGGGCTTAGGAAAAAGTCCGTCCAACATCTGTCTGATTTCCCTTGGCAACCCTCGCCCCCATCCTCATGAATATCCCAATTCTTGTGCCTGCCCACATGCATCAGATCTGTCACCCTCCCCCCCAGTTTGAGGCCTCTACAATTCCTCCACATGCCCCCTCCCCTGCACATAATTGAGGTCGATAGAGACAAAAGGCTTTTATGTTGGGATCCTTCTGCCCCTTGCTCCAGCGGTGGTATGCCCAGCGAGAAGCATAATTTAAGCAGTTTCTTTGGTGATATTAGCCTTCATCAAACACTTAACCTCTTGTGGTTTAGCACATTATGTTTAATCTTCCCCCAGAATTCTCTGAAGCACTCCCATGTCTCAGCTACAAAATTGAGTCCCATCTTTTTTATTTATTTTGTGTGTGATCTCCCTCTGAGTCTGTTTTCTCATCTACAAAATGAGGACAATAGCACCTGCCTCCTAGGAGCATTGTATGGGTTCGTGAGCGTGTGCTCTCGCTTCCCAAGTATGTTTGAACCTCCGACACTCAAGTCATTCTAATCACAGACCTACAGGATCTAGTCCCAACCTACTGAATCAGAGCCTCCTGGGCAAGAGCCTAGGAATCTGAATTTTTAGCAATCAGCTAACAGCAAAAAAGCTGAGCTATATTGAGTACGAACAATATATTAGGAGTTTACGGTCACTTTCTATGAAGTTATTCGCCGGGAGTCCTCACAACAGCCCTAAAAGGTAAGTGAGGATGGTTTTTAATCCTCACTTTAGAGATGAGGTCACTAAGGCGCAGAGCAGAAAAGGGACTTGCCCAGTTGCACGGCTGGGAAGGGGCAGAGCTGAAACTGGAATCCACACAGCCTGGCTCAAGTCTGTGCTCTTCAATTTGTGCATCCTGTCCCCGGTGTTCTTGCCACTGAGGTCACAAGAGGGAACACTGCCTTGCCCGCCTGATGTTTGTAGCGCGGTGCTCCGTGGGCGCGGGGGGTTCTGCTGCTCAGCTGACGGTGGCCGCACAGGCCTGGCTCCATAAACGTCAGCTGATGGTGTCTACTCATTGTTTCCTGCTGGCTACTGTGCGCCAGGGCCTGGGCTGAGTCCTGGGGGCCCTGTAGTGGCCGAGGCGGACTCCTCAGCCTGAAGTGATCGAGGACTCCGTGGTTGCAGCCTCCCAAGGTCAGGACCTAGGCCGGCCCTCCCCTCCTCCGTCCCCAGCTGCGCATTCCCAGCCACCTCCAGCTGCACATTCCCCGCTGAAGGAAAGTTCCCAGCCTGGCCTGGGCTCCCAGCGGCGCCGGAATTCCCGGTATTTGAGGAGGCAGGGAGGGAAAAGAGGCTGTCTCCTCCAAGGCCTGGAGTGGGGAAGGAGAGGCGAGCCCCCTCTCCAGATGTGTCCCAGCTGTAGCCCTGGGAGGGAGCCAGGAGCCTCCATAAGGGGGTCTGTGGACCCTCTGGGAGAACCATGGGCGCCAGGCCCGCCTCTGTCCGCTCCTCCCTCCAGCTCAACTCCTACCTCGGCTTTGTGGCCCCAGCTCCACCACCCCCTCAGGAATATCTTTCTTGCTGGCCTGCCCTAGTGACAGCCCAGTCCTCTTTAGAGCTACAACCAAATCAGGCTCAAAAAGGACAAGGGTGGTGCCCGCTGCTCTCTAGGACATTCGGGTTAATGCCAGCTAAACCTAGTTAACCCAAGTTAACTCCAGCTCCAGTGCAAAACTTGGCAAGCTGCAGAACATTTTGCTAGTAGGGGTTTTCTCAGATAACACAGGGACGCTCACTCACCAAGCTCACAAAGATATAGATACATCCAGCAACACAGCCTAGCACCTAGTTCGTGCACCATGAACCCTCTCCTTTACTTTTGCGTTTCTTCCAATCAGAGCTGTCCCATTCGACTTTCCTCCATGATGGAGTTGCTCAGTCATCGGTGCTGCCCGGGGTGGTAGCCATACGTGGCCTCTGTGGCTATTGTATCAAGTAGGGTGGATATATACAAACAGCAAGTGCACGGAAAGTCTCAAGTTGTAAAACTTTCTTCCTCAATCAACATTCCAGCGCAACACTTGGCAACAGGCTGCTGAGTGCCAGTATTGGAAGTAGAGATGACCCCCTTGTGAATCATCCAGCTTCAGTAAGTCCTCACTTAACATCGATGGGCGTTTGGAAACTGTGACTTTAAGTGAAAATTCGTATAATGAAACCATTTTTTCCCTCGTTATGATGAAACAACACTGAAGGAAACCACTGTTGTTCTAGGACCTGATGTTCATGTTTTGCTTAAAGCTGCAGTTTCCAAGAATCTATCCATGACATCAAGTGAGGACTTCTTGCCCAACTCCTACTCCGGCAGCAGCAGTTTTTCCGTTGTTTGTGACTTCTTGGGAAAGGGAAATGCGCTGTGGTCACTGCAATGCCCTCAAATCAGCACAGGGGCTCAAGGGGAGCGAATGACAAATAAGGAGATAAATGTCAGAAAACTAAGTCAACAAGACATGGTCTCCCAGCTTATTTCCTACTCCAGCAGATACTGGCTCAGATGTCATCTCTCAAGGAACGTGGGCCACTTGACCTCTCCAGGGTAGGTCAAGTACCTCTGGGTCCCACAGCCCCCTCTGCTTTTCCCGTAAGTGGGGTACCCTGAGCACTCTCCCCTAATTGAGGGCCATATGGCAGGGATGGGGGATTTTGGACAGATCTATGGCAGCCTAACACGGAGCTAACCACCTGGGCTCTTCCACAACTCAAATGCCTGTCTGAATGCCACTTTTTTTTTTTTTTTGAGTCTCACTCTGTTGCCTGGGCTAGAGTGCCATGGCATCAACCTAGCTCACAGCAACCTCAAATTCCTGGGCTCAGGCGGTCCTCCTGCCTCAGCCTCCCGAGTAGCTGGGATCACAGGCATGCACCACCATGCCCAGCTAATTTTTTCCATATATTTTTAGTTGTCCAGCTAATTTCTATTTTTAGTAGAGATGGGGTCTCACTCTTGCTCAGACTGGTCTCAAACTCCTGACCTTGAACAATCCTCCCGCCTCAGCCTCCCAGAGTGCCAGGATTACAGGTGTGAGCCACCGCACCCAGCCTGAATACTTTTTTTCTTTCAGCATATTATGGGGGTACAAATGTTTAGGTTACATATATTGCCTTTGCCCCAAGTCAGAGCTTCAAGCGTGACCCTCCCCCAAATGGTGCACATTTTACCCACTAGATATAAATATACCCATCCCCTCTTCCCCCCTATAGTATGAGTTAGTACTATATGTGCACTTAAGAGTTGGTCAGTTAATAACAATTTGATGGTGAGTACATGTGGTGTTTTGAATGCCATGTCTTCCTTTTACTGTGTGCCCTTGGGCAGGCTACTTCCTGGTGCTTTTCCTTTCCTCTTCTACAAAATGGGGGAAAACACCTAAAGGTGACTTACTCCACAAGCAACACTTTACTTTTAGGTATTCCCACATCCACACCAGTGCTGTTCCACACAACTGTCGACAACAGAAACATGCGGTACAGCCTGGCGTGGCAGCCTCTGGTAGCAGCTGAGAGCTCACTATACCCTGGCTCCTATCACATGGCAGGCACAACAGATGGACAAGTCCTTAGACCCCACAAAGAGAAAGGTGCCAGGCTAAGCACAACGGGGACCTGCCTTAAGGAGGACAGGGAGGGCCTTTCACCAGGAGGTACTGCTGACACCCAAAGGATGAAGCCAGTCATGGGACTGACACAGAAAGACCCTGATGGAAAAGAACAGAAATGAAGGCTGACATGGCCTGGCTAGTGACTGGACAGAATGGGGATTTCCTAAACCTGAGGGTCCCTTTCCCCCCAGGTCTTAACAGCTATACTACAGGTTAAAATTATAAAATATTCTCCACCCAATATAGGCATGGCCCTCAGTTGCTGACTGATCCTACACATTTCCTCTGCTCTTCCGTGACATGCCAGCAGCGAAGGGATTGAAAAAACAAACAAACCCGCAAGAACAACTCATATCCACCAAGGTTGGCCTACACACCGGACTCTAACGGAGGTGTAAGTGGACAGAGACTCCCCACCTGCCACCCCCACCCATCCACGCTAAGCCCAGGGTGATCACTTCTGAGAAGGGTTAAAATCCAGACTGGCAATAGGCTGAGGGTGTTTCCTGTGTTTCACCTGGTAAAAGACCAACTACCACAGAAGACCACACACAGTCCTTAAAACCTTAAAATCCTACAACCATTTTTTATTATACAGGTAAACCCTAATCCTCGTGATGGGCTTATCGGTATGATTTCTGGTAGCGAGCACGGGCACCAGGGCCTCCAAACTTTTTGGATTCGCAACGACGGGGGTCAGCTACCAGCAGGGTCCGATCATACTGGATGAGGATGTCTTTGATCTCCTTCTTGGAAGCCTCATCCACATCTGGAGATGACAGTAGGGGTAGAGATTTCGATAATCACAGGAAAGTCCTTGACTTGGTCCCCACAGACCCACCCACCCAAAGGGAAGGACCCACTCTCACTCACATTTCTGGTAATAGGCCACCAGGGCTTTGGAGATGGACTGACGGATAGCTGCAAGGAAGACACGATAAAAGGGTACATGAGCAATGTGAAGGCCAAAGACTAGGGCCCTGCTACCAAATCCACATGCCCAGTTCCTGGGACTCACCATAAATCTGGGCCACATGACCACCGCCCTTCACACGGACACGGATGTCCACGCCAGCGAACCGCTCCTTGCCCAGAAGCAGAACAGGTTCCAGTAGCTAGAGGAACACGGAGTATTAGTAAGGTTTTAAGCCACAACCTGGGCAGCTTGGCCATCTCACTAGGCATTCCTCTCTATTGTGTGGCTTCTGCTACCAACAGCCTCAACGTACTAGTGGAAGGGGGTTACAGGCCCCTCTACAGAGCCAGGGGAGAAGGGAAGATTTAAAGCAGCCAAACAAGAGACTGTTGAGTTGACAAGAAAGGCAACCGGATCTGGGCTCCCTCCTACTTGTACCCCTCTCTGAACCTCAGATTCCCCATCTCTAAGACCAGTTCTTAGAATGCTTAACAGTCAAGGAGCACTCTAAAGCAACCACTAAGGCTGTTTCACACAGTGGAAAGCCACTCCTGGGCTGTTCAGGGGTCTTTTTGGGGTTCCCCACCTGAACTTTCTCCCCTTTGAGCTTCACACCAATTCCCAGAGTAATTACAATTACACCACAACCTGTGCTATGTTCTTCCTTTCCCAGCTCTAGGTCTTTTGCCAGTGCCCTCTGCCTCTTCTTTGTTTTTTAAGAGATGGTGTCTCCCCCTGTGTTGCCCAAGCTAGTCTCAAACTTCTGCCTCAGCAGCTGGGACCAAAGGCAAGTGTCACTGCACCCAGCTTGCACAGTTCTGCTTTGCCGACTTTCAGTCTCATCTCACAGGTCTCCTTCTGACTCCCTTCGCTGGGCTCCACATCCCAGCACTGACTACTTTGGATCAGTTTCTGGTATTTGGTCCAGTCCATCTCCCCCACTAGATGTGAGTTCCACACGGGGGGCCATCTGGGTCACTGCTGTGGTTGTGTCCCCCAAACCTACCATAGGGTACACACAAATCCTTCAAATAAACTGACAGCCAATAACAATAAATCACATTATTCCACATCTGCTACACAAAGGGATGTTTCTTATTCAATTCTAACTGTCCCTGCAATGTAGGCATTCTTTTTTTTTTCAAGCCAGTCAAATTTAGCAGTGGAGGGGGGCCTGAATACCAACTTTAGTGACACTAATGTTAATAAGTTCTGATTACCCACTATCATTGGACCAGCCAATATTCTTTCCTTTTAAAAGCAATGGGCTTTAAGAAGAAATGAATACATCTTCATACATGTCAAGAAGCTTACAAAAAGAACCTTAACTTACTCTCACAACAATGCGTCAGGACAGAAACTATGATCATTTTACAGATGGTGAACCCAAACCATCTGTAAAATGGTCACTTGCCTGAAATAACACAGATAGAAGCAGAAATCAGACCTTGGTCTCCTCACTCTGAGCCAAAGAAACCAAGAGGCCCAAACAGGGAGCTAATGAGCCCCTTTTCACACGCAAACATTTAAACAGACCCAAATTCAAGTTCTTTAAATACTTTTCGAGCACCTGCTCAATCCAGGTGCTGCTTTAGAAAGCACCAGTACCCAGAACCTGCTTTAGACATTTGAGATTTGTCTGAAACAAAACACTGGTTCCTGTCCTCAAAAAAATCAATACTCCAAGAGTGAAAACATATCATCCATCAGGTCACATAAGCTAGTGTTTCCCGTGCTACCTGGGTCCTTACACTTGGGTGGGCTTCCAAATCACCCACGTTTCAAGGCAACCCTTTAATGTTCGACATCCACGTTTTCAGTTTCTTAACTCAGCTTTTACATCTTCTGAATCTTAAGCCCAGCTCTACTGCCAAATATCCCACATTTCTACCCCCAACTCAGCAGCTTCTAAACATCCCATTGTTAATACCAACTCTCTCAGCTTCCAAGAGCTACATCTCCGCCTCCAAGAGTCCTCCACTCAACGCCCGTCCCCGATCCCAGCACCTTGTATTGCAGCGTGCGCGGCTCAATCATCTCCAGGGGCCGCCCGTTCACCTTGATGAGGCCATTGCCGCGTTTGCAGTGCGCCACGGCTGTGGCCGTTTTCTGTGGAAAGACAAGAGACAGCGGGGCCGCGTGATTTTCGGGCGGGCCCCGGCTCCCAGGCCGACCCCAGATTCCTGTCCATCGGCTTTTCCCATACCCCGGTCTTTACCGACTCCTCCCATCCGACGTCCGGCCTACCTTGCGTCCGAAGACCTGCACGGACTGCAACGGGCCCTTGGACGGCATGGTTACTTCGGGCGTGGACCAAAGATCCTTACCGCGCGGCTCCACAACCGGAAAAGGAAAGCTCAGGCCTAACCAGGCCGCTTTTCAGGGTCTGCGCAGGCGCCTTGAGCGCGGCGTCGCGACGAGATGGAGCTTTACGGCTTACGTTGTAGATAGGGGGCGGGGCCTATGGTTAGCGGCGGGAAGGCCGCCGGGAGCTCAAAGAGGGCGGGACCTGGGAGGCGGAAGGGGTGGTGCCTGAGGAGCGCCGTGTGTCGTGTGGTGGACAGTCTCGGTGGTTGTTGGGTCTCGTTCGCATTCTGGCTCTTTAATAATGCTAATATAAGCGGTTCTCGCTCTCGCGCCACCTGTAATCTTCCTCCCCTCTAGATTCCGTCCTCTCAGAATCCCCCTCCATCAGAATCTTCCCTACCGAATCCACTGCAAGAAATCTGGCGGGATTCCCAGAATCCTATCCGCCCTAGAACCCAACTCCTTCGAGAGTCCTCTCCCGGAATCCTTTCTCCCCAGAGCCCCTCCTCAAGAATCTACTTTTCATCAGAATTTGCTTCCTTTCTGAGTCTCCTCTGTCGCAACCTCCGTCTGCCATAATCCTCTTAGAAGCCCATCCCCAAATGCCCCTCCTCAGAGCCCTCGCCCTGGTCTTTTCCCTGACTCGCCCTCCACTCAGGGTCCACTTCATCCCAGCCAGCCTCCCCAGAATCTTCCTCTCCTCAGGACCCACCACCCTGGAATCTCCCTCCTTCAGAATCTCCCTCTCCCAGCAAATCCCAGAACACCCACCCCCAGAATCCCCTTTCACAAAATCTTCCTGTCTCTGAGACCCCGTCCCTTAAAATCTACCTTTCCCCGGAATTTACTTCCCTTCAGAGACTCCTCCCAAGCAACTGCCTCCCCTGGAATTTTCTTCCCCTTAGAATCCCCCTCTCCTCAGAGCCCTCTCCCCAGGATTCCGATTCCCCTCTTCAGGGTCCCTACCCTAGAATCTCTTTCTCCAGAATCCCCCAAAGCATCTCTTTACTCTCCCCAATATCACCCTCCATGCTAGGTTCCCCCACACACACACTGAATTCTCCATCCCTAGCACCCCCCCAGTCCCATCTGAGGGACCTGAGAATTTTCCCCTGTTTCCTCCCCAGATGCGCCCCCAAGATTCTTCCCAGCTAAGAGACCCCTCTCTTAGAGCCAGAGGGAGCCCAGAGTTGCCTCAGTTTCTCTGGCAGCACAGGGTCTGGGGTCCAAGGTTCAAAGGGGTGTGGTGGCCACAGAGGGTGGAGACTGAGTGGAGACTGGAGGGCAGGTCTAGGGCCACAGAGAAGAGCCTCCAGCCCAGAGTCCAGCTCCAAAAGGGTGAGACAGGGAGAGGGGTTATGGGGTGGAAGGAAGGGAGCGCCCAGAGGCAGATCTGGGGGGACACAGACACAGCATGAGAGAGAGGCAGACACACATGGAGAGGGAAAGACTAAGGGACCAAGAGAGAAGAGAAGGAGAAAAGAGAGTGACTGGAGTAGTCAGAGATGGACCCAGAAAACACAAGCCCGGTGACAGAGATTTGGAGGCAGAGAGGTCAGCCCTCAGAGGGAAAGAAAGACAGATACAGGCAAGCACAAAGTTTCTAAAATACTCTTGAGACAGAAATAGAAATGGAAACAAGAGCAGAGAACCCCCCAAATATGCACCTGGAAACGGGTTATGGCTAGCACGAGTGCGCACACACTCTGTTCTGTCTGGGCCTGTTTCGGGGAGGAGGGCAGAGTTCAGCTTCTCCAATCTCTCCAGACTGACCTTCACACCCTTGCTCAGTCTTCTTTGTTCCCTGAGCTTGGGGGTCAGGGAACCCTCTGACCTAAGCCCCGCCCACTTTGGGGTCACCATCTTGCCTGGCCTCTTAGAGCACATTCCCAGAAAATCTGTGGCTTGAGTGGAACTGGTAGGGGAGGGGGGCAGTTTCCCTCACTCCAGTTTTTCAACCTGCTCCCTCTTTCTGTACTTCTCTCTTGCAGAAACCTGGGCTGGGGCCAGAGGAAGCCTGGGAGTGAACAAGGTGCCCATGTGGCCTCTCTGGACCATCCTCCTGCTCATGCAGCTCTGGGGGAGCCTAGGAGCCCCCCTCTGCCAGAGGGAGCCTTTTTACTTCCTTGTTGCTATCATGAAGATGCTGGTGCGGGGCGGGGTGGGGGCAGTTGAGGGGGTTTGGTGGCTGGTGTGTTTTAAGAAGGGTCAGGCTCTTTTCCTCCAGTGTCTGATTCTACTCTTTATCTGATTCTTCTCCTCCCACAATTATAGGGAAACAAAAATGATGGCACTCTCTACACCCCAGATGATCTCTCGGTGAGTAAGTATTTCATTAGCTCTTCTTGTAGTTGGAAGTTTAGGGAGAACCCACCGGGCTCCGTTTGCATGAGTAGGTGCATGAGTGCATCACTATGTTGGGAGGCATTGGCAGTGGGACTGTGTCCAGCACCTACAACAGTGACTGGCACATATTAATAACAACAAATGATGGTGATATGATGATGATAGTGATCATGCTGATTACAGCTGCACTTAAATAGTGCTTACTCTGTCAGGTGCTGGTTTAAATGGCTTCTGCAATAATAAGCGCCTGCTTATTTAGTCTTCACATCAAACCTATAAAGTAGACAGGGCCACCATGTATGGATGTGAAGGTTGTACACTGCACAAGGATCCCACATCTGCAAAGACAGTACTGTATTCACGTTCCGGATTTTGTACATTTCATGTTTGTCGATTTCCAGCAGATGGCAGTAAGGCATCTTGTTTGAATAGATGCAGCACTTACAAGTATCTTAAGGAATGATACTAACTTGCCCCCAAGTACAGTATATGGGCTAGTGTCAGTCCTTAAAGTAGGAATTATTCGGAGCCCCATTTTACAGATGAAGAAACTGAGGCCTAGAGAAATGAAGGGGCATGTTCCAGGCCACAAGAAACCTTGGGGAGTAGGCATTTGGAATCAGGCCCTTGGTGGGAGACACCAGGTCATTCTGTCCCCACAGGTGTGTCCTGCTGAGACTCTAGGCTGCTTCAGGCTGGAGCTGTCTGTGATTGGGTTTGAGGAGGGCCCATCTGTGGGGACTGCTGTGTTCCGGCTACAGCGCCTGCTGGATGCCCTGGGGTCCCGGCTGTGGGTGGCCAGCCAGGGGCCTTGCCTGCCTTGTGAAGGACATCCCCAGAGACCTGTCTCCCTCTTCCTGGCCAAACTCTTGGAGTTATTACAGGGAGCTTGTGCTGGGCACCTTCCCACAGCATGAGCCCTGGAGGACATAGACTCCCAGGTACTCCGGAGAGGCCGGGTGGATACAGGGGGAGGAAATTTGGTCTCCAGCCCCACCTCCTGAACCCTAAGCCTTCCTTCCTTCTAGGCCAGAGGACCCCACCTGGAGCCCCAGGACCCAAGGGGAAGAGGTGAGAAGGAGGAAAATAAGGTGACATCTGAAGTCTCTGTCCTCCTGGGAAAGGGGTTGGATAAATTGCTCCCCCCCACCTGTCCCCATGCTCCCTCTTTTTTCAGGTACTCCCTCTTCTCTCCTCTTCCAGGAAAGGACAGAGCAGTGCACAGGTGTCCTCTAGCCTCACCCCCATCCCTTGAGGACAGGGAGAGTCCTGTGGCTCACATCCCGGCTGCAAATAATTGCCACCTGGAGAACTTTCAAGTCATACTGATTGCCAGACCCCAGCCCAGAGAATTTGATAACTGGTCTCGGGTGGAGCCTGAGCATCTGTATTTTTAAAATAAACTTTACCGAGGTGTAATTTGCGTGCAGTAAAAGGCACCCATTTTCAGTGTACATTTCAGTGAGTTCTCACAAATGCATACACGCTGCCACATTTCCATCACTCCAAAGCATCCTCTCAGCTCCCTTCCCAGTCAGCCTCCACCTCCAGCCCCAGACAGCCACTAATCTGCTTCCTGTCTGCATAGATTGGTTTTGCTTGCTCTAGAGTTTCCCATGAATGGACTCATACTGCACATATCCTGGTGTCTGGCTTCTTTCACTCAGCATAATAATGTTTTGGAGATTCATTCATGTGTGTACCAGTAGTTTGTCTCTCTCTCATAACTGTTCCCTCTCTTTCCTGGGGTAAACGCCTTTCTGCGGCAGGGCAGTGCCCATTAGTCATTTCATATGTCAAATCCTATTTTAGAGAGCTGTTGTTTAAAGGAGCCAAGTTTATAGAAGGGGAAACACATTTTTGTGGCTTCTCCACCGTTTCCTTATCTATCTTGGGCTCAATTTGGGATTGTTGGGTCGAAAAGTACGTGCTTATGGGAATGCCTATGGTATGTCCTTTTCCTGGTAGCCGACTGGTGAGCCTCCGCCCCAACCGCACCCCATTCCTCTGTAACTAAGTAGGTACATAGTAAATGTCTGTAAATTGGGCATGGTGGCATGCGCCTACAGTCCCAGCTACTAGGGAGGCTGAGGCAGGAGGATCGTTGGAGTCCAGCCTGGACAACATAGGGAAACACTCCCCCCAGCCCCCTCCCTCTTAAAGGAAAACAAAACAAAACCACAAACTAAAATTTCTGTAAATTGAATCCAGGTGTCTCATAGCTTATGCGAGAAATTTTAGCTGTGTTGTAAAAGCTTCTGATTTTTTTTTTTTTCATTCCAGCTGGTTAATTTTTCCTCTGTCTCCTGTACATCTGTCCTCTTTGCCGCCGCTCTGACACATCATTACTAAAACATAAATTCACCTTTAAATGAACTTTTAGGGAGACTGGAAAAAAAAAACATGGGCTTCAGGGTCACTCGAACTTGAGTCTCGGGTCTGCCGCTTTTCACTTGGTTTATTCTTCTGAGCTTCATTCAGAAGAATAAATGCAAAGCGGGCATGCCTATCTCCAAGGATCTTTTAGAGGGTCTGTGAGATAAAGTCTGATTTATTTGTTATTTTGTTATAATTTGCTAATTCCCTGTCTCCTCATGGCTTGGCGCACCGCGTTAGCGGTCTGGACTAACGAATAAATGGCTCAGTAAATTCAAACACGAATTCCAGGCTGGAAGAAGGCGGGTCCGCGGGGGAAAAAAACTTTGCCCCTCCTGACCCTCGCAAGATGGTGACTCCACTCTCTGCGTCCGCCGGCCCTGCCACTCTCAAGATGGCGGCGACCCGGAAGTGCTTTTTCCGGGCTAGCTCCTGAAATCTCGCGTTAGGTGAGGCTAACGAGTAGGTTCTCGCGAGACGACCCGTCTGTCCCAGCCAGGCGTCGTGCGAACAGCAGCTAGTACCGAAGGTGGAGGGGGCACCCGAGTGGTGAGAGGGGTTGCAGAGGTGGCAGTTCTGGGGGCCGCCGGGAGCCAGGGAGGTGTAGAGACCGGATTAGGAGACTCGGGAGGTGCAGCAGGGAGTGTTGGGGGGTCCCACTTGGGTTCACGATTGCCAAAACGAGGCTGCCGGAAGTGCGCTAAGGGGTTATCTTTACCCTGGGAACCGGCGGAGAAACTGAGTCTCGGGGTGGATCTCGAGATCGTGGGACGCACTGAGCACGCTGTCTTTCCCTGCAGAAGCGGAAGATGTCCGACAGCGAGGATAGCAACTTCTCCGAAGAGGAGGACAGCGAACGCAGCAGTGATGGCGAGGAGGCCGAGGTCTGTGGAAGGGGCGCTGGGGGAGGCATTGCGCCAGGGGACAGGACCCCGGACAGAAAGGCCCCTGTGGGAGCCCTTAGGGGTTCACAACAGGCTCTGGCTTCTGGGAGCTTCCAGATTGTCGGGGGAGACAGAGAAGTAAGCAAGTCAAAGTCAAGCAGAGGGACCAGTAGGTTCTGGAGGCCAGGGATGTACCAGGTACAGTGAGATAACAGGTGATGATTTTAAAGTTTAATGCGTGTGACTATAGTATGTACTCACTATTAGTTGTTTTTATTTTTAAGTATGTTTAGTTATTCCAGAAATATTAATATATTTGTAGTGCCTACTATGTGTTAGGTATAATTCTTTGCCTTTGGGCTACAACCAGTAAACAAAACAGATTTTTAAATCTCTACCCTTGATAACGTAAACAAACATAACTGATGAATAAGCCATATAGTAAGTTAGAAGACACTTAGTGGAGAAAGTATAGCAGAGAAGGGGAATAGGGAGTCCTGGTTGCACTTGAAATAGGGTGATCAGGATGAATCTGAGAGGGTGACATTTGGAAAAAGACTTGTTGGAGGTGAGGGAGTGAGCCATGTGGATATCTGGAAGAAGAATGTTCCAGTAAGAGGCACCAGCCAGTGCAAAGTTGGGAGCATGTCTGCCATGTTCAAGGAATAACAAGGAGAAACATGGGGTCCAGTTTGGCTGGATGAGCGCAGTGCCACAAAGAAGTGACAAGAGCCAGATCATAGAGACTCTTGAAGGCTGTGGTAAGGAATTTGGCCTTAATCGAGTGAGAGAGTGTCATGAAAAGGTTTGAGCAGAGGAGAGATGCGATCTAATTTTTTTTTTTTTTTTTTGAGACAGAGTCTCACTCTGTTGCTCTGGCTAGAGTGCCGTGGCATCAGGCTAGCTCACAGCAACCTCAAACTCCTGGGCTCCAGCGATCCTCCTGCCTCAGCCTCCCAAGTAGCTGGGACTACAGGCATGCACCACCATGCCCAGCTAATTTTTTGTATTTTTGGTAGAGACAAGGTCTCACTCTTGCTCAGGCTAGTCTTGAACTCCTGAGTTCAAATGATCCGCCCACCTTGGCCTCCCAGAGTGCTAGGATTACAGGCGTGAGCCACCTGCCCGGCCTGTCTAATGTTTTGAAAGGATTGCTTTGGCTTTGAGTCTGTTGAATGTCTCTGTTTTGGGAACCAAAAGCCAAACATTTCCTGGGACATTTTTGATTTTAAATATTCTTTTATTTACTATTATCTTTTTAAAAATTTGTTTCTGTTTTATTTGTTGAACATAACTGTTTGAGCATCTACTACTATGTTCCAGTTATTTCCCAGGCATCTGGGAGAGAGTTGTAGAAGACAGATTTTTGCTTTCCGGGATTTCATGTTTAGTAGGTAGCAGTTACAAACCAATAAACAAACGTATGACAGGGTGATCGTAGATGTCTTTTTTTTTTTT
>VBSM01003212.1:4586284-4602073 GCA_008086735.1 Cheirogaleus medius
GTTGGCCAATTAATTTCTTTCCATTTTTAGTAGAGACGGGGTCTCGCTCTTGCTTAAGCTGGTTTCGAACTCCTGACGTTAAGCAATCTGCCCGCCTTGGCCTCCCAGAGTGCTAGGATTACAGGCGTGAGCCACTGCGCCCGGCCCCCCATTGCCTTTAAAATCCAAGCAGCATAGTAATACTTTTCTGCCCAAAATGGAGCAATAGGGACTGGATTTACTCCCCCGTATAAAATAGTTGGAAAACTGGACAAAAACATCTTAAGCAACACTTTTTAAGACTTTGGACATCAGGCAACAAAGAACAGTGATCTCCAAGAAAGAGGAAATGAGGTAAGCCCTAAAATTGCCCCAGGAGTTGGGGGGGAGATCGCACATGGGGAAACAAGGACAAGAATGACAGCAACATTGCTTCTTGTTGGAAACAGTGCAAGCCAAAAGTACTGAAAGAAAAAACAAGAAATCTCAAAACCCTGTCACCTTTGTGTTCTAGACACAGGAAAATAACTTTCAAGGTGAAATAATGACTTTTTCAGATATGCAAAAGCTGAAGGAAGGCATCAGCAGAAGACCGACACTATCAGAAATGGTGAAGGAAGTCCCAGACAGAAGAAAAATGCTACCATACAAAGGAATGAAGAGCATTAAAAACAGTGACCTGTGGCTAAATGTTTTTTTTTGTTATTATTTAGATCTCTTTAAAAGATAACTGAATGTTCAAATTAAAAATAATAGCAAAGCCAGGCGTGGTGGCTCACGCCTGTAATCCTAGCACTCTGGGAGGCCAAGGCAGGCAGATCGCTCAAGGTCAGGAGTTCGAAACCAGCCTGAGCGAGACCCCATCTCTACTAAAAATAGAAAGAAATTAATTGACCAACTAAAAATATATACAGAAAAAATTAGCCGGGCATGGTGGCGCATGCCTGTAGTCCCAACTACTCGGGAGGCTGAGGCAGGAGGATCGCTTGAGGCCCAGGAGTTTGAGGTTGCTGTGAGCTAGGCTGACGCCATGGCACTCACTCTAGCCTGGGCAACAAAGTGAGATTCTGTCTCAAAACAAACAAACAAACAACAACAACAAAAATAATAGCAAAGTTATGGTTAACCAATAAAATAAAATGTTATTTAAAAATAATAATATATTGTGAGATTTATAACATACTAGTGCAAAGTTTGTGAGATGAGAAATGGAAATATACTTTTATAAATTTTTGATACTACATGTGAAGTGCTATAATATTACTGAAGGCTTTTCTTGGAAGGGGTGGAGGACTCTTGGAACTGGGAACCCTCCCCATTTTTAACCTTGTAAGGCAAGTTCCAGGGGTTGCCATGGCATTTGTAAACTGTCATGGTGCTGGTGGGTGTGATTTTTTTACTATGCTAATGGGGGTAGTTCATTTCAGGACACTGCTACCTTACTTGTATGCATGCTCCAAAGACCCTCTTTGGTGGCCTTGTTCATATTTCCACTTTGTGGCCTTTCTACCTCTTTCTAGTTGGTCAGTCCTTGGAGACCCCCTATGGTAGACCAAACATCTGTTCCATCCTTGGAAGCCCCCTCTGGTCAATTTGTTCGTTCTAGTAGACAAAGCATCTTCTAGTGCCATCTGCTCCCCAATGGACACCCCCTAGACAAAGCATCTGTTCCCCTTCCTCCTTGTCCCAACCTAACAGGGTCTCACTCTTGCTCAGGCTGGTCTTGAACTCCTGGTCTCAAGCGATCCTCCTGCCTCAGCCTCCCAGAGTGCTGGGATTATAGGTGTGAGCCACCACACCCAGCCCTCTCTTTGATTTCTTGATGCCTCTCATAGAACCTCCAGGTCCGTCTTGGTGATGACCCCTTCCTCTTTTTCCCTTAAAGCAAGAACCAAATCCTGTGAAGTTTGGTGACATTTTAATGACCAAGTGTGGGGGAAGGGGTGAGGAGGGATTACTCTGTAGACAGGCTCTGGGAATCCATGATCACATAGAAAGAGGAACTCTTTGACAAGGGGGAGTCTGGTCTCCTCCCTCTCTAGGAGTAATCCACTGAAGTCAAGGAGACATCTCTCCACACCTGTATCATCCTTACAGCCCCTGGCTGGATTCGATGGGTAAAGGTGTAGTAGTGTTGGCCATTTACCACCACCTACAAAAGGGACAAGGTGTCAGAAACACAGCATGCCACCAAACAAGCTTTCAGCCTTCTTTTCCACTTTGCCCTTGCACCTACCTACACTATCCACCCAGAAAACTCCTAATCACACTTCAGAACCCAGTAAACATGCTTCTTTGAATAGACTACATTCTGTGGCTGTTTCAGACAGTGGCTCTACTCTGTTTTCTGTGTTTCGTCTGATTTCTCCAGTGAGGTTCTACCACTCGGTGTTGCAAGGTCTATGTTTGCTCAACCTCCCGCTAGCCTGGAAGACCCCAATGGCTGGGGGCTGTGTCTCCCGAACCTCGAATCCCTGTATCTCACACAGAAGTTGTTGCTGGGCCAGTTCTCCACCCACTTTCATTGAATGCGTAATTTTCAGTTCCACAAACAGTAACTGCCATTTACTGCTGGTAGCCCATTTTCTCTCTTGAGTAGCCCAGATTTGGGCTAGTGGTGGCAGAGAACAAAACCTGAGTGTTCTTAAAGAGGTAGAATCGTACAGATGTTTCCAAAAAAAAAAAAAAAGGCTATTTTTTAACAGCTTATAAGCATATGAAAAGATGCCCGCCCCATGCAAATCTTAATAAAATGTCAACCTTTTGGCCCACCCATTTGCAAAGGAAAGTTTGAACATATTCTTTATTGCTGAGGCTTTGGAGAAAGTCACTTTTAGGTGTTAATTTGTCAAATTGAAAATGCACATGCTTTTTGAACCAGTTATTCCATTTCTTTGAAATTATCTTCCAATGTAAGTACTGGGAGGTCGATCATGACAAATGATTGTATAGAAACCCCAATACAGCATCATTTGTGAGAGCAAATTACTGGAAACAACCTAAATGCCCACGAAAAGGGTCAAGTCCAGTAATTTTTGGTAATCTTTTTGGAATACTATACATTCACTACACCATGGAAAGATGATTTCTCTAAGATATATTCTTTGACAACAATAAACTGTTTCCAAGATGTAATGCATAGAGAGACTTATACCACCATGTGTTTAAAAAGAAGCGAGGGCTTGCACAAGCATAGATCATCTGTAGAAGGAAAGTAGAGAAGCTAGTAGTAGTTGTTGTTCTGGGGCGGAGGATTGGGGTTCAGGGGTGAGAGGAAGACTTAATTTGGGGCTGATTAAAATAATTTTATTGATATGCATATTTTAACCATTTAACTCCATGACAGTTTGAATAACAGCGTACGTAGAAATGGTCAGGTTTGGGAAAAGAGCTGAGAAGGGCAGTATGGGCAGGGTGTGCTCTGTGACCAAGAGCCTGGGGCGGGAGTCGTTATGGGAGATGGACCCCAAGGGACCCTCGGGGCCAGGCCAGGGGGAGCTGCACCTCCTCTGAGAGCCACGGAGGAGGCGTGTGGACGTCCCCGGGGACACTCACCTGGTACTCACTGTGCAATAGCAGGATGCACAGCTCAAACGCTTTGCCCTCTGAGAAGGGCATGCTGGAGGGCTTCACCTCGTGCCTCCAGCTCCCATCCTGAAAGCTGTTCATCACCACATGGGGCGACCAAAGTACACTCGGAAGTGGAAGGCGATGTCTGACTTGTCGTTTGTCCCAGTGTGGAAATCCACCTGCAGCTGGGGGTCCTTGCTGAAGGGCAAAGCACACAGCGTGTTGGGCAGGTCCCTTCCTTGTGGCAACACACACCGATGCCCGCCCAGACCCTGTCCCACCTCTCCCCCACAGCGGCACAAGCCTCCCTGGATCCGCTTGCTCCGTGTCCCTGGGAGGCTGCTTCAGCTCACCGTGCCCTGAGCACTGGGATACTCTGTCCCTGAGCCCAAGACGAAAATCGAGTCGAAGTCACTGAGCTGAATCTATTAGCTGTCCATCCCTGCAAATTCAATGTCCCCGGCTAAAGCGCCACAGCGCCAACCCCTGAGTGACCTTTTCCATGAGACCCCCAAGACCTGCCCACAGTCCAGCAATGACAGGTTTGATGGGTTTGATCAACACCCGCACTGTGCCACCGTCATGCCAATTAGACATTGTCACATCACTGGGACAGGAGGTAATCCCCTAAGCTGACAGTCTCCCTTCTCCTTCATGCCCTCACCCACGGACCATAGAGTACTCACGTGAAAGGGAGGAGAGTTGTCCCTCTGATTGTCAGGGAAGACCCAACAGACAAGGACACACGCCGAGTGTGTGGCACTTGCCATGGGGATGGAGAGTGGATGAGGGGGGCGGGGCCAGGTGTGGGCTCCCCTCCTGCGACAGTTTCCAGTGGCCCAGAAGTCGCAGGACACACTCTCGGGCCCCCTTCTCCCCACCCTACCACAATCAGAAGGGACCGGAGGGCCGTAGTTCAGAGCAAGGGCTCAAGAGCCAGGCTGCCTGGGTTCAAGTCCTGGATCTGCCTCTTCCTAGCAGTGAGATCTTAGCTCCCTCGCACGAACGCTCCCTGCCTCAGTTTCCCCAGCACAAGGAGGAGTGTCAGACATCTCTGCTTTGTAGGATGTTCTCAGTAACAGATGGGTAATTCATGTGGAACCTTTGCTCATCACTGCACGTGCGGGCTCTGCACAGGGGCTGCGCATCCCAAGGGGGGGGACCCTTATTTTCCACTCCCCAACCTGGGAAAACAAGACTTGAAGATGTGAAAATTAAAAAGGAATTCACTGCAGTGAGAACAACACTTGTTGAAAGAGAGAAGGGATCACAGGAGAGGAAACCGCCGCGTGTGGGACGTGCATACAGGAGCGTGGTCACAGCCACTGCGTGTCCCGTCTGGACCGTGCACAGACCGCAGAAGGCACAGTCCTAGCTCCTGCACAGAGGGTGGGGGACGGGAAGTGACAGGCTGGGCTGGGGCTGAGGGGACCCTGGGGCAGGGAGGCTCACAGTCGCTGTCACGAGGGCAAAGCACAGTCCCACCCCCACCCTCAGCCACACCTGCCCACCCCGGTGGGCTGTCCGACTCCCGTACTATGTTGCCTCGGTCAGACAGCAGCACATGGGGACACAGGGTCACGCTGGCCCCGGGTCCACACACCGTACCCCACGACGATCTCACACATCGCCTCCCCAGGGGCTCTCTCTTCCCCGCGCCCACAACTCTCAGGAAAACGTTCGCAATAGAAATGCTTATATTTTCATCTCACAAAACCTCCCCCTTTTCCTTCCTTTCTTTATGTGACTTGGGGTCACTGGAGGCTGTGGCTTTTCGACCCACCTGTAGCCCTGGCATGGTTGTCTTCTTGCAGACGGCTCTTCCGAGGTGGGTCTCCTCTTCTGCGAGAACCTCCTGGAGTTGCAGCGTATAAATAACCCGTGCAGCCCTGCTCCCCAGCCCTCCCCGCAGGGAGAGCAGGGGTGGGGTGGCAGAAAGGGACTCAGGCCTGTGTCTGGGAGGCAGCAGCAACGCCAGTGGGGGTGGGTGGGGCAGGGAGGAAGGAGGGGAGGGGAAGGGCACAGATGGGGTGAGGGTTGAGCAGGGACAATGTCCAGCCTCCATGCCTCTCACGTAGCCTGTTCCAACAGTGCAGAGTCCACCAGGTGCACATTTTTCTAACTTGCACGATGGCAAAGAAGTGGTGGTCCCCAGGAATCTGGAGAGAGGTAGAGAAGTCCTGTGCCAGCTCAATCCCACCCAGGCCCCTTGGCTCTGCCAGGTAAGGACCCTACACTCTGTCCCCCACCCTGGGCTCTAGCCGCACCCTGTCCTTTCTCTCTGGGTGGCCAGGTGTACCAAAATCTCAGAGACCCTGCTTCTCCCACAGATTTTGGCAGAAGGGTGACATCCTTAAGTTCTAGTCTTGATTTGTGTGCTCCTTGTTTGCAGACCTGTCTGAGGACCGGTATAGGTCCAGGTGGTGTGACCACAGCCACAATGCAGTCTTCACCTGGGGTGGAGGACTGAGGACCATCCTCCAGTTCTCCTTTTGGGATGAGAGGAAAGATTGCTAAAACCTTCACTGGGAATTTAAAGAAGGAATGAATTAGAGTTCTCCCTCCCTCCCTCTGCCATCCCTCTCTCTCTGTCTTTCTCTCTTTAGTTTTATTGACTGTGAGTTTAAACCATTTATAGAAAAGTTGATCCAAGTTACCAAACAACTTATATTATGATAAGTATTTACCAAGCTGGCACTCAGGTAACCGCCTCCACGTTAAGCCATGGGACGTTGCTAACACCGGTGGCTCCTATGTCTTCTTTCCTGACCACTTGAGCTCCTCGCCCCCTGGGCTACCGCTCTCCTGCCCGTATTCTTTGCTTTCCTTTGAGTTTCATCTCTTGGTTGAAGTTTGCTTGTATATGCTTTGTCTTGGAGGTCGTGCGTCTTTTGTTTCCATTTTGTTTTTATGCCTCATCCATGTTGGTGTGTGTAGCTGTAATTCCTTCATTTTTACTGCTCTATCCTCTGGACTTTTACGAATATGCCAAGACATACGTAACAGTTTTGCTCTTGATGGACACTGAGTGCTCCAGTTTTGGGGCTATGGCAAACATTGCTTTTTAAAAATTTAATGAATTATTTTATTTTATTTTTATTTTATTTTATTTATTTATTTATTTATTTTGAGACAGAGTCTCACTTTGTTGCCTGGGCTAGAGTGCCGTGGCATCAGCCTAGCTCATAGCAACCTCAAACTCCTAGGCCTCCTGCCTCAGCCTCCCGAGTAGCTGGGACTACAGGAATGGGCCACCATGCCCGGCTAATTTTTTCTATATATATATTTTTTAGTAGTCCAGCTAATTTCTTTCTAATTTTAGTAGAGACGGGGTCTCACTCTTGCTCAGGCTAGTCTTGAACTCCTGACTTCAAGCAATCCTCCTGCCTCGGCCTCCCAGAGTGCTAGGATTACAGGTGTGAGCCACCACACCCGGCCTATTTATTTTTTTAGATGAGTCTCCCTCTGTTGCCAGCAAGGCTAGAGTGCTGTGGTGTCATCATAGCTCACAGCAACCACAAACTCCTGGGCTCAAGCGATCCTCCTGCCTCAGCCTCCCGAGTAGCTGGGACTACAGGCATGTGCCACCATGCCCGGCTAATTTTTTCTATATATTTTTAGTTGGCCAATTAATTTCTTTCTATTTTTAGTAGAGACGGGGTCTCACTCTTGCTCAGGCTGGTCTTGAACTCCTGAGTACAAATGATCTGCCCGCCTCGGCCGCCCAAAGTGCTAGGATTATAGGCATGAGCCACCGCGCCTTGCCAATTAACTATTTTGGAGGTGGGGTCTTGTTCTGTTTCCCAAGCTGGAGTGCAGTGGTGTGATCACAGCTCACTGCAACCTCCAACTCCTGGGCTTGAGGAATCCGCCTGCCTCAGTTTCCCGAGTAGCTGGTACTACAGGCATGTGACTCCATGCCCGGCTAATTTTTTCTTATTTTTTGTGTCCCTGTGTTGCCTAGGCAACATTACCCCATTGGTAATTTCTCAGTGATAAGAAAGAATGAAATATTGTCTTTTGCAGGAACTTGGATGGAACTGGAGGCCATTATCCTGAGTCAAGTAACTCAGGAAGAGAAAACTAAATGCTGCGTGTTCTTACTTGTAAGTGAGAGCTACACTGTGGCTTCACAAGGGCACACAGACTGGTATAATGGACATTGGAGACTGAGAAGGTGGAAGGTTGGGAGGGGATGAGGGATGTACAGTTACCTATGGGGTACAATGTACACCACTTGGGTGATGGGCACACCGAAAGGCCAGACTCCCCCGCTATATAATAGATACATGTAATGGAATTAAACTGAAACCCCTAAAGCTATTGAAATAAAAGCAAAAGGAAAGAAAAAAATATTTTTAAAAATTTAGCCTGTGCAGACCTTGGTCACTTTTCCTTCCTACAAGACACCATGCTGGTCCTTTACATTGGTCACATTATGCTCATTAGACCTGGCGATCAGGAGGTGGCCACTACTTTAGCCATACTGGTAAGACATTTGTATGTCAGAGTGCGGGAAATAAATCCCACAAAAATTCAGGGGCTTTTCCAACTCAGTGAAATTTCTAGGGTTCCAGCGGTTAGGTGTGTTAGGACATCCCTTCTCAGGTGAAGGACAAGTTGTTGCATCTGTACCCTTCTGCCACCAAAAGTTAGCCATGGGTCAATGCTGTGTTTATTTCGTGGGGAAGGGTGAGGCATGCCCCATCCATCTTAATACGTGGTGCTTGAGTACGTTGTGTGGAATGCACCCAATATCCTTTCCTCATATCATAAAGAAGCAGCAGCAACTCTGGGGACAGTTTATTTCTCCAGGAGACAGAAGAGGCAAAGATTTTGAGAATGGTTGAATAATCCCTATGTGGAATGTGGATGAAGGTTTAGTTTTTCTCCAGGTTTAAATTTGGTTGCATCAGAATTCCTGCACAAAAATCTCAAACAATTCAGAACTTGTGGTTCAGAAAAGGCACATGGCTCTCTACTTCATCTAGCATGGAGATGTCAAGCTACCATTCAGAGGGCCCTCCGATGCTGTCTCGCCAGCCCCTCACCCGGACATAGAGGTCCAGAAGCACCATTAGTCAGGTCAACAACATGAACAGCACTGTGGGAAGAACGTTTTTTTTTGCAATATGGGTGACATTAAAATTATATATATTTAGGTGTACAATGTGATGTTTTGATATATGTATATATTGTAAATTAATTACCACAATTAGGCTAAGTAATATATTCATCACCTCACCTAGTTACCTTTTGTGTGTATGTGTGTGTGTGTGTGTGTACCTGTGTGTGTGGTGAGAATACTTGAAATCTACTGTCTCAGCAAACTTCAATTCATTATTATTATTAACTATACTCATCATCCTGTATATTAGGTCTTCAGAACTTATTCGTCTTATAACTGAAAATTGATACCCTTTGTCAAACATCTCTCTCTTTCCCTCACTCCCAGCCCCGAATAACCATCATTCCACCTTCTGGTATTGAATTTGACTTTTTGTAAGATTCCACATGCAAGTGAGGTCTGCAATATTTGTTTCTCTGTGTCTGGCTGATTTATCATAATGTCCTCCAGGTTGTCGGTGTTGCTGCAAATGGCAGGATTTTATTTCTCAGGCTGAATAGAATTTCACTATATATCACATTATGTATTAATCAGATTTTTTTCATTCATTGATGAACACTTAGGTTATTTCCATATCTCGACTATTGTGACTAGTGTTGCAATGAACATGGGAAGTGCAGATATCTCTTTAAGACACTGATTTCATTTCCTTTGGATATATACCCAGAATTCAATTTTTTTGAGAAGCCTCCTCCATACTGTTTTCCATCATGGGTGTACCAATTTACATTCCAACCAACAGTTTACCAGGGTTCCCTTTTCTCCAAATCCTTGTCAACGTTTATTATTACCTTTTGACTTTTTGGGAATAGCCATCCTAACAGGCGTGAGGGCGTATCTCATCGTGGTTCTGATTTGCATTTCCCTGATGGTTAGTGATGTTGAACATTTTTTCATATACTTATTGCTCACCTGTATTTCTTCTTTGGAAAATGTCTATTTGGTTCCTTTGCCTGTTCTTAAATTGGGTTTATTTATTTACTTTTTGCTATTGAGTTGTTTGAGTTTCTTATATATTTTTGATGTTAACCGCTTATTGGATGTAAGGTTTGCAAATATTTTTCGCATTCTGTAGGCTGCCGTTTTCATTTGTTGATTTCATTTGTTCATTTGTTGATTGTTCTTTGCTGTGCAAAGAGCATCTCTTGGGAACGTTGGCAACAAGGATAGCCCTGCGGAGATCTTATTCTGTTGGGGGCTCCAGAGTAGACAGGATAGAGTGGGGAGAGCTAAACATATTGTGACTAAAAGACTTTAAGACCCATGAATGAAAAAGGTTTCATATTTCTAGCAAGATCCCCCAGATGCAGGGAAGAGATCAAGACTGATTGGGGGGGGCCGGGCATGGTGGCTCACGCCTGTAATCCTAGCAGTCTGGGAGGCCGAGGCGGGCGGATCGCTCAAGGTCAGGAGTTCGAAACCAGCCTGAGCGAGACCCCGTCTCTACTAAAAATAGAAAGAAATTAATTGACCAACTAAAAAATATATACAGAAAAAATTAGCTGGGCATGGTGGCGCATGCCTGTAGTCCCAGCTACTCGGGAGGCTGAGGCAGTAGGATCGCTTGAGCCCAGGAGATTGAAGTTGCTGTGAGCTAGGCTGATGCCACAGCACTCACTCTAGCCTGGGCAACAAAGTGAGACTCTGTCTCAAAAAAAAAAAAAAAAAAGACTGATTGAGGGGTCTGGACAAGTCCTCAGAGGCACTTCAAAGATTTTTGCTCCCGGGACTCTGTGTCATGTGTAGGTATCTGGGCCAGCACTTCCAGCCTCCATGAGCACAAAGAGGTATCTGAGGTAAAAACGAGTATAACAATTGATCCCGTGAAGTGGGCTGAGTTGGAGAATGTCATTCCAGGCCTTACAGTAACTACATGTTCATCTACCAGGATACCTAAGCAGTTCCCCAGAGTGCTAAGGAGCTGATGATCTTCTTTCTGGAATACAAAGAAGATGGCATTTCTTAGAAATCATCAAGTAATATTTGAAATGACCTGGAATGGTAAAATATGTCTGGACTATGGATTTCTTCAGAATCTATTAATGACTTTATGGTTTTATGGCTTTATGATTTTATTATGGTTTTATAACTAAAACAGAAAATGACAACAAACACAGATTTTCAACTGGGCTGAAAAGTTCAGTCGGTATAACAAGTAAGGGAAAGCTCTGGAGAACAAATGCCCAGTGGAGTGTAACAATGTTTAGTAGCTGAGATATCCTCTGTTCTGATGAAAATCTATGAGAAAATTTTGCAACCCATAATTCAAACATTAATTAAAATATCTTCAATATATAAAAAAAAAGCACCACAAAATAATGCAAGGTCCTGAAATATTCCAAGAGATTATGACTAACATAGGAATAAGCTAAATCACAGAAGAAATAAAAATGCTCAGTGGCAGAGAGCATGCATTAACTCACTAGCAATGAGGAACGTGTGCACGATATCAAGGCTTATAATAATTTCACATAACATGAAGGTAAAACATCAAAAGATGAATCATTTGCCATTTTGGAGGTGGCCTACATATTGAGTACCATTGATTAATATTAGTGGGAGAACAAAATTTGTACAGCGTGCTTTGGAGGACACTTTGGAGAATCCATCAACACTCAGATTGCTCATAGGGTTCCCATGAAGGCAGAGCACGTGTGTGAAGGTACCCAGGAAAAAATTTTTCTAGTGTGGCAGACAATGGGTTAAAAGGTTTTTTCTGTCTCTGGGACTTCGCATTGGATGTTCCCTTTGCTTAGAACGCTCTTCCTTATCCTTCAGTGAAAACGACACTTCCTCAGAGATGTCTTACCCGGCTTTCCAAGCTAATGTGCTCCCTCTAATTCTGTGCTGTTGGTAGCGTCTATGATACCAGTAGCATCATAATTAGACATTATTTATTGGCTTGTTTGCTTTTTTAATTTTCTCCTCTCCTCCCTAGAATGCCGGCACTTGGGAGGGCAGGGATGAGTTCTGTTTTTATAAATCCTGATTTCCTATTCACCAAAACAAAACTGAGCAGAGCAGGCACCAAGAGAATTGCTAAGTGAACCAATGAGAAGGGCCAGGGGCGTTTTAACATTCACTCCTGCAAAATCCCTGCTAATTTGGGGCTCACACCCCTGGAATATGTCACCTTCTTTTCACCTTCACTAGTGCCCCAGGGCGATTCCAGGGACTGATTCTAAAATGTATGGAGAAAATCTGAGGCACATTTTACTCTTTCAGATAGGTATTTGGAAAGATGGTTTCCACTCTTGACCATGTTAGACGTTTTCCTGAATTTTCTTCCTCGAAAAGTCACAGATGGGTCTCTCCATCGTTTTGCCTCGGGCTAGTTACAATTTTCCAGAGCTGGAGTTCTCCCAGCCCGTTGGAGCCCTCTCCCAACCAGGCTGGTGGTTGGCGGGGCGGGGGATGGGGAGGCGATGGAGGGGGAAGAGAAAGACGGTCCAAAGGCAGAGTCGCTTCTCTGCATAACTTCGGAGAACTTGGGTCCACAGTGGACCTCGTGAACAAGGGCTCCATCTGCCAAATTACAACTGCCTCACAGATAAGACCAGCCCCGGAGAACATTGAGAAGAGGAGTGAATAAATGAGTAAATAAGGCACCTGGGAGGTGGAGAAAATGGGTAACAGGAACAGAGAAAGGGATGTTCAGAGGCAAGAGAAGCATAATTTTTTCAAACTGCAAATCATATGCTAAGCTCCCTTGTTTAAACTGTTTATGGGCTCTCGACTGCTCCAAATGCAAACTCAACATAAGCTACAAGGTCCTCTACGACATAGGCTCTGCCAAGATCTCTACCGTCATCTGTCACTGTCTGGACAGGGCTGGGCAAGGCAGGGCTGGGTGGTTGAAGGGCTCAGCAGGCATCTCCCCACGTGCCTTGCAGGGTGTCCCTGCACTCCAGATTTCACAGTACGCTGCCCAAGCACGGAGTGCCTGCTGCCCTTCCACGGTGGAATGGTCTTACCAATGTATTCTTTAATCAATCACTTAATTAATTAATTTAGAGATAGGGTCTCACTTTGAACCCAGGCTGCAGTGCAGTGACGCAACCATAGTGCACTGCAGCCCCAAACTCTTGGGACCAAGGAATCCTGTCACCTCAGCTGCCCTGGCTAATATTTTTTCATTTTTATAATTTGCAGAGATGGGGATTTGCTATGTCACCCAGGCTGTTCTTGAACTCCTGGCCTCCAGTGATCCTTCCAGCCCAGCTCCCGAAAACTGCTGGGATTACAGGCATGAATCACGCCCCCTGGCCCCCAAATTACTCTTCCCCTCAACACCCTATTTACACATTTGTCCCAAGTGAAATTTTTGAACATTTATCCCATTTTCTGTTACGTCGATTATCATTTTTTCCATCCGCTATGTGAGGTCAGGAATCAGTTCTGAATCCCAGTGCCCTACGAATGCCAGGCATAGAATAGGCTCTCAACAGTCATATTGAGTGGATTAGTGGAGGGTGTGACTTTAGGGTGGGATAAGGTGGGAGTTGATTGAGTCAAAATTTTGCTTAAATTCGGCCTTCGAACCCAGCAGACACGTAGAGTGAGCTCGGCAGAGTTATAGTGCTGGGGCACATCATGTCTGGTCTCCAGTTGGGTAAGTAAGCTGGGCAAAGGCAGGAGGCCAGGGGTCGAGGGGTTTGGGTTGTGGGTACATTAAGGTGAGAGATGTGGGACTTTGGTATTAATAGCTTCTGGACGTTGCCAGCAGCAGGTATACACTTTGGGGAACCACTGGGTTAGACCACAGGGACCATTTGAAAAACGCTTTGCAATGGACTCCCACATCGTTTTCTTTTTTAAAATTTGGAGATAGGGTCTTGCTATGTTGTCCAGGCTGGTCTTGAACCCCTGGACTCAACCAATCCTCCTGCCTTAGCACCCTAGGAGCTGGGACTACAGGTGCAGACCATTGCGCCTGGCCCCACATCCATCCTTTTAATGCCTGCTACTGTTATACTTTTTAATTGTCAACCCGGTATATATATATACATATATATATATATGTCGGTATAGAATAGTACTTGATCTTTTACCAAATTTCCATTTCTTCAAAATCAGTGTGATTAAGCCTCTTCCCTCTATTTTAAATTGCGTTGTGTTTTTCTCTTAAGCTAATTTTCTATTTCTATCCTTTTCCTTTTATTTTCCACCCTGAGGATTAGTAGAAGATTTTTGTTGTCTTCTAGACACTAATAATTTACCTCTTGTATTTGTTGCAAATATATTCTCCCAGTCTGTGGCTTGTGTTTCTCAGTTTGCTTATGAGTTCTCTTGTCCACATATTTTAAAGGTTGATGTGATATTTATCAATATTCCCCTTTTATAGTTGTATTTGTGAAACCTAGCTTAGAAGTGTATTTCTTGTCTGGGGATAGAAATATAATTTTACTTATCTTTCAAAAATTTTTTTAAATGATTTTATTTTAATAGAAAAATTGTGCAGCAACAAGCCGACTTACCAAACCTTGTACCTCTTATACATTTTCCATATTGTTTAACACTAAATTTATGAAAATATTAATTAGTTTTATATATTGACTTCTCAGCTTGGTAGATGATGAGTTTAGACTCAAACCCACATCCTTCCTCAATTTCATCCCCTTACAATTTACCAATAAAACCACATTAAAACAAAAATTTTTTGAGACAGTCTCACTCTGCTGCCAGGGTTAGAGTGCAGTAGCATCGTTGTAGGTCACTACAACCTCAAACTCCTGGGCTCACGTGATTTTTCTGCTTCAGCCTCCCAAGTAACTGGGACTGCAGTTGTGTGCCACCACACCCAGCTAATTTTTCTATTTTTTGTAGAGATGGGGTCTCCCTCTTGCTCAGGCTGGTCTCGAATTCCTGGCCTCAGGCAATCCTCCAGCCTTGGCCTCTCACAGTGCTAGGCTTACAGGTGTGAGCCACCATGCCCGGCAGGTACATTAAAAATTTGATTAAATAAGGATCAATTGATTTTAATCAACGTATGTAAATATTGTTCACAGATGAATCAGTGAACACCAGAATGCTTCCTTTAACATAAACTGCCTAATTTCAGGTGTGAATAATTTCCTTTTCTCATATGTTTAAGACTCATCTTGATTTTCAACTACATGATTCATCATTTCTGCCCATAGTATATTCAGTATTTTTTCCTAAATATCCAAATCTATCAGGTATTCAATTGAACCTATTTTCCTAATTGTCTCTACCAAAAGGGAAAATTACAACAAACTTAGTTTAAAGATCTAATTGGCTCTTTTTTTTTTTTTTTTTTGAGACAGAGTCTCACTGTATTGCTCGGGCTAGAGTGCTGTGGCGTCAGCCTAGCTCACAGCAACCTCCAACTCCTGGGCTCAAGCGATCCTCCTGCCTCAGCCTCCCGAGTAGCCGGGACTACAGGCATGCGCCACCATGTCCAGCTCATTTTTTTTAATATATATTTTTAGTTGGCCAATTAAATTCTTTCTATTTTTTAGTAGAGATGGGGTCTTGCTCTTGTTCAGACTGGTTAATTAGCTCTTATTTGCAATTCTAGAATCGGGGACATCTCATTGTATAAAACAGAGTGAATGTTTGATGAGCTGACCCAAAGGGGTTGACTTTACAGGCAGAAAAGGCCTGAAGAAATCAGAAACAGGATACAAAAAGTGGATTGGCCATTTCACATGGACTTTCTTTAAAGGGTGAAAACAGAGGGGACTTCCTTATTATACTGATTCAGGTTGATTGGAGTCTTGTGTGTTTTGAGAAAACTGGTACATTTCAAAGTTGAGTTTGGTTACCTGGCACTTGGTACAAACGACTCCATTCTGATTTCACGGGGTCTGTTGGGGCTTGGTGCAGGAGGCTCTTCCAATAAATAGACAACAAATCAAAGGTGATAATGTTTTTAGGGAAACCATTGTCCTACAAACTTTGTTTCCCCTATGCACTGCTTCTGTTCCCATGGAATCTGCCTTGTTTGCTGTCTAGGCTGGTGTGCCGTCATCCACCCAGGACTTCCCTTTGCTGCTCTCTTGTGTGGATCTTCTTTTCTGCCACACAAATCCTCCTCCTTCTTTATTTTGTCAAGTTGAACTCCATTCTCACATGGCTTTTTTTTTTTT
>VBSM01003212.1:4605996-4632382 GCA_008086735.1 Cheirogaleus medius
TCCATTTTAGTGACTCTTCACACAAATTTCCATGTTTTTGTTGTTGTTGTTGTTGAGACAGCTCTCATGCTCACCCCAGCTGGAATGGTGTCATGATAGCTCAATGCCACTCAACCTCTGGGCTCAAGACATCCTCCTGCTTCAGCTTCCTGAGTAGGTGGGACTTCAGGTACATGCCACCACAACAGCCCAATTATTTTCTATTTTTTAGGAGAGATGGCGTCTCACTCTTGCTCTGCCTGGTCTTGAACTCCTGACCTCCACTGACCCTCCAGCTCAGCCCCCAAAACTGCTGAGATACAGGCATGAGTTACCACCCCTGGTCCGCAACTCAGTCTTTCCCTCAACACCCTATTTACACATTTGTCCCAAGTGAAATTTTTGAACATTTAATCCATTTTGTGTATCCTTGACTCTCATATTTCTCCTCTGCGATGTGAGGCCAGGAATCAGTTTTGAATCCCAGTTTTAATCCCAGTGCCCTCGTAGGCCAGGCATAGAATAGGTTCTCAACAGTCACATTGAGTGGATTAGTGGAGGATGTGACTTAAGGGTGGGATAGGGTGGGGTTGATTACATCAATATTTTGCATAAATTCAGCCTTGAAACCCAGCAGACACATAGAGCGAGCTTAGGAGAGCTATAGTGCTGAGGAACATCATGTCTGCTCCCCAGTTGGGTAATCTGGGCAAAGGTCAGAGGTCAGCCATTGAGGGGTTTGGGTTGTGGGTAAATTAAGGTGAGAGATGTGGGACTTTGGTATTAACAACTTCTGGACTTTGCCAATAGAAGGTATACACTTTGGGGAAATGATAGGTTATAGTATAGGGGCAATTTGCAAAACAATTTGCAATGGACTCCCACATCCTTTTCTTTTTTTAAATTTAGAGATAGGGTCTTGCTATGTTGCCCAAGTTGGTCCTGAACCCTGGGCTCAAACAATCCTTCTGCCTCAGCCTCCTGAGGAGCTGGGACTACAGGTGCAAGCCATTGCACCTGGCTCCACATCCTTTTAATGCCTGCAACTGTTAAACTTTTAAAAAGTCAACCTGTTGGTTGGTATAAAATAGTAGTTGATCTTTTACCAAATTTCCATTTCTTCATTCATCAGTGTGACTAAGCCTCTTCCCTCTATTTTAAATTGCATTCTGTTTTTCTCTTTAAGTAATGTCTTATTTCTATCCTTTCCCTTTTATTTTCCATGCTGAGGCTTAGCATAATATTTTTGGTGCCTTCCAGACACTAATAAATTATCTCTAATATTTGTTGCAAATATATTCTCAGGGAGTTCATGACTGTTTAGGATAATAGAGTCTCAAATGTTCTACGAGCCCCATGAACTCACATGAATCCAATATGCCACTATCCTATGCTATGTCAATGAAGACAGATATCTTTTCTCCATAATCTGATTCATTTTCCTAGGCTATGAGTTTCTAGCACATTCTTCTAGAGCAAGTGAATAGTTACTTGCCTTTAAACTAGGCATGAATCATTTTCCACTGAGGGAACGTGAGTTTCAGGGAAGCTCAACGAAGCTCCCAGGTTGCGAGGAAAACAAAATGGTTCCGAAAATCATGGAGAGTTTGGTGTCCCTCCTCCAAGAGTGATATAGTTTGGCTATTTGTCCTCTACAACTCTCATGCTGAAATTTGATGCCCATGTTTGAGGCATGCTTTCATGGGAGGTTTCTGGATCATGAGGAAGGAGCCCTCATGAATGGGGTGCCCTGTCCAAGGCAGTGAATGAGTCCTTGCTCTGTCAGTTCACATGAGCCTAGGTTCACAAGGTTGTTCCACAGAGCCTGGCACCTTCCTCTCCCTTGTCTCTTGCTCCCCTTCCCATCACGTGACCCACTTACTCCCCCTTCACCTGCCACCATCAGTGGAACTTCCTGACGTCCTCACCGGAAGCAGATGTTGCTGCTGTGCTTCTTGTGCAGCCTGCAGAACTGTGAGCCAAGTAAACCTCCTTCCTTTATAAATTGCCCAGACTCAGGTGGTGTTTCATAGCAACACAAATGGACTAAGACAGGGAGCTGGAGAGTGAGGCCATAGCAAGTAAAAACCTATATTACTCCACGGAAGTTGATAAATGAGTTTCCGGGAGAACAGAACAATCCTAGCAAGATGGTGAGGAGTGGATCCCATGAGTCACATTTTTAGCCTAAACTCCCGATTCCCAGGTGAAGCTCAGGAAGGATAGGGAGAAAAACAGTGGTTCCAGGAGTTGGGGCGCAGGGAAAGAAATGAGGAGATGTAGGTTAGAGGATAGAAAATAGCAGATATGTAGGATGAACAAGTCTAGAGATCTAATGTACTACGTGAGAACTATAGGTAACAAAATTGTACTGTATATGAGATTAATGCTAAATGAGTAGATTTTAGTTTCTCTTGCCACAAAAATAAAAAAAAGGTAACTATGTGAGATAATGGGTATGTTAATTTCCTTCATTATAGTAACTTTTGTTTACTATCTATATGTATCCTATGACATCATGTGTATACCTTAAATACACACAATAAAACTTATTTTAAAAGACAAAGGGCTGAGCGTGGTGGCTCACGCCTGTAATCCTAGCACTCTGGGAGGCCGAGGTGAGAGGATCGCTCAAGGTCAGGAGTTCGAACCCAGCCTGAACAAGAGTGAGACTCCGTCTCTACTAAAAAAAATAGAAAGAAATCAATTGGCCAACTAAAAATATATATAGAAAAAAATTAGCCAGGCATGGTGGTGCATGCCTGTAGTCCCAGCTACTCGGGAGGCTGAGGCAGGAGGATCGCCTGAGCCCGAGTTTGAGGTTGCTGTGAGCTAGGCTGACGCCACGGCACTCTAGCCCGGGCAACAAGAGTGAGACTCTGTCTCAAAAAAAAGGAAAAGACAAAGAAGGTCATTATATAAAGATTAAGGGTTCAATGCATCATGAGGATATAACAATTGTCAATATATATGCACCCAACAAGGAGCACCTAAATATATAAAGCAAATGTTAAGATGCCTGAGGCAGATGGTACCACTGTCGTCATGGAAGTTGCCTTGGTTCCCTCTCAGAGCCTTTTGGGGGACGGGAAATGGGGTACACGTGCCTCGGTATCACGCTATTGCCCTGTCCGGAGAGTTTGGGACAATGGACGCAGCCCACACTTGGGCGCTGCCAGGGCTGCTGCGAGGTCTAACTCCAGGGTCACCACCAACCTTTGAGCTCCAGGGGGCGCTACTGGCACATGACATGAAAGATGGTGTTCTGGTTGCTAGGTGATGATGCTGGTAGTGGAACAAAGCAGCATCCTCCCCTGTGCACAGGGACCGCTGCTTCCCAGGCCCACAACTGGTCGGTAAACACATGTCGACCAGAGCGAAGACCCAGCCGCCCCGACTCGCTTTCCATGAGCACGTTCTGCCCAAGTTCCCGGCTCTGCTTCCAGGATGTCACTCTGCCCTCAAGACCCGCCCCTTATCCTTAATCTCCAATCAGGAACGAGGGCTGGTTCATTTGAGGAGCCCTCTGGGCACAGACTTTTTTTTTTTAAACTATTTTATACCTAAACTTTTCAATTTGGATGAAAATGGGGGAATTCCCCATGGAAGTATTAATTCCAGTAACTAGTATACGAAAAAGTGCAGAATCTGAATATCTGAATAGACCAAAAACCAAAGAACATCTACTTCTAAGAAAGACACCAGATGGCTTTATGGGCCAATTCTACCATACATTCAGATAGATCTTAATTGCACTATCTTCTTAATTTTTCTGTAGATCTAAAACTATTCTAAAATAAAAAGTTTATTTTAAAAAAGTATCCAACACCTCCCTGCCCCCCAATACCCCTTAGAAACGCTAAAGGTTTTTTAAAAATTCCCAATATCCCTGGTTGTTTTGTAAAGGTTTTTATTTGTTTTTAAGACAAAGTATTTATTGAAGAGTGAGTTTTGTTACCATGTCCAAAAGGACCGTCCCCCTTTTTCCTCGCCCTTCTCTTTGTCCCTATCCTGATATAGTCTTTCACATAATGGGCAAATTGCGATAAACAAGTTTGTCTCTTGCCTTTTAAAAAATCCTATTTATACTCCAGGCCATTTCCACATTACTGCACAGTCTTCGTAATGAACTGCCTTAATTTGAAGAGTAGGTTTATTACCCTGCTTGATGGACAAGAGAATTGGGTGCTCTTCCAAAGCTCAGGGCAAAAGGTGCCATTGGCTGAGAGAGGAGGCCCAGGGAGGAGAGGTTCAGAGAACATCATGTCAGTCCACCTGCTGTCTGGCTTTTATGATATGTTCTCCTTTGACAGTTTACAGCCTTTTGATTTAAGGGAGGGAGGACCCGGAGGGGGACCGAATGGACAGGGGGAGGGAGTGACTGAGGATCTCTTTGCTCCATGCCTTGGCAGAAGTGTCACGGGGTGCTGGGGTAGAGTTAGCCACTTCCTCTCTGCCCTTAGTCCCCAGATCATTCATTTTTTCTCTTTCCTCCATCTGAGATGACACGATCGTGGTTAAGGGTGTGCACCATGGAGCCAGCCAGCTTAGATATGAGTCCAATCTCTGACACTTCTAGCTGGGTAACCTTGAGGAAGTGATTCACCTCTCTGAGCCTCAGTTTCTTCATCCGTGAAATGGAGATAATAATAAATATCCACCCCATAGAATTGCCATGGGAAGTAAATGCATTAAAATGTATCCAGATCTTAGAACAGTGCCTGGCACACATTGAACACTGTATAAATGTTTTTATTTATATTATTTTTACAGCTACATGATGCTCTGTGCATTAAATTTTTTTTCCAGATGAGAGAGACCGAGATAAGATTTAAAAAAGTAAAAGGAATGTTTTGCTTTTCATTTTTCAGACCCTAAAATCCTTTGTCATTTTAATGTTTTACTTTATTGGGAAAAGAAGATGTTTAAATCCTGGCTCAATGCTTCTGGACAGTGGAAATAGCCTTCTTGGAACAGAGCTTCTCTCTTCTGAGAAAGTCACTAAAATGAATCTTTAGTCACACACATGGAAAGCAAGTGTTTGTCCCTGATTGCTAAGGAATCAGGAAAGCAAAATTCACTTAAGGGACATGAGGCTTCTGGGAGGAGAGGGATTGGCAGCCAGACCCCCTTACTTTGAGATATGAAAGTGTTAAAATATTTCTTTTAAACTGGAGTGGCCAGACCATGGTCGGCTATCACGAGAGGATCAAGGGATTTCTATAGGAAAATTCACCATACTGGCGTGTGTATTAGTAGCTTGGACACAAGTACGGCAGGGAACTGGTGTTAGCTAGGAAGTTTAACTGATGGGTTTATGCCTATTAAAGAGGCTGAGAGAAAAAAGGAGGGTAAGTATACATTTATAGCTATTGTTATATCAACCTTCTTACTTATCATTTCTGGTTCTCTTCCTTTGTTATTCATCATTGGAAGTTACCAACTAGAGTCATTTCCTTAGCCCAGTAAGGCTTTGCTCCAATGTACTTCCTTAGTGATGTTATTGGCAATTATATTAAATTTCTATATCTTTTAAACCCAACAATAATTATTTTTAAAATCAGTTAGCAGAAAGGAGAAAATATGCATGTATACTTTCTTTTATCATTACGCAATTACCTTTGGCAGTGCTCTTTGTTTTTTAGTGTGGATTCAAATTCTCATTGAGGATCACTTGCTTTCAGCCTGAAGAACTGCCTTTCATATTTTTGGTAACGTGGGCCTGGAAGCAAAAATTCTTTCAGTTTTTGTTCATCTGGGAAGTCTCTGTTTTGCCTTCATTTTTGAAAGATAGCATTGCTGGATAAAAGATTCTTGTTTGATTTTGTTTTTCCATTGAGTACTTTGAATATGTTATCTTTTTGTCTTCTGGCTTCCATTGTTTGTGCTGAGAAGTTGTCAGGCTTACTGGGGGTTCCCTTGTAAGTGAGGAGACATTTTCTCTTTCTGCTTTCAATTTTTTTTTCCTTGTCTTTGGCTTTCAGCATTTTTACTATGATGTGTCTGTTTGTGTATCTCTTTGTGTTTATCCTACTTGGAGTTCATTGGGCTTCCTGGCTAGGCATGTTGTTGTTTTTCAATAAATTTAGGAAGTTTTCAGCCATTATTTCTTAGAATAATTTTTCTTCTCCTTTCTCTCTCTCCTCTCCTTCTGGCAATCCCAATTGCATGTAGGTTGTTTTACTTAATAGTGTCCCACATTTCTTTAGGGCTCTGTTTATTTTTCATCATTATTCTTTCTTTCCATTCTTTGGATTGTATAAACTCTATTTATTTTCAAGCTTGCTAATTCCTTCTTCCAGCAATTCAAATCTGCAACAGCAGAGCTCGTCTAGTAAATTTTCCATTTCAGGTATCGTACTTTTTATGTATTTAATTATTATATTAAAATTTAAAATATAATCAATGTATAAAAATAAATACATTTTATATTATCGATTTTAATATATTTATTTATTTTATATTTTACTTTTTAGCTCCAGATTTCTATTTCATTCTATTTTATAATATCTAACTTTTTATTGATTTTTTTATTTGATCATAACTTTCTTTTAGTTTTTGAAAAATGAGTACCTTTTAGTTATTTACACATATTTATAATGGCTACTTTGAAGGCTTTGTCTTTTAAATCTGACATCTGCTCACTCTCACAGGCTGTTTGTGTTTCCTGCCTTTTTTCCAGCCTAAGGGTCCTGCTTTCTCATTTCTCCCAGAACCCATACACTTCTCCTTCCTGACCAGCACTGTCCAATAGAGCATCCTGTAATGACGGAGATGTTCTATATCTGCACTGTCCAGTATCGCAGCCCCCAGCCAAAGCTGGCCACTCAGCACTGGCAATGTGGGTAGTGTAAATGAGGAACTGAATTTTGAATTTTATTTCATTTTGATTAATTAAAATTTAAACAGCCATATGTGACTAGCGGCTATCGTCTCGAACATTGCCATTCTAGGCCATGCTCTGAGTACCAATGCCCTAGAATTCCCGACCCAAATGTTCCTGAACCTGCTTTCAGCACCAGTTTGGGACTCTTCCCAGTCCTTCTTCAATCCAACGATCAGAACACTCCAAGCCCCAGGGGGCGGGCAAGAGGTGATTTGGGGGACATGGACCAAGTTCCAATGTGCCGATGTGGGTGTCTACACCACAAGGGTGCAGAACACAGACAGGGACGGCAAGAGAAGGGTGTGTGAGCTATGGACAGGGAGGCTCCATTCATACTCTTGGTCTGAAATCCACAAATGTTAGAGACTGGCAATGTCCCATTTTTTTTATCTACATGTGGCTACATGTGTGTTCATTGTATAATTTTTTTGACTATATTTGTATGTAAAAATGTGCATGTTCAGATATACTGTTTTTCACAATTCTTTAAAATGATTTAAAATTTTCTACCACTATTAGGATAAAGTCCCAGCTCTTTCCATGACATAGAAAATCTCTTACAATCTTATCTTCTGCTCACCTCTCTGATCTCCTCCCATCCTCCCCCTCACGCTGACCTTCTTGCTCCAGCCAACAGGGCCAAGTGACAGAGCAGTGTGTGGGAGGAGATTTAACTGGCCCCGTATTTAAAAGCATTTGTATTAGCAACGCAAGGAAATGCCCGTGATGGGGGTCGAGTGAGGACTGAAGTGGACAGCCAGAGTGTCAGGAGCGATGTGGCAATCGCGGCCTCCCAGGGGTTACGAGGAAGGGTGTCTGCTTATATAAGAAAGCTGGAGACAGTTCTTAAGGCTGCCCAAAAAGGAACACTTGCCGTTGAAGGAACCATCAATCAGGGGCCCTGAACAGGTGGAGGCTGGGGCTCCTCTCAGCGGAAAGCTGGGGTCAGAGCTCCAGTTACCAGCCGTGGGGAATCCAACCATCGAAGCTGATGCCAGCGGGGACGGAGAGGGGGAGACAGAGGCCTGAGTCAGCGGAAAGAGTGAGTCCAGAGCACCTAAGGTGACTGAAGAACCACCAGAAGGGAGCTGGAGAACAGTAACAATAACACCTAACTCAGGGGTTCTCAAAGTAGGGTCCCCTGGACCAACAACATCCTCAGCTTGAGCAGAGAGCTTCTTAGAAATGGGAATTCTCAGGTTCCCTGCAGTGAGAATCAGAAAATCTGAGGGAAAGGGCGGGCCTGGCAATCAATGTTCTATAATAACAAGCCCTGCAAGGTGATTCCAATGCCTGATAAAGTCTGAGAACTTGACTATTCTGAGTGTTTCACCTCTGTTAACTCACTGATCCATATAACAGCACTATAAAATCGAAGGTGCACCATTGCATAGACAGGAATGCGAGGCAGGATAATTTATGTAACTCACCTAAAATCAGAGAGCCCTCCTTCACTGCCCTGCTCTACCGCAGTGATGCTCCGACTTAGCACGGCCCCGGGAGGGATCCCGGAAACCCTGTTGGTGGAACCTCATCTGTGATTCACTGGGGTTGGGGGCAGGAATCTGCATTCCTCACAAGGCCGCAGGGGACGCCGATGCTCCTGTTCCGACCCTGCACTATGAGATCCACCATACTATGTTATACCGTCTTTCCCACGTGACGATTTGGTCCAAGGAGTGGAATTGCTGCCCAAGTCTTTTTGAGAAAATCCATGTGCAGAGACCCTTGCTGGGACTCTCTTGGCTACAAATGATAGAAAACCCAATTCAAATTGCCTTGAGCAAAAAAGATTATCTATAGGCTCATCTAATTGAAACAGGGTAAGGCTGCCTTCAGGCACAGCTAGACCCAGGGGTCAAGGAGGTAGTTGGGAGTCTCTCTTTTGCTCTTCATCTCTCAGCTCTGCTTTCCTCTTTCTCAGGCAAGCTCTCCTCTCACAGGGGCCCCCAGCAGCTCTGGCCTTAGATTCTACCAGCTGGAAACCCACACTAGAAAAGGAGTCACCCTTCCTTATTATCCCAGCAGAAACCCACCCTGGCTTTCCTTGACCAGGCGTGGGTCACAGGCCCGTTTGTGAACAATCATTGTGGTCAGCGAGATGGAGTGTTCTTACTAGTGAGACCTCACCCCTAGAGAGCCAGAAGGTGGGCTCGGCTGTACTCAAAGCACACAGACCAAGAGCAGGGGAGAATAACTGGGGTGCTGGAACCCCAAAATGGAGTAGAGGTTGGACAGGCCAATAAAACCAATGCCCAACACCAGCCTCAAAGGACTGAGCACTAGGAAGCCACAATGTGTCCAACTCATTGAACTCTCATAAGATGGGCCCAAGCACAGAGATCATGGTCAAAGGGAAAACCCAGAGGTTGATGTATTTTATTATTTCATTTATATAAAGAACCAGGCAAGAATAATCTGTGGTGTTAGAAGACAGCATGGTGTTTGCCCTTGGGAAGAGGGGGTGTATCGATTTTCTATTGCTCCATAATGAACCTCCCCTAAACTTAGTGACATAAAACAACAACAATTTATTATTATCATTATCACTCACGTTTCTGGGGGTTGGCTGGGCTCAGCCTGGAGGTTTTCGCCCAGGGTCTCTCATGTGGTCATAGTCAGATGGTGACTGGAGCTGAGGTCGTCTTGGCAGGCAGCTGTGCTAACCACGGTCCCACCAACGCCTCGGGATCTTGGAGGCCTCCTCACTCCTGTGTCTGGCAGGTGATGGTGGCTGTTGGCCAGAACACTCACATGTTAACTACCCATGTGACCTGGGCTTCCTCACAGCATGTTGACTGGGTTCCAAGGGTGAGCATTCATAGATTTTTGACCACATTCCTATTAGTAAAAATTTTCTGAGCATGTACTTCCACTAGTGTATGTGTATAGAAGTGGGGTGGTTTGTTATATAGCAGTAGATAAATAGAACCATGGCTGTCTACAACGGCTTCCACAGGGTAAATATAGAAAACTTTCTTCTAATCTAAATATATAACTGCAATGTTGGAATTCCCTGAAAGTGATGGGGTGGACACAACACTCTGTCTACACCCAGGAGGCATCCAACAGGTGAGAAGACCAAGCATGACAACCTATGGTCTCTTCTAGGGCCCACTCAGTAAAATGGTTCACAGGTGTGTTGTGAAGATTCAAAGAAATCATGCAGGTGAAGCCCTCAGTGCAGGGCCTGACATATAGTAGGTGCCCCTTAAATTGTGAGCTGTAACCCACTTGTCATGGAGGTCACCAGGTAAAATGTGTTTAGCTGCAGATAAGACCTCAATCAAAATGGCTTGAATCAAAGGAAGTGTATTATTCCACATATCAAGAAATGCAGAGGGGGATTCCAGGGTTGTTAAATTCATTAATTTACCTACTCAAACATTTAAAACATTTTAATTATACTTCAATAAAAATTTTATATAAAAATACAGATGAGTGCCAACGAAATGCCAGGCACTGTTCCAGGAGCTTGGAGTTATCGCAGAGAAGAAAGCAAAGTCCCTTAGGTGGCTCAGTGACATTACCAAGAACTTAGGACCTTTTTCTTTTCTGCCCTGTCACCCTAAGCATGACAACTGCACCATCAGATAGCAGCCCCTGTCCCCAGCATCACCTCCTTACACAAAATATCCAGAACAGGGAATTTGTTCCAGCCTGTGTCTTTTTTTGTAGTTCCACTTTATTGAGATGTAATTTACACACAATAAGATATACCCACTTTAAGTGTAAAATGCAAGGAATCCCAAAACGTTCCCTTATCCTTTGGTATTTTAAGGTATAGTTTTATCACATTTTTCTTTTTTTTGAGACAGGGTCTCACTCTGTCACCCAGGCTGGAGTGCAGTGGCGGGATCACAACTCACTGCAGTCTCAAACTCCTGGTCTCAAGTGATCCTCCTGCCTCGGCCTCCCAAAGTGCTTGGATTACAGATGTGAGCCACTGTGCCCAGCCTTTTGTATGCTTAAAGGATGTTTCCTTTTGCTTGGTCTTGAGCTTTTTAAAAACAGTATCATCTTATATGGAGTCTTGAATTTTGCTTTACTCATATTATGTTTGTAAGATTTATCTTCTTCTTGTACATTTCCTTCATTTTCACTGCTGTATAGTATTCCATCATGTGGCTATATCACAATTTATCCATCCTCCTTATAACAGACAGCAGATGTATTTCTGACTTTTTGCTATCAGACAGTGTAACTACGAACTTTCTTGGACATCTCACCTGGGGCACATGCTCAAGTGTTTCTTCTTGAGTAAGTACCTAGGAACGAAGACTCAAATCTTAAATTTGGTTGAATTTTTCAAAATAACACAAAACTCTTTGCCAGAGGACTGTGCTAATTTGCACTCCCATCAGCAACACATGAGATGTCCTGCTAATTCCCATTTTTACCTATGGTCATTGTAACTTTTGTCAGTTTGACAATGTAAAATAGAATCTAAGTATGGATTTTTTTTTTTCCTAGATGTTCATATAGTGAAGGGCTGGCTTTTAGTCAGATGGGTGGGAACAAAAGATTGAGGAGGCAGGGAATTTAGAGGGTGATTGTAATTATGAATCGATGATGGGTAGGGGAGAGTGGGCAGGGTGGGATGAGAAAAGGAGAGCCGTGGTGGGCAAGGAGAGTGTGGGAACATGGCCTGTAGGTTGTGCTGTAGCAGAGGCTGCAGTGGGGGGACTCCACCAAGCAAGCTGGAACACGAGGAAGCTGATTTCAGTTTCTATCTATCTATCTTGAAGACAGAGTCTCGCTCTGTTGCCCCGACTGGAGTGCAGTGGCGTCATCATAGCTCATTGTAACCTCAAACTCCTGGGCTCAAGCAATCCTCCTTTCTCAGCCTCCCATGTAGCTGGGACTACAGGTATGTGCTACCACGCCCAGCTAATTTTTTATTTTTTTATTTTTTGTAGACACAAGGTCTCGCTCTTGCTCAGGCTTGAACTCCTGAACTCAAGTGAACTCCCTCCCGCCTTGGCCTCCTAAAATGCTTGGATTACAGGCATGAGCCACTGTGCCTGGCCAACTTCCATATCTTTATTTGTCTTTCTCCGATTACTGATGAGTTGGAACATCTTTTCCTATCTCATTGTAAAACTATTAAAGCAACAGAAGAATCTCAAAGGAAAAGACCATTTTTAAATGACTGTTTATTTAAAGCAATGCTTCTATGCAATTAAAGAAAGAAAGAAAATAATGAGGGAAATCTCTGGGGGGAAAAAAACCTCTTTGTCAAAATCTATGTTGTATCAAAAGCTGATATAAAATTAACAATGAAAAGATCAAGTCCCCACTCAGAAATGCGCCACTGGCACAAGTCCCAAGAGAGGAGCTACAGGGCAACTCAGGTAGGGGTAGACAGAACATTCTGGACAGAGGCAGATGGGACGCATGCCGTGCCTACTGTATACCCGGCAGAGTAGTTAGAGCAGTTTAAGAGGCTGCGCTGGTGGCAAGGGATATTAAAACAAGACCTCCAAAGCTGGCTTCACAGTCCAACTCGAGAGTTGTAAAACGTGCACAATCTTACTTGTCATTTATTAATTCAGTATATTTACTGATTCCATGCCAGGTTCTGGAGATAATGTGATGACCAAGACAGACTTTGTCCCCATCTTCATGGACTTATCAGTCCAAAGAGGGAGACAGACACCCAGATGCCACTATCGGGGTTGGAGCCGGGACTGGGGAGGCGCAGGCAGAGGCGTCCAGGCCGGGCTGGGGGAAACCCTAGCTGTGGGAACGCAGGATGGGCACCTGACCCACCCTGGGGGACCTACGGGGGCTTTGCAGAGGAGGTGGTGTCTTTACTGAGACCTGAAAGATACTTGGAATTAGTTGTGGGGAGGAGGGTGAGAGAAAGAGGAGTGCTCCAAAAAGAGAAGAAACCATGTACAAATGCTTAGAGGTTACAGCGAGTCTGGAGTGTTCTAGACTAGCACGATCCAACAGAAACACAGTGTGAGCCATAAATGTGAGCCACAAATGTAATTTTAAATTTTCTATTATAGTAGCCAAATTAAAAAAAAGAGAGAAACAGATGAAATTAATTTTAATAATATATTTTATTTAACCCAAGATATCCAAAATATTACCATATCAACATGTGATCAATATAAAAAAGTTTTTGTACCAAGTCTTTGAAATCGGGTGGGTGTGTCACACTTAAAGTATGTCTTGAGTCACACTAGCTACATTTCGTGTGCTCAGCGGCGACGTGTGGCTAGTAGCTGCTGTACCGAACGGCACAGCAAGGTGTTTGCTACACAAAGCCTTGGCATTGCCTGAGAGCTTGTTAGAAACGCAGACTCTTAGGCCGCTTCCCAGACTCACTCAAGCAGAATTGGCCATTTAACAAAATCCCAGGGGATTTATGTGCACATTAAAGTCTGAGAAAAATGGGTCCAGTTCTGCCTAACACACTACACTTCTGTGGCTTCCAACTGCCCTCATGATATACGTCCAGCTATTGAGCTTGGCATTCATTCATTCACTTATTCATTCATTCAGCACACATTTACTGAGCACCTACTGAGTGCCAGGCCCTGTGCTGGCTGATGCTAGGGACACCCCAAGCAACTAATAAATGAGTACCCAAATCACTGTCTCATTTTGACTATGGCAAACATAACATGCTTAATGTTTAGTTACAGTGTGCAAAGAGTGTTAAGAGAAGCCAGACCTGGTTTGAGTGGAGAGGGATCCAGAGAATAAACCCAATAAGGTAAGAAGCCATGATCATGGCAGAAAGCCACAAGCAGATTAAATGTCCTACTGCAAGGGACAGGACTGCCAAGCAACCCCAGCCTGTCCATGGTCATTAAGAAGGATCGTTTTCGGGCTTCGGAGCGACGTGGAGAAATGTCTAGAGTGCAGAGTTACAGAAAACGAGCCAGGGATGGCGCTGGGGTGATAATGTCACACCATGCACAAACCTTTCTGTATTTGAAAATGAGCAGAACGGATGGAGGATCAAGCAGGTGGTCAATTTGCCAGCACGGGAATGACTTGGGGCAAGGGATTATGGTTGTGTTTTCTTTAAAAAAAAAAAAAAAGGTCTTTTTATACTATATCTGGATTTGCTTTAAAAATAATTGAGCAGAGGAGAAAAATGTGCAGGATCCGGTTGAAACAAGAATGGTCACACGCTGGTAACTGCAGAAGCTGGGTGATGGGAACATGGGAGTTCATTAGACTGTCCCTCTGCTTTTGTGTACATTTGAAATTTTCCCTAAATAAAAAGTTAAAGGTGTTTTTCTTTACAAATAATTGGAGATGTTGAACAGGTTTCTAGTGGCTGGAGGAGAAAGTAATTTAAGCCCCTCTTCCAAAAGAAAGAAACTGCAAGATCAGACATATGAGTTTCTCCTTTAAGAATGAAGTCGGGGTGGTTAAAGGCACACATGCATGATGGAACTGGGTTCCCCTGGGTTCAAATCCCGGTACAGCCACTTACTAGCTGTGGTATCTGATTTAGACTTTAAATGCCTTACCAAAAAATTGGGGTAATAACAGTAGCTACCTGCTAAGGGTTGTGTGGATTACTGGATCAATGCATGGTAAGGGCTTAGAACAGCGTCTGGCATGAAGGAGGCACCGTACAAATGGTGGCTTATTGTAAAAGCACGTGCCAGCCAAGATTTAAACCCACAAAAGGTTTCAGAGCAGATGCATTTATATATAGTCTCTTTACACTGAATTCATTGTCCCAACAGCCACTGCAAGCGACAGGACTGCCCTTGCAGTCAGATTGGAAGACAAGAACTCTCCCAATGCCAATATATTCTGGTAACTTCCCTCTTAACATGCACGGAGCCCTTGCATACAATTCAGTAATTCCACATACTTGTGGGACACTGTTCAGATACCTTACATAAGTCATGTTTACATGGATAGTTACGAAAATGAATGAAAATTTCCTCAGTTGATGTGAATCAAAAGGAAGCTTACAAGAACTGGTGTGACTATTATAAAGAGAAATATACCTCGGTTTCCTTCTTAACTCTGTAGACTTTTTAAAGTAACAAAGTGATTCCTGAAAGGTTTTTTCCTCTTAAGATAAAACACAATGTGATTTCTTTTCCTGCTTAGCTAATTTTGTTTCCCCACGACAGGTTTAACTGGGCTAAAGGGTGAGATGGGAAGCCGGGAGCCCAGGGAGGAGGCCAAAGACACGTGGGCGAGGCCACACTGGACCAAGGCAGAGCGGTAAACAAGAAGAGGGCAGGTGTGAGACGTCCGGGAGTCCTAGAGGCCGAGCTGTGGAGGTTGATGAGCAGGGCTGGGGGTGGGGATGGGGAGGGAGGCATCCAGATTGGGGCCCAGGGTTCTCTTGGGGAGCCCGGAGCATGGACCCTCCCCCGACCCCAGACAAGGGCTGAAAGGAAGAGTGGGTTTGAAATTTGGAACAAGGTGAGCATTAGGGGCTCAAGGATCAGCCAGTTGTGGGGTGGGTGTCCAGGAAGCCTCAGGATCCTCCAGGTCTGGGGCTCAGAGAAGAGGTCAGGGCTAAGGACAGAGCGTGGGCATCATCAGCACAGAGACATGAAATAGACCACACAAGAGGGTTAGATGCCCGGGGAAGTGAGAGGAAAGAACAGAACCTCCCACATTTAAGGGATCGGTGAAAACAGAGGAAGCAAAACCCAGGAGAAATGTCAGGGGACAGCAGACTCCCAGAAACTGAGGACAGACTGTGCTTACAGCAGGTGGGAATGGTCGACGTTGCCAATTTTTGCCAAGATGACCAATAAGATGAGCACGAAAAAGTGTCCACTGAGCCAGGCTTTTCATTGTCAGAGAAAGGAGTTACAAAGAAAGCAGGGGGAGGATGAACACTCTGGTACTGGATTAGAGTCAACAATATCAGCATGAACTCATGTTTATTTTTATACATCACTCTCCATCACTCTCTCAGTGATCCCTGGAGAAATAGCCAATTCCAGGACTGGGGCAGGGAAAATATAACATGGGCCTGGAATATCTTGCAGGGCCAGAAAGTAAGATGGTACTCAAGGAAAAAAAAAAAAAAAGAGTAAAAAACACAGGAGCCACCCTGGAAAGAACCCTGGTGGCCAAGGCTGGAAAATTATAATTGTACTGGGTTATACTCAAAGAATAAAACAGGCATCCCTGAGTCCACATTGATATGATGATTATATAAATAAAAAAATAAATGAAGTAGAAGGGACAAATCTTCCATATAGAATTCTAAATAATAAATATACAAGAAATGAGAGAAATAGAAAATCATCATTAGAATACCACAGTAATAACTGCTATAGACAAGAACCACTATGAATGCTCAAATTAGCGGGTAAAAATTTAAGGAGAAACAGGACAAATGCATAGCCTCAAAGTGTCTTCTCCACATTTATTAATGACTGTGGTAGTTTTAACATATGATGACAAATTCTTTGGTATTTTTCTCTCCAGGAACTGGAGCTTAATTCTCTTCCCTTTGAGTGTGGGCTGGGATTTAGTGATTTGCTTCTAACAGATAAAGAAAGGGGAAAACAATATTATAACTAAAAAAAAAACTGCAGACACCACCTTAATGAAGTGATCAAGGTTAAGGTCACCTCAGTGAGTAATCTTCCCAAGAGCCTAAAATCTCAGTCCAACAATGAGAAAAGTATCAAACCCAGACTGAGGGATGCTCTACAAAATACCTGACCAGTACTCCTCAAAACTGTCAAGGTCATGAAAAACAAGGACTGAGAAACTGTCACAGAGTCGAGGAGACCAAGGAGATATGGTGAATATATGCAACATGGTATCCCGGATTGGATCCTGGAACAGAAAAAGAACATTGAGTGGAAACGTGGGTGAAATACAAATAAAGCCTGGAGTTTAACAGAATACTAATCAATGTTAATTTCTTAGTTTTGACAAATGCACCATAATTATATAAGATGCTACCATTAGGGGAAAGTGGGTATAAGTATACGGGAAGTCTCTGTACTATCTCTGCAGCTTTTCTTTAAATCTAAAATATATGAAATTATTAAATAAAAAAAAGTTCAAAACAATTTTTTAAAGACTCTACTGACTTGGCTACAAGTCATCACCAGTTAAGAGTTCCCCACTACCTTTGTGTGACTCTTATTTCAGCTCTCATCTGCAGGGCTCCCTAGTCCAGGGAGTCCTTCCTGACAGCTTAGATGGGGCCAGGCGCTGCCCCTGGGCTCCTATGGCCCCTCTGCCTGTGCTTCCCTATCCTCACCCCAATCACCATCTGCTATAGGGGTTGGTTCCTCCACCAGACTGGGAGCTCAGGGTGGAGGCTGTCTCAGTCATCACTGTGTCTCTCTCAAGTTAGGAGTAATGCATGGCTCCCCATTACCCTGAGTAAGATGGAGCCACAGAAGGGTTCTCAGCAGGGGAAGGATGTGACTCAATGCAGGTGCTCACAGCATCCCTCTGGCAGCGTGGGAGGAAGACTGTGGGGGCCAGGGCCGGGAGCAGGAAGACCATTGAGGAGGCTGCCACAATGCTCCAGGCAGGAGATAAGGGTGACAGCAGTGGAGGTGGGGGAGGTGGTCAGGCTCTGGATATACTCTGAAGGTATTAATATTTGCTGATGGACGTGGGTATATGACAAGAGAGGAGTCAAAGACAACTCCAGTGTTTTTGGCTTGAGCAATTACAAGGATGGAGGTGGCATTTACTGAGATAAACATGGGGGGAGTAGGTTTGGGAAAAGAGCTGGAGTTCAATTTGACCAAGATTACTCTGGAGATACCTCTAGATCAGCGGTCCTCAACCTTTTTGGCACCAGGGACTGGTTTCATGGAAGAGAATTTTTCCACGGATGGGGGTGGGAGGAGGAGGTGCTCAGGCGGTGATACGAGCAACGGGAAGCAGCTGTGAATACAGATGAAGCTTTGCTTGCTTGCTCACTTGCCTACCTGCTTAGCCGCCCACCTGCTGAGTCGCCCACCCACCGCTGTGTGGCCCAGTTCCGGTTCCCAAGGTTCCCAAGTTCCGTGGTTTTCCACAGGCAGAGGCAGGGGCAGGGAGGGGGACGTGGGGGACCGCAGCTCTAGATAACCAAGAGGAGGAGTCAGGCAGGCAGTAGTACCTCAGAGGAGAGGTTCTGGGCTGGAAGTAGAAATGTGCTATACACTTGCCATGCCTATCCCAAATTCTTTACAGGATCTATGTGATCTGGCCCCTGCTTATGCCTCTAGGTTCATCGTGCACTTTGTGTATGTGACACACACACACACACACACACACACCCTGAACCCTCTACTTCCCAGCTATGTGATCTTGGGCAAGTTACTTAACCTTCTCTGTCCTCAGCATCCTCATTTGCAAAAGAGAGATCACAATAGCACCTACTTCCTAGGATTGTTCATTCAAAACATTTTTTATTGAGCTCTATGTGCGGAGATATCCCTTCCCCACCCTTTTCTGCCTCCCTTTCCCACACAGCCTGTCAACTCAACCTTCTGGACATCTCTTCCCCCCACTCCTCTCCTGCCTCCCCTACCATGGCCCGTGCCCTGACCCATCCCCGACATCTCTTGCCTAGGAACCTGCCAGAGCTCCCACTCTGGGCTCCCACACCCCAGTCTCTTTCCCGTCAACTCCCACATCACAGCAGACGGCCGTGCTCCTTCCCCCCTGGAAATCCTCACTGCCCTCAGAATAAAGTCCAAGCTCGCTAAATGGCCAAAAATACTTCCATGATCTCATTCACACAGAATTTTCAATGTGATCTCCACCAACGCCCAATCACCTGCAGTTCATATTCACACAACAGGCTGTTTCTCGTCGTTGCCTTTGCGCAAGCCATTCCCCCGCCCCGCTCCCAACATCCTTCCACCTTCAGGCCTCAGCTCAGGCAGCTGCTAGTCTTCCAGGAAGGTCTCCCCACCCGTGCCTCCTCTGGCGTCCCACCGCGTTCCACGCTGCCTCCATTAGTGAACATATACAGGTCCCTAACGGGCTCCTTGCCTGTCTTTCCTGCTGACCGGAACTTCCCGCGAGCCGGGCCAGACGCAGCGGCCAGTGATATCCCGCATGATAGGGCCCTTTAAGGCCTTAGCGCCTACAGCCGGCCCTGGAACGACGAGCGCCCAGCCAGCGCGCTCTCCCCGCACAGCGCAGGAACCCACCTCTGCCTGGAGCTCAGCACGAGCACAGTACGGTCCAAACCACCCAATCACGGCCCTCGTGCCCGCTGCTGACGGGCTCAAATATCCGGGCCCTGTCTACTTCTCACCTCCGATTGGCTGCCTGAAGACCCGCCCCCAAACCTGTGAGCGAAAAGAATTCTGGTCCTTGTAGCTCCCCAACGAAGGGTGAAAAGACAAGCTTGCCAGAAAGACTCCATTTCCCAGGAAGCGATGCGCCCAGCGGTGGGAGACTTTTTGAACCAGGCGGTTCTGGATTGGCCGGTTGGGAGACAGAAGTTTCCAAATTGCCAAGGAAACAGGACCACTTACCTGGAACCCGCGGAATATCTTTTTGCCTCAGAATCTCAAATCGCTTTGCTCCGCGATGATTCCAAAGGGTGGGACCGGACATATGTGGGGGTAAAGTCTGTGCCTACTGCCTGCTTATTCCCCCGATGGCACCAATAAGGCCTGATAAGTGCACTTCGTCCCTACTGGATGCCTGCTTGGCATAAGCAGCCACTCCTGTGCAGACTCTGGGGAAGCCCTGGCTCATTAGGGCACACGCTTCCAGAAACAGGCCAGAGCTGGGCCTTTAGCTTTCGGGATCTCGGTTTACCCTGGAAAAGGGATACGTGGGCTAAGTTGCTATCCAGGATCTCTGTCCAGGACTCTGTAGCCCCAGACCTCCAGAAGCCCCACGCCTGCACCAAGACATTACTTCTCCAGAAGGGACAGATGCACACACAAAGCTCTTCTGGCACACCCTCCCCAAACACCCTTCCCCACCATGCCTCTGAGGGTCAGGTGAGGGGAGCCGAGGCCCTGCAAACGCTCAGGCGGGCATGTGAGAAAGCTCTTTACTGGGGGGTACAGCAAGGAGGAGCAAGGCCATCTCCCCCTACCTGCCCCCACCCCCTCCTAGGGCCCTGGGGTGAGGGGGGGTCTCCCCTCCACCGGACCACCACTGTCTTTGGTACAATAAATAGAAAACAAGGGGGGAGAGGGGGCCAAGGGTCCAGTCTTTAGTGGGGAGGGTGCGGCCAAATCCCTCTCCTTGACCCCCTGCCCCAGGCCCCAATCAGTGCAGGCCTCACCCACCCCAGCTGGGTAGCAGCAATTCCAGTCAAGGGGAGAGATGAGGATGGGAGCCCAGGGCCCCCAGATGGGGCGGGGTATGGCTTCAGGAGGGGCCCCAGGGATGGGGCAGGGTCATGAGCTGGCTGCCGTGCTCTGGGGTACACCATGGAGGCCCAGGCAAGGCCCCAGAGTGGCAGGATCATCAGGGGGAGGGAGAGGTGGACGACCTCCTGTCATCCGAGTCCGGAGGGCTGAGGCAGCCGGGTGCTGGGGGGCAGGCGCTGGGTGAGGTGGGGAGCAGTCTGGAGGGCCGCCCACCAGGCTCACATCCATCAGCTCCGGGGGTGGTGGTGAGGTTGGTGATGGGGGACGGCCAAGGCATCGGGGTTGGGGGGGTAACTGTGCCCCAGTCCCCGGCAGTGACGAGGCAGAGGTAGGGGCTTGATGTGTCTTGTGGGGCACATCACCCCCTGCCCAGGGGCGCAGCGGCTGGGAGGGTGGGACCTAAAGGAGCAAAGGAGCAGTGGGTGATGGAGACCCAGGTCCTGAAGCCCCAGGCACCCCAACACCCACCTCCAAAGCCCCCGAAGCCCCAGTACCTGTGGGCTGTTCATCTCACAGTCAGTGATAGGGGGCCCAGGGCCTCCACAATATCGGTTGCTGTAGCGGTAGGTCCGGTTGTCACTGGAGGAGCCACTGGAGCCTCCTAAAAGCACCAGGGAAGAGAGGAGAAAAGGCCACAGATGAGCGGAGGCAGTGGCTAGGTTTTGGAGTGGCCGAGTCAAGTTCACTGCCCAGGCCCAGGTTTGGGCTTTGAGATCAGAGCCCATTTGAAGGATCAGGCCCAATTCTGAGATTTGGGGTCAAAGTTCAGTTCTGTGTGTTACAGTCCAAACAGGTTTCAGGGGTCTGAGCCCAAGCTGTTAGAGAGATAATGTGAGGGACAGTCATCCCCTGTCAGTCCCATTCCACCCCATTTTGGCATTCAGGATCAGGCAGTTCAAAGCTCTAGTGTAAAGGCCCAGTGACAAGATTCTTAGGCCAGGCCTAACCAGAGCAGCCCCCACCCCTGTTGGACCCCAGTGGGGTACTGGGCACCCACCAGAGCTGGAGATGGAGCTGGCGGTGCTGGAGGAGGGGCAGGTGTCGAGGGGCGCGGGCGAGGTGGAGGCACTGCTGCCTGCCGGGCCCGTGTTGGTGGCCTCGTCGGCCGTGCGGCGGAAGAAGCCGTGCTGCAGAGCCCCCAGCGGGCTGATGCGGGCGGCGGGCTCATATTCCAGCATGCGCAGCACCAGGTCCTGGAAGCGGAGGTAGTCGGCGGGGCTGTGGCCCGGCTCCCCCGCCCGCCGGCCCCCGGGCCCGCCCGTCTGCACGCCCAGCACCTCCTGCAGCCGCCGTGTCCCGGGGCCCTGGTAATCCTGGCAGGGAGGGGGTGGGAGGGGGGGCAAGAGAGTGGCCGTCAGTGGGCAGGAGGGGCAGGGAGACACACACGGGGAAACAGAGGCACAGGAGAGAGAGTAGAAGGAGAGAAGCTAAGAAGACTTGGGTGGGAAGGAGAGATGGGGAGGGGCAGGGCAGGAAGGAAAGGACAAACAAGGGGGAGAGGAAGGATGGGAAAGACGCAAGGGAGAAGCAGCAGGGAGAAGGGGAGCCCCAAGTGTGAGAGAGTGAGGGGCCACCAGGGGGGAGGAGTGGCGCGGGGCAGGGGCCGCACCTTCCTGAGTTCCTTTGTCCTTCGTAGGGTCCAGCCACCCCCAGGCAGCCGTTCAAAGTACTTGCGAGCCTTAGGTGCCTGGTCCAGCATGGGGGCCGGTGGGATGCCCAGCACCTCCACGATACGGTTCATCTGGTCCACCTGCAAGCAGGCAGTGGTCAGGTGACCGGCCAGGCTCCGCCCCCTCCACCTACCCCGTCCTGGGGAGCTACCTCATTGGAGCCACTGAAGAGAGGCTCTCCGGTGTGCATCTCCACAAGGATGCAGCCCAGGGACCACATGTCAATGGCTAGGTCATAGGGTGTGCCCAGGAGCACCTCAGGCGAGCGGTAGAAGCGGCTCTGGATATACTGGTAGATCTGCAGGTAGGGTAATAATCAGGGGTCTCAGCCTCCCCTACTGGTCCCACTGACACCCCCAAAGATAAGAGGACCTAACTGCTCCCAAACTGGGGATAGAGGCTTCAAATCCTGCCGTTATTAGCACCACTTTCCCAGCAACCACTGCTACCACCTCGTTCATCTGCCCAGGAGTCTGCTGGCCTAGTCTGACCCTGGACTCCACCCCCAGCCCTGACGCTGGGCCCCTCTTGTCACCGGGCAGACGTCTGCGGTCTACAAGCCTCTATGCCATAATCACTTTAAGTGCCAGCTCATAGAAACAGCAAACTTGAAGCCCCGTACCTCCATCCCCAGCTTGAAGAGCACAGGGTAAACAAAACTTGGTGAAGCAGCACCCCCCCCCCCCATCCCAAGCACCACTCGGGTTGCGGTTCCTCCGGATGATTCCACTACAGTCAAGCCCCGCCTCTCAGCCACCGCTTTGGCCCCGCCCCTACCCTGGTCACACCCACACCGCTAGTGCTGGCTCCCCACCCCCAAGCCGCACCCGCTGGCCAAGCTGGCAGGAGCTGCCAAAGTCCACGATCTTGATAGCACTGCGCTTGGGATTGCAGAGCAGGATGTTCTCAGGCTTGAGGTCGCAATGGATGATGCTGAGCTCGGGCGTGGCCAGGAAGAGAAGTGCGGTGCAGAGCTGCTGCGCCAGCTTCCGGGTCAGGTTCAGCGAGACGCCGCGGAAGTGTGTGTTGCGCAGGAGGTCGTACAGGTTGTAGGACAGCAGCTCGAACACCAGGCACAGGTGGTTCCGGAACATGAAGTGCCGCTTCAGGTGCACTGTTGGGCAGAGGACAGAAATGGGCCAATAGAGAAGAAACGGAGACGCGGAGAGGGCTGACGGTGGCCTGGGGTCACAAAGTAGAAAGTGCCTCCGCTTCCTGAGCACTGGCCTGATTATGGTGTGCCCATGAGTACCACCTACTAGTCGCAGTGTCTTTACATGGTATATAACTTGATTCACACAGGAAGTTAATTTTCTTTTCAAGTCTCTGATTAAATCAGAGTTTCCATTAGATACTGGTGTGTCTTTAACACATTCTACACGTCCTTATTTACTTTTGTAACACTGTTTTCATCTCAGTTATATTTATTTTTGTGGCAAGGGATACTGGATTTCCATTTACGGTAGGGATGTAAATTTTCCTTTTAAAAGAAACAGAGTTTTGAAATCTGCTTGGTTTTTCTAAGAGGAATCAGCATGAGAGAGAAAAAAACCTGGCATAGATGTTAAGAGCAAAGGCTCTGGAGTGCCCGGCTTTGTCAAATTACAGCTCAGCTGAGTACAAACTCTGTCACCTCATGCAAGTGACAGCACCTGAATGCCTAGGTTTCTTATCGCCAAGATGTGGACAATAATGCCCCTGACCTCATGGGGCTGTGGTGGGTTAATTTATGTAAAGTACTTACAACAGAGCCTGGCCCTTTAGTGAGCACTCAGTGAACTCTGACCATCATTATCAAGTGCACGGGGAAACATTATGAAAGCAGCAGGAGAGTCACAGACCAGTCACCAGCCCCCTCGTATGTGTTGAGGGTTGGAGGGGATGGGGCGAGAGCGACCCATCCCCGCCAGCTCCAGCTCTTGCTATTCCAGGCACCCACAGCCCTGCAGGCCCAGGCCTCACCTATGTAGTACTTCATCTCTGTGTCATGCTGGTTCATCAGCTCCAGCAGCCGCAGCTCAATCTGGGCCTGGTTCAGGAAGGCCTTTTTGTTCTTGATGATCTTGATGGCCACCAGCTCCTGGGTCTGATGGTCATAGGCTTTCACCACCTGTCCAGGCAGGGCACATCACAAAGTGGGCAGGGGGTGGGGGAGCAGGGGAGGGAGGCAGGACAGAGCCAGGCACCCCACCAATAACACTATTAACAGTACTAATAATTCATAGTTGAGTGCTCACTATCAGTCAGGCACTGGTGTAAACACTGGACACAAAATAACACAACTGCCTTATATGGAGAGTCTTGTTATTTGAACTATTTTACAGAAATAGACTGAGGCATAAGGAAACTGAGTGAGTGGGCTGGGGTGAGTGGCCCAGCACAGGATTTGAAGCCACTGAAACACTGGGTGCATGGGTCAATGTTAGTGGGTGCCTGGGCCCCTAATCCCTGGATCAGGGTGGGGAGGGTATCCCACACCTGGCCGAAGGAGCCTTTGCCAATGAGCGAGTCAATCTCATAGCGCTCTAGCCAGCGCTCGCCACTGCGCACGATGTAGTCATGGTTGTCGTCATCATAACCATGGTTCAGGACCTTCTTCTCCTTCTTGGTGCTCGAGTCCTGGGGTGGCGCCTGCTGGGCCCGCCGCTTCTTCTTCGCATAGTATACCTGCCCAGCCGGCCAGATGAGGACTGGTGAGTGGCCCACGGCAGCAGCCAAGGCCTCTCAGCACCTAGCCTGGGAGCCCCTACCCCTGCCCACCTCATTGATGTGCTTGTAGGTCTTGATGAGGTCCACAGAGAGCTTGCGCAGCGGGGCTGAGGTTGCATCCCGGAAGGCCAAGGGCAGCCTCCGTGGCAGTAGCCGCACATCAGGCAATACCTGCGGGGCAGGGTGAGAGGTGGGCACCTGACACAGGTCTTCACCCCCAACCTCAAGAAGGAGAACTATATGGGCTGCGTCATTACCACACACATATTTATTTGGTCACTGTCTGACTCCCCCACTAGAATATAAACTCCCCAAGGGCAGAGACTTTGTCATGTTCTTGCTGTATCTCTAGAGTGCTTTGAGCAGAGCCTGACACATAATGGATGTTCATCAGAGATTTGTCATGTGAATGAGTGAACTATATATCCCTAATCTTTCACCAGACCCTTAGTCAGCTTTTCCACCCCACAAGTTTCCTCCTTTCTGAACCTCAGTGAGAGAGATCATGTGAAAAACCTGGGCTCTGTCCCTCCCAATCCTTCAGCCTGGGACCATCCGTTCTGGGTATCCCACCTCTGAAGTCCCCCCAACTCAATTTACCCCCATTCTTTGAGGCCCTCCCAACCCTCACTCCCTACTCTGAGGATCTCTGCCCAGTTCTTTTACCCCAAAGCTCTTGGATCTGGATCCAGCACCCTGGACCTCCCACTCTATCATGCTTGAAGCTCTACATTTCAGAGTCTTAGCTGCTTCTATCCTGGAGAGCTTTCCCCGGTACCAGGTTGGCCCCAAGACCCTTTAGGGTCAACCCTCTTCCCCACTCACCCTCTCCAGATCTTTCACTCTAGACGTCTTTTTCTTAGTGAACATCTATGGGGTTTTTACTGTGTGCTAGGTACTGTTCTCAGCATTTTACATGCAGTTCATTAATTCATTTAACCCTCACAACAACCCTGTGAGGTAGGCATCATTATTGGCTCCATTTTATAGAACAGAAAACTGAAGTATAGAAAACCTAAGTAATTTAACTAACTACCATGTCAGGATTTGAACCTAGGCTTTCCAAACCTTGACTCTGCCTGCAACTCCTCTATTATCTTCCACTCCCATGGGGCCCACCATGACCCCAGAAGACTACCCGAGGCAACCATACTATCTTTTGGTCCTGAGACCCTTCTATCCCCAGCCTCCCCTTACCCCCAGGTGAGGAGCTAGCTGAACGCATACCTGCGTGTGCTCTTGGGGCCCTGGGAAGCCAGAGAAGGGACCATGGCCCGGTGGGACGGCCATGGTGGGCTCAGAGGGCCGCAGGGGAGTGAGGCCTGGAGCGGGAGCCCGGCGGGGGGGCGCCTTCTCGCATCCTGCACCTCGGCTGCCACCGCCGCTGAGACCTGAGAGCAGGCGGGAGGCAAGGAAACAACATGGAACAAGGGGATATGTGGAACAGTGCCAGGCAGGGAAGAGGTGGGCATTAGAAAGAATGCAGGGCACAGAGGGAGGAGAAAAAGGGTGCAACACAGCAACAGGTAGCAATGAAGAGAGAGGGCAGAGAGAAGTGGCAGATGGGGGGGTGGCACAGCAGACCCCTCAACAAATGATGATCCAACAAATGAATGAGGCAGCACAAAGAAGACATGTAAAAGGGAATGATTGGGGTCCAAGTGGGGGTTGGGAGGGTTGATATAGGACATGACAGGAAAGGAGAACAGAAAGACACCAATAATTGGGGGGAGGAAAAGAGAAAAAGATAGAAACCACAGATGGTATAGAGAGATGGATTCATTCTTTTCCTCTCATTTCTATTTGTGCCCCCCCCCCATCCCTCA
>VBSM01003212.1:4632482-4643728 GCA_008086735.1 Cheirogaleus medius
ATTACCCAGTAATGCAACCAGCAAAATGGCGACCACAACAAACCGGCCCCCCCCGGCTCCGCCCCCCACCCCTCCCTTCCACTCCCCTCACGTGGCCCAGGGTAACATTCCGCGCCTGCGCGCTGAGGCCGCTTACCGGCATACATGCGCAGTGGGCTACCAATCCCTCCCAAGGGCCGGAATCCTGGTTGCGGCTGCGCAAGAGGCAGCTAGGCATGGAGCATGCGCTGTATGACCGGATAAGACCATCCCCACCGCCTCTAAATGTAGACCAAGGACGCATGCGCCCTGTTGTCAACAGCGGTCAAAGAGCAATCAGCAGCACACAGGGGAGACGGATCAGTCTTTTAATAGAAAAACACACGTGCAACAGTATCAACACACATCTCTCGAAATCCAGACAGCACTGGGCTTCAGTTCTTCACCTTGGGGGGTGGCCTGTGAGAGGAAGATAGGAGTGAGGGGGGTCCCCAGGACTGTGGCACTCTGGGTGCAAGAGACAGAGATCTTTATCTTGATGGCTTACTGGTTCCCCCTGCTCACCTGTACACACCCACGACCACCGCATGGTCTCTTTCGTATGGCTCTAGGGTCAGCTGCTCCTGGGGCTTCATGTTCTCCTGTTGCATCTTTTTCACTTCTGAAGCAAACACCGCCTCTGCTGAGGCTGTGGAGTCAATGCAGTTGGCCTACAGAGGAGAAAGGATTTGAAGTCTGCAGTAGGGCTTTGGGCTGATTTCCCTTTTTTATGCTCTTTAAACCAGAAGTACATTTTCATCGGAAACGCAAGTGAAATTCAGTGCTATGGTATGAATGTGTCCCTCAAAGTTCATGTATTATAAACTTAATCCCCAGTGAAAAAATGTTGACACGTGGGATCTTGAAGAGTTGATTATGTCATGGATTAATGCCATTATCATGGGAGTGCGTGCCCAATAAAAAGGATTAATAATGCCCTCTCCTACATGTGCTCTCTTGCCCTTCCCCCTTCTGCCACAGGATGATGTAGGAAGAAGGCCCTCACCAGATGTGGACCCTTGATCTTGGACTTCCCAGCTTTCAGAACTGTGAGCCAAATAAATGTATTATAAAGTATCCAGTTGGTGGTATTCTGTCATAGCAGCATAAAACAGACTAAGGACACTCAGGTTTTGGAAATGTGGTAAAAGTTTTTAATTTGTTTTGGATTTGGAGCAGGAAGCTGTAAACAGAGTCCTATTTATCTAAAAGCTAGTGTTTACATTTTATACCCAGGAATTATTTGCTTTTTTCTCCTTCTTCTTTAATAGTAGTAATAATGCAGCTGAGAATAATAAAACAAATATAGGAAAAGGCTAACAAATGATGGACCTGGTGAAGGGTACACAAGAAGATTTCTTTGTATGTCAAAAGAAAACATTTTGAAAGATGCACCTAGAATTTATCTAGTATTTATTCTATGCCAGGATCTGTTCTAAACACTTTACATATACTGATTAATTTAATACTTACATTATCCCTAAAAGAGATTGGTCTAAGATTTCCATTTTATAAGTGAAGAAACTAAAGCACATAGGTTAACTAACTTGCCCAAAGTCACAGAGCAAGCTGGAATTCAAACTCAAGACCATCGGACTCAACAATCATGCACTTGACCACTACACTCTCTTGCCTCTTTAAATCCAAAGCTTTTAGTTTCGCAGACATGTTTTATCATGTGCTCTTTGATTGAGGGACAGGGGGCAGCTTGTAGGGAGCTGGGTGGGGAACAAAGAAAGGCTGGGAGTTAACTGATTAGATTAGGGGGTATAAAGGCCCCCTATTTTGACTGGCTGCTTAACAGATACAGATAAAGAAGATACCTCCCTCGGACACTGCCGCCCCATCTCAAACTCCAGCAAGTCCTGTACCTTAATGGAAATCACAAAGTGTCCTCCATTACGCAGGAAGGTGTGGGCATTCAGGGCTACGATCCGGGTCTGGTCTGGCTGGGCCACGTCTGCAAAGATCACATCCACCATTGCTAGAAGAAAGGGGCGGCAGTTAAACATCAATCCACCAGAGATCTTCCCAGATCCTCCCATGGGGCCTGTACCAAATCACCAGCAGGTTCCTCCTGGACAGTCTTCCTGCCTCCAGTCTCACTCCCTCCCACTGAACCCCCTCCCTCCATAGTGCCCCCAAGATGGGTCCAAAACCCACAGTCACATCATTCATTCACTCCTCTTATAAACCATGGTTGCCACCTACTCTGTGGCCAGCCCTGGGCCGGGCGTAGGGGACATAGAGACGAGTCAGACCCGGACCCTGCCCTCGAGACGCTCCCGGGTCTGGGGGGGAGACAGACACGTCATCAAAAAGACAAGTAAAAGTGAGCACTTATAGGCAAGAGCATTGGCAGGATTGTCAAATGAAAGCTGCAGGACAAGGCTGATGGTATGAATGAATGGAAAAAAAATCTCACAGAAAGAAAAATGAGCAGAATGAGAGGTAGTATTTTTAAGGCAGTGTAATTAAAAAAAAAAAGTGATGTAATGAAAACTGATTCTTTAATAATTGGGAAAAGCAGGCATCAAATTGTTCTTATCAATTACCTCTGGGGTTCATTTATAAGGCTTTCCATTTTTTATATTACATTTTTGAATTTTAAAAAAATAAAGTCATTTTACAATGGACCCCTCTGGGCCAAGCCATGCTCAGTTAATGTTCTGGGCTATGATCTCACGGCAGGATAAGGACTCTTGAAGGAGGCTTTTATACATAAACCAGGGGCAGTGTAATGAGTACCATATTTTGGAGGAGGGCAGAAGTACAAGGGACCTAAGTAGAAGGGGGCGGAGAATGGAGGGAAGGAGGTTGGTCCCCAAGGGAGCCAGACATCTGAGACCCTGAAGCTGAGTTGCCACCTCCACAACCTCACCTGGCTCCCCTCTCCCCCCCTTTCCATCTCTGCAGACTCAAGAGGCCTGCTCATCCACTCCAATTCCATCCGAATCAGGGCTCTGCTGGCCCTTCCAGGAAACCCAGAGTGGTCTGTAATACCCTACCTGGGCCACCCCCAGACCCCTCACCGATAAGCATGCGGTATTTGTGCGGGTGCCGAGCATCCTCAATCACAGGGATGATGTTGGTCCTCTTCTTGGCCAAGTTAATGAGGTCACGGCCAGAGCGGTGGGAGAACTCAACTGCATAGACTAGACCATCCTAAAATAAATCAGATAATACTAACAATGATTCACATTCTCATCGATGGAGTGCCTACTCTGGGGCACATACATTGCACACACCATCTCTTTAATCCCCAAAGCCCTACCATGGAATGACTATTGTTATCATGTCCATTTTACACACGAATAAACTGAGGTCCAGAGACACAAAGTTGCCGACCACGGGTTGTTCAGCAAGCAGCAAAGCTACCCAATCCCAATTTGCCTAAACCGAGAGCCCAGCTCCCAACAGAAGCATAAAACCAGGAAGCCAAGCACAGAGATGAAGTAACAAGAGCTAAAAGTATGTGACGGGCCAGGCACTGCTCTGAGCACCTTGAGGAATTAACTAATTTAATCTTCTCAACTACCCGAATTTCCAGAGGAGTACACTGAGATTCAGAGAGGTTGGGTAACTTGCCAAAAGCCACAGCACTGAATGCCTGATGGAAGCCTGGGGTTTTTAAGCACTAAATTAAACAGCCTAGAATCACATAAAGGAACAAGGGGTAACGAAGTGAGACACACGGGTGCCCCCTAAATGGAAAACCTATATAGTCACCCAAATACAGGCCCAGAAACCATGAGAATTCCTGTTTTTTTCAAGAGAATCCAGGAGATCAGATTTTGGAGGCATGAATTTTTAAAGAGGGCCATCGAATCAAACAGCCTGTATCTATACTCCCAGCTGAGTCCCTCTGATGCTGGTCACCCCAACCCACACCTCTTCTCTCGAGGCCAAGAACCCAGGGGCGAGGCTGAATGAGACTAGTGGTTCAAACCGCTCCTTGTACTTACAGGCACTGTGGGAGGAAAGGGCCTGGCCCTCAGTCACACGGTGCAGTGCACAGGGGAAGTGGTCGTGCCTGCCTCCCCACCTCCCCACCTGCCCCTACTCACCCTCCTTGCCCCTCCACTCACCGGGCCTACGATGTCGGAGACATGGGAGACAGTCGTGCCTGAAGCGGCCCCGAGGTAGAGCACCTTGGCCCCTGGCTTGATGTGGATCTGGTCTATACCGCCCAGGATTGCTGCTGCCAGCTTGGAGCGGAAGGGGTTCCAGGCTCGGTACTCGATTTTGTCATCTCCCTCCTGCAGCAGGAGAGATGGGGATGGACGTCAGTGCCTCGCTCTTCTGCAGGACGTCATCACCCTTGACCGCAGGGCCCTCGAAAAGGACTGGGCAGTCCCATCAAGCACTGAATGTGGGTGCACAGCGGTGACCATGACCGATGCAGTCCCTGCCCTCTCACGGACTGACTCAGGAGAAGGGGCAGCCACAGAGAATAAACACACAGAGTAACAGTGAGACCCAGGTGCTCGTTCAGCAAACATCCACCGTGCCAGCGCCTGCTGCGTGCCCATCCTGGCTCTAGGCACTGGGTCAGGGGCCCAGGTCTCACCGCAATTGAGACTCTCTTCTCTCCATAAACTGATTCTCCAGGGACCAGATTCTTGGTGACTAGTGCATCTTCCTTTCCTCGACAAATGAAGACACCTGGGTGAGGGGATCGAAGCAGAGGTGAGGACGCCCGCCCCGCTCCACCCCTAAGCTCAGCCAGTTCCCCGCCTTCCTCACTCACCCTCGTGCCGATGAGGTTCCACCATCACATTCTTCCCCGACTGGTTTCCTCTCTTTCCTCCCCGACCACGACCCCGGTTGCCACCAGATTGGAAGCCTCCACCTATAAGGGAGAGATGCAGTAAGAGAGGGAGACCCCAAACCTCTTCCCTCCTCGCTCCCCGCTACAGGGAAGGCCTCCTCCATCGCCACTCGTCAGCTTCAGTTACCTCTTCCTCCTCCGCCGCCACCGCCTCCTCGTCCACGGCCCCTAAAGCCTCCACCTCGACCTCGGCCCCCACCAAAGCCTCCTCGGCCTCCACCGCGACCTCCACGGTCACCAAAGCCCCCTCGGCCACCGAAGCCACCCCCACGGGGACTGAAACCTGTGGTGGAAACAAAAACAAGTATTGGGAAAATGAAACTTAAAAGGTTAAAACAACCGTGTACCCAGCAATTCCATTCAGGCGAGCAGCTGGAGAGACGTATGCCTATGTGCACCAAGACACGGGTCCAAGAATGTCCACGGCAGACAAACAGGACTAACCCAATGTCCCTCAGGAGAATGGACAAATGAAATGGAGAATATTCATAATCAACAATGAAAATGATCCTCAGTTATACACAACAGAGAGAGAAATTTCACAATCACGTCAATTATCACACATGGCATTTTTAATATTACTGCCTACCTCCCCCACTAGAATCAAGCTCCAAATGGATGGAGATTTTTAATTGTTTTGGTCGTCACTACATCCCTAGCACCCTGCACCATATGTGGCATGAAGTATGGGCTCAATAAATATTAAATGAGCAACTGTCTGCTGATGACTTTTAAACCCCTGGGTCCTGCTAAGGAGAAAGTACCCTCTCTGTGCATGCAGAAAGCACCTTCTGTGTTAATTCAGAAAGCAGGTGATCCAGCAGTGACCAGGGGAACCCTGGTCTCTACCCTCAAGCAACTCTTGTATCCCCTACAGGAAGACCAGCCAGGCCACTGCCATTCACCATCCTAGAAAGTAGGGAAGGTTTGTGGGAGTCTAGAAAACTTCATCTGCAAACACGGTGCTCACCTCATAGAATTATAAAGATCAAATGACTTAATATGCAAAAAGCACTTCACATACTACACTGCCTGGCACATAGTTTGAATATTATTACTCAAACTCAGGGGAATGAGTACATTCTCCCCACTATTCAGGGGAGATGCTGCTAGTTAGGCCCATGAGACTTTCAATTCAGGTCCCATAGAAAAGACACCTGGGACATGCGGGCAAGTTCATGGGCATGAGCACAAACTTTCAACCCCTGATACTCAAAACATATCTTTTTTTTTTTAGACAGAGTCTCACTTCTGTTGCCTGGGCTAGAGTGCCGTGGTGTCAGCCTAGCTCACAGCAACCTCAAACTCCTGGGCTCAAGCGATCCTCCTGCCTCAGCCTCCCGAGTAGCTGGGGCTACAGGCATGCGCCACCATGCCCGGCTAATTTTTATGTATATATATTTTTAGTTAGCCAATTAATTTCTTTCTATTTATAGTAGAAACGGGGTCTCGACCTTACTCAGGCTGGTCTCGAACTCCTGACCTAAGCGATCCACCCACCTCGGCCTCCCAGAGTGCTAGGATTACAGGCGTGAGCCACTGTGCCTGGCCTCAAAACATATCTTAATCCATTTCAGGTCCTGCAGCTTTCATAAAAATGTACCAAAAGTACCCACTCCTCAGAAAAAAACACATGTTCACACAAACTTTTCTGGGAAGTTTGGAGGGGTGGTCCACAAACCCCCTGGCTTAAAATCTGCTCTCCTCCCACAGCCTTCCTCATCTCAAAACTGGCAACTCCATCCTTTCAGCTACATAATCCCAGACCCTCAGTTATCCTTGACTCCTCTCTCACATACAATCTATCTTCAAAGTATATCCCCAAATTATGACAATTTGTCAGCACATCCACTACTACCACCGCGGTCCAAGCCACATCCTTTAGACTGTAGCAACAAACTTCCCGCTGATGTACCTGCTTTCACGTTTGCTACCCTGAAGTCTTCTACATAAAGAAGGATCCCTTTTAAAAATGGCCATCAGACTGCATTCCGCTCCTGCTCAAAATCTCCCAAAGGCTTCTTTCTCTCACTCAGTCTAAAATCCTTCCTGAACAGCTGACTCCTGACAGCTTCTGCAACTTCACATTCTACCACGCAAGGAAGGTCAGAGGAAAAAGGGGTAGCCTCCATTCCTCAGGGAATCACAGACCACAGGATGCCTGCAGGCATGGCAGGGTCTCAGCAGGAAGGCCACAGCCCAGCACCGCCCACCCCACTTCATCAGGAGATCCCCAAACATTGAAGAGAAAGGGAGCTTGGGAAGGAGGGAAGGATTTACAAATCTCCTCCCAGCTGACCCTTATTTCTCCACACACACAAAAGAAAAAGAAAAAGAAAGCCTATATTAGGGAAACAGACCCTTTTGGCCACAGTGAAAAATTCTCCAAATTCAGTGGAGCAAGTTCTCACACAGATGAGTGGGGGCTAGGAAAGCCTTAGGAAGGAAGCCCTTAAAAACTATGGAGAAGGACCTTAATTTTGTTCTCTTTGAGAAAGATAAAAGATACCAATTAGAGCCAAGTACTGTGCTATTTTTTTTTTAACATGACCTTGCTTAACCCTACATGAGTGCCATTTTATTGACCTAAAACCTGAGGCTCAGAGAAGTAAAGCCACATTCCCAAGGTCACACAGCAGGCTGAGAAGCTGAGCCAGAATTGTAAGGTTGAGCTGAGGCCCTTCTGCTATTAAAGCCAGGACTCCCATCATTCCACCATGAGGGGAGTGAGTGGGTTCATCAGAATCTTGTGAAAAATCAAATGAATAAAACCACTCATGTCCTGTGACTATCCCCCCTATCCCCAGCTAATGCCAAGCTTGTGAAATCTCACCGTGGAGCTGGGACTACTAGTCCCCAAGTCTCCACTCCATCCCTGCGGACCCGCCCCCCTGGAAGTGTAGAGGGCCGCACACTACCAAGAGGGGAGTCCTCATCCACTTCAACCAACTCGAAGAAGCTGGGTTGGGGGCTACGGGGATGGTGGAGGCAGCAGCAACAGGAGAGGCAAATGGGGGGCTTCCCAGACCCAGCTCCCAGACCAGGGACTCTAGATCTTCCACCCAAGCCAGAGTCCCCAAAACCCACGCTCAGAGACCCAAGACCCCAGAGGCCGGGATCCTCTGGGTCGGAACCCTCGGGTGCTGCCTCTGGCTCAATATCCAAAAATCCCTAATGACAGCCACAATGAGACGAACTCCAGATCAAAACCCTCAATCCCAGGTCCAGGGCCCTCCACTCACGACCATGACCTCCGAAACCAGTAGCAACCCCCTAGACCTCTCGGGCTCAGGATCGATCCCGGGCCGGAACCAGGAGCCCCTTCCCACATGAGACCGGATCCCGGGCTCAGAACCCCTGCCACAGGCCCCACCCCTCCGACTCTGGCCTGGCGCCTGAATTCCCACCTAGCCTCAGTCCCTGACCCTGCACCCCAACCCCGGCCAGTACCTGGCTTCATGGCTAGCACTGACTTGCACGACTCGGGAGTCTGCGGCGTCCCTAACTCCACGAGTCCCGGGCTTTCGCACGTGGAAAAGAGCGCAGGCGCGCGGCGCTGTGCGGCGCGTGACGCAACCGCGTAGCCCCGCCCCTGGCCCTCTAGCCCCGCCCGGAGCTCGGCGCGTGCGCAGTGGGCGGGATTCTCGGGCTTCACAAAACCCCGCCCACTCCACTCCCTCTCCGCACTCCCAGCGCTTGCCTGGGCAGCGAGAGGTCTCTATCGTAAACTGGAGAGGAGGGGGCAGATTCTGCTTCAATATTGAGCACTTTGTGCTTTTATCTTATAATATTTTTACAATATTAATATTCACCACTATATTCGTTCTGCAAAGCAAAACAGATGCTACTATGAGAAGTTACCAAAAACCTCCGGAAGAACCCGATAGTCTTTAGCCCAGATATTGAGTCTGTTCCGTTCATTGCTCTATCACTGTGGATGATCAGTAAATATTTGTTGAATGAATGAGTGAACTCATACTGTTTTGAGTTCTGTGTGCAGGGTGTACCGGCTGTGCAAGGCCACCAGTTTGCACAGAAACATTCCTGAAAATGTGTTTACATGTTAAGATGGAAAATCTGCTTAAACTTTTCAAAAGTATGACATGAAATAGCTGAGTTGATTCTGAATTTCTAGGAGTTGTGCAATAATTCAGATAGGTCCAATTCAGGATAATATTATCAGTTTCTTCTGCATTTTACTGTTTGCCTTCTAATTAAATTTTTTTTTCCCTAAAGGATAAAAATACTCAGTACAAGTGCAGATTTAGGGTTGACAGCCCTGTTTCTTGGAATCCTGGCATCATTTCCTGGTTCTGAGGTACTACTTCACCTGCCAACTTGCTCTGCAGACCTGAAATTGGCACTGTCACTGAGTAATTAATGGGTGAACTACTGGTCTTGTGCTGGGGACACAATGGTGACTCAAACAGTCCCAGGCTTTTCCCTGCCCTCCTGGAGCTCCCAGTCCCTTAGGGGAGACAGACTGGTTCTGGGACAGTGTAAGGCCAGAGAGGTCAGGGCCGGGGTGGGGAAGGCTCAGGCAGACAGGGCAGGGCTGGGGTGGAGGAAGCCCTTAAGGGCTTTTCCCCGATATTCCTCATTTCTTCGACTCCTTCTGAACCTTCGTTTTGCCTTCCTGCTCTAACCACAACCTGGCTGTCCGCTGAAGACACACCTTTCCATGCAGCCCTTCCAAGCAGGAGCTGTTTTCTCCTTCCTGGCCTTATGTCCACTAGACCTGTAGATGGGATAAGAGCCTCATGGCTCCTAACTGCCTCTTCTAAACCATTCTGTCTGTCTCTTCCCTAAACCCCTGGCTCTGAAGCTTACACATTCACACTGTAGCACCTGCTCCCCTTCTTGCTCCCATCTCCATCGACTCCCAAGTCACTCCTGCTCACTGTCATTTTAGCTCCAGGCTAACTGCTACCACCCCCCATGTCATCACTCTTGGTGATTTCCAAATTGACCACTCTGGCCTTGACCTCTTCTCCTCCAGTGAGCTTGTCCTCCACCCAACCTTTCCCTCCCATGATCATGCTTAGCCTTGTCCTGGGGACACAATGGGAACTGTGGTAGCCCCAAAGGGCACAGCTCAGTAGGGAAGAAAGACCTACTCCCACACAGTGAGAGCCCCCAAACTACAGCCCCTATAGAATCTCAGTTGCATACACCTCACTTTCTGCCCATCATCTCGTACCTCTCCAGCTCACTCCTTCTTAAGCTATTGCTGTGACAGTCCTTCAACCCCAACAATCCATTAAGTTGATCACCTTTTCACTGTTCCTCACCCCATCATGGCCACACAACCCTCACCACCTGATCTCTTTCCCTTAGAACGCCCCAGGGATCAGCTTCTATCAGCTTCTCTTCTCTCTCCATGTTACTTCCTTGATGATGCGCCCATTTCCATTGAATTAAAAATTGGCGACCCCGACATGTTTGGATTTCTTCCTTGGACTCCACACTCAGATGGCCAACTGCATCTTATTGACATTTCTACTCTGATGTTGTAGACACACATTAACAAGTACATGTAACACATTGCCACAAATTTGATGGTTTAAACAACAGAAATTTTATTCTGTCAAAGCTGTGGGAGCAAGAAGTCCAAAATGAAGGTGTCTGCAGGGACTCCCTCCCTCCCAAGGCTCTAGGGGAGAATCCGTGCTGTTCCTCTCCCAGCTTCTATATATTTTAGTTGGCCACTAAATATAGCTGGTGGCTGGTGGCTGGTGGCTGGTGGCGGTTCTCGGTTTGTGGACACATCACACCAATCTCTGCCTCCATCTTCACAGCGCCTTCTCTGGGTCAGTTCTCCCTCTGCCTCCCTCTTCTAAGGATACGTGCGACTACATTTAGGGCTCACCCAAGTAAGCCAGGATACTTTCTGTTTCTAAAGATCCTTAATCATACCTGCAAAGACCACCTATCCAAATACAGTAATATTTGCAGGTTTCAGGGATTAAGATTTGTTGTCTTTGGAGCAGGCATTTTTCAGCCTACCACAAGACATTTCACACTTAGCACATAGTAGGTGCTCAAACATATTTATTGAATGAGTGAAGGAGTGTCCACAGTAGGGTCATAAGGGCTAGTGTTGGGTATACTTGTCAGGGAAAAATAAAATTAGACCAAGTGTCCTAAGACGCTTTCAGAGGCTCTTCGGAAGCTATCATGGCTGGGATCTTGATGACTTGATGAATTTTCTTTTTAACTTTTATAACAAAAGTTTAAATCCTTCACAAAAATAGAGGTTACAAGAAACCCGCATTTATTTATCACCCAGCCTCACACAACCAACAACACATAAAACAGCCTTGTTTTATCTATTGCCCCACTATCTTTTTTTTTCTGGAGTAGTTTAAAACAAATTTCAATATTATGCCATTTCATC
>VBSM01003212.1:4647456-4680566 GCA_008086735.1 Cheirogaleus medius
AAAGGAAAAAAAAAAGAAATATCGAAACAAATACAAATCCAGAAACTAAACTCCAGAGACCCAGATAAAGAAAACAGATAGCAAGAGAGAAAGGCAGCCAGGAATGTAGGGACGCTGCAACAGGAAGAACAAAAGCCCAGGGAAGATATCCACCGTCCCCCAAGCCCAAGCTTACCCACACGCTTTTGTTTGAGGACACTGTCACTATCCCATCCTCGAAGAAGATGTGGACCTGGCCCACAGCCTCCACTTTGCCATGGCAGGACTGGCCACCAGCAACCACCCGGTACCAGGGGACGGTCTTCTCTAGTCCTGGGCAGTAGGAAGAAAGCTCATAGATGCCAAGAGGGTAGGTGCTGCTGTGGGCTCCATCAAACGTGGTCAGGTTGCCATCCACGGAGAGGGAACAGAGACCACGGGAGGCCCAGCAGTCCCGGACTCCAGCCTGGATCTCACAGACACGGCCTTCTGGGCAGCCAGCTGCCTGGCATGTCAGACCGGAGCTCGGGCAACAGGAACAGCGCTCACTGCAGTCTGGGGTCAACAAGGAGGAGTTTGCCTGTGCACAGAAAGGGGCCAGGGTATGGCGGTGTGATGAATTGCAAACATGTCCCCAAGTCCTTCAACCCTCTGTACGCAGGCAGAGTGACTTTGCAGCAGACTCCCATTAAGAAGTGGAGTTTAGGCCGGGCGTGGTGGCTCACACCTGTAATCCTAGCACTCTGGGAGGCCGAGGTGGGCGGATCGTTTGAGCTCAGGAGTTCGAAACCAGCCTGAGCAAGAGCGAGACCCCATCTCTACTAAAAAATAGAAAGAAATTAATTGGCCAACTAAAATATATAGAAAAAATTAGCCGGGCATGGTGGCGCATGCCTGTAGTCCCAGGTACTTGGGAGGCTGAGGCAGAAGGATCGCTTGAGCCCAGGAGTTTGAGGTTGCTGTGAGCTAGGCTGACGCCACAGCACTCTAGCTGGGGCAACAGAGTGAGACTCTGTTTCAAAAAAAAAAAAAAAAGAAGTGGAGTTTATTTCCTCTCCCCATGGATCTGGCTCAATCATACCTGATCCTCGGACACCTATGGTACAAAGATGACGACTAACCATTGCATAGGTGAAGAAACGAGGTCGGGAGGGAAATGTGGCAGGCCACATGGTGATCCCCGTCCCCAAAACCAGTGAATATTACCTTATGTGCAAAAAGGGCATTTGCAGATGTGATTAAATTAAGGATCTTGAGATGGGAAATTTATCCTGGATTAGCTGGGTGGGATCCACATGCAACTGCATGTGTCCTTACAAGAGGGAGCAGAGGGAGATTTCATGACACACACAGAGGAAGAGGAGGCATAGCTTGGAGCGATGTGGCCACAACCAAGGAATGTCTGCGGCAACCAGACGCCAGAAGAGGCAAGGACCAGGGTCTCCCCCACAGCCTCTGGAGGCAGCGCCACCCTGTCGACACCTTGACTTTAGCCCAGTGATCCTGATTTCTGACTTTTGGCCTCCAGGACCATGGGAGAATAAATTTCTCTTCTTTTAAGCTACCAAATCTGGGGTGATTCGTTCGAGCAGCCACAGGAAACTGATACAGGGAGGTTGCCTGCTTCAAGTCCCGCAGCCGGGACATGGGGGCAGCTCCTCCGTCCCCAGCCTGGGGGAGGTCAGCGCAGAAGCTCCACCCTCCCTGCCCACCTCCAGTCCCTGCTCACCGGCAAGTATCGGCCGTCGTAGGTGCAGCCACAGTCTTGGACGGGGATGCAGGTGCCCTGGGAGAACAGGAAGCGGTCGTCGCACTTGCAGCCCTCAAAGCAGCGGGTGGTGCAGCCCGTGAGGCCGGAGAGAGCGGCGCAGGAGCCCTGGCAGGTGCGCGTGCAGATGGAGTAGTGGCTGTGGGCAGGGCACTGGAGCGCTGCAGAGGGAGGAGGAAGGGCAGGGTCACATCTCTCCAGGGCTCGGAGTAACTAACGGGCCCTACTGCGCACCAAGCCCTAGGCTGGGTGGTGCTGAGGACCCGGTGATAAGACAGCCTCAGAGCTCACGTCCAGGGAGGCAGACAGTAACAGTGAACACGGTGCATTGAGGAGGTAGAGACAGAGGGGTCAGGTGGGATGGAGGGGCACGGGCGGGAGGTCGGGCGGGGACAGGGGCTGTGAGGACCCAGGGGAAACACCCAGTGTAAGGCCCTGGGCTCTGGCTAAGCAACTGATGGATGGTGTGGCTGCCCTGAGATGGGCACCGGGGTAGAGGAAAGGGGGACCAGGTCCAGGTAAAATGCTTATTTCAGTTGGGAACACAGCCAGTGTGGACGGTGGCCCTCGGTGTAGGTCCTGCCCTGAAGAGACTGATGGAGACATAGCTCTGCCCTGGGTGTGAGGGGCCACTGCCTTGTCCTGGAGAATCTGAGGGGAGGCGTCACTGCCTTGGGGATTTGAAGGAGAGGTGCAGTCCTGGTTTGGGGTCCCTAATGGGCTGTGGTCTTGTCCTGGGGAGGGGGGCTCTGGGTGAGCCTCAGACTCAGGCTTGATTGTGTGCACATCCTGAACCACCCCACTGTCCCTTTGAGGTCACTGCAGAAAGAGTGTAGGACAGAGCCCCAGGGAAGAAGCGAGTTTGAGGCTGGAGACAGGGCCCTGGTAAGGAGTCTGGGAAGGGGCAGAGGGTAGGAGGGAGAGGGAGAGCAGGGGTGGGTGGGCAGGGAGGGCCTGCTCTGAGGTGGAGACAGAAGGAACAGGTCAGGAGATGCCCCCGCGCCTGGTCTGGAGTCCTCCGAGGGCCCCAGGGACACTCACGGCAGAGGCTGTCTGTCCTCCAGGGCGTCACGGCCGCGCCGGCAGCCTGACAGGCCGCTGTGTAGGCTGCCAGGCTGCGGCAGAGGAAGGCTTCGTCACCCTTTTGGGCACAGAGGTCGTACACGCACTGGCGGAAGTACTCAGAGGGACTCAGGACGGCATGGCAGGTGGCGAAGGGGCCCTGGGGGTCACGGAGCCGCCCGCAGGACTCCTTGCTCTCATAGGGTGCCGTCTCCTCCGCCAAGCACACGGGGCAGCCCTGGGACCCGCAGCCCTCGGCACAGCCCTGGGAGGAGCCGGGCGCCCGCCACGCAGCTCCGAAGGCTTCCGCGCGGAGGGCTGCTGTGCCATTGGGCAGGACAAAGTCATCGCTCCAGTTGCCATTGAAGTTCCCACAGAGGCCACAGAGCCGCCCGCGGAAAGGGCTAGGGATGGACATGAGGATGTGGGCATCGCCGTCAAAGAGAAGCCGCAGGTTCTTGGTGGTCTGCAGAACCACGTTTCGGCCCTCGGCAGTCACGCGCACGTGGCCCACGGCCACAGGAAGGGCCACAGCCTCGCCGTCCACAGTGACCTGGGAGAAAGGGTCAGGTAGGGAGGTCAGGGACTCACAGAACCACAGGTGAGGCTGTCCTCTCACACCCCCAGGGCAGAGCTGTGTCTCCCTTTCCCTCTCAAACTCCCAGGGTGGGACCCTTCCCCCCCAAACCATCCAAGGGTAGCGCTGTGTCCCCCTCAGAACCCCAGGGGTGGGGCAATGTCCCTCTCAGACCCTACTGGGTGGGGTCATGTCTCCTCAGAATCCCCCTGGGACGGAGCCGTGTCCACTCACTCACCTGTGGTCCCCGAGCCAGGGCCACAACCTGACCAGCCACCGTGACCAGCAGGCGCTCTGGGTCCCCAGCTGCGTTCTTCTCAAGCACGATGGTGAAGTCCTCATCCTCAGGCTTCGGGTGGCAGACTTTGGCCAAGACGTAGGAGCAGGAGCCATGCAGGTCATAGACACGGCCATCAAGCGTGATGTAGTGGATGCCCCCGCTGGCCAGGCAGCGGCCACAGCCCGTGGGGTGACAGGCCTGGACGCCATTCTCCAGCCGGCACTCCTCGTAGGGCCCACAGGCCGCGCCCTCCTGGCAGCTGACCTGGCCGCCCGCCTGGCACTCACAGCGCCGCTCGCACTCGGGGCCCGGGTAGAAGGCCTCGCCCAGCTGGTAGTAGCGGCCATCGTGCAGGCAGCCGCACTGGCCCACGGGCACGCAGGTGTCGCCGCTGAGCACATAGCCAGCGTCGCAGACGCAGCCCTCACGGCAGGCCGGTTCGCAGCCCTCGGGGGCCGAGAGGCTCGGGCAGCTCACGGGGCAGGAGTTACCGCAAAGCTCGTAGTGGCTGTGGGCAGGACACTGCAGGGCTGTGGGACAAGGTGGGGATGAGATGAGCCAGGTGGCCGTGGTGGGGGGAGGGAGGAACAAGGTAGGGAAGAACCAGGCAGGCTTGGGGGGCAGGGGAAGGTCCTGAGAGAGAACTGCCCGGTCAGCTTGGGCGTCACTGGGTGTGGGCGTCTGATCCAGCACATCGGACTGAGGTTCCGCATAGGAGCAGGCGGAGGGGATATGACCAGGTCCCTCTGCCAGGTTGTGTGTTAACCTGACCGAATATTTCCAAACATCAAGTGACTCTGTCTGGGTGAACGTGATCGTGTATATCTGACTGCGACATACAGGATTGGAACCCACTGTGGGCATCTCGGGGCGTGGGTGTGACTGCCGTATGGGGCCAGATGTGTCTCGGAGTATCAATCTGCCTGAGCTGTGGGTGTCTATCTGGAGCACCAGTGTCCCTCTGTCTCAGGGTGTGACAGTATAAATCTGACCGAGGACACCTGGCTGACGGGACTGCCCAGGACTCTCTAACTGTGAGCCTGCGGGTCTGCCTGGGGCTGTGTCAGAGTCCAGATTCCATCTGGGTGCATCTGACCAGTTTGTTTCAGTGTCTAATGTAGCCAGATACCTCTGAAGGTATGCGCCCAATTCTATGTCACTAGGTGCATTTCAGCATGTGAAACAGTCGAGGGGCATCTGACTAGGTATAACTCACTAGGTCTCTCTGACCAGGGGTACTTTGCTGTGTGACTTGGACAGGTCCAGCCACCCGGATCTACATCACTAGGATATCGGAGCACATGGCTTGCGAATCCCTGAGAGCCTACTGGATCCAGGGTTTCTGAGCAGGTGTCTGTAACTGAGTCTCCCCCCTGCCCTGAGTGTGTGAATGCCAAGGTGTTTCTCTGACGGGAGATACCTGGCTCAGGGGAAGGAGTGTGGTCCCTGAGCCCCCTGGAGGAAGAGAAGGCGCTTTCTTGTCTTAGAGTCCTGGGAAGGGCAGAGAAAGACCCCACTAGGTGGACCACACAGGGATCAGTACTCACGACAGAAGTCTGGCTGCCTCCACTCGTCGAGCTGGGCCCCAGCAGCCTGACAGGCTGCTACATAGGCGGCCACGGCAGGGCAGAGGCCTCCCGGGTGACCCTGAGCTTGGCAGGCGTCCAGCAAGCAGGCCTGGAAGTACTTCTCGGGCGGCAAGAGGAGGTGGCAGGGCGCCAACGGGCCGTCGAGGGCAGAGATCACGCCGCAGGCATCTGGGCCGCCAAAGGGCTCCTGCTGCTCGGGCGTGCACGGCTGCGGGCACGGCCCGGGCACGCACTCCCCGCAGCCCGGGGCGCCGCCCACCTGCCAGCCGCCGGGCTTCCCGCCCACAGCAGCCAGGTCGTCCGCGGGGTCCTTGTTGTAGTTCCCGCACAGGCCACAGAGGGCGCCCGCGTACGCCGCCGGCACGCGCAGGCGCACGGAGCTGCTCCCGTCAAAAGCAAGCGAGAGCCCGAAGGGCGTGGTGACCACCACGTCCGAGCCGCTCAGGTACGCGCGCAGGCCCGAGTCCAGCTGGAAGGGCAGGGCCACGAGCTCGCCGTCCACCTGCAGGCGGGGGTGAGAGGCGCAAATACGGGTTTGAATCCTGTCTCCACTGCCTGTGGCACTCTGAGCAGCTGGCACGTGCTCCTGTCTGGCCCACAGCCCTCCTCACCTGTAGCCGCCGGGGCCAGGCGGCACTCAGGGTCAGGCAGTGGCTGTAGATATGCAGGGTGACGCTGCGGGTGTAGCTGACAGCCTGGCTGCCCCGATGCTCATTGACTACAGTGACGTTGAAGTTCTCAGCCTTTGTGGCTGACCCATTGCAGGGTGCGCTCAGCAGGTACTCACAGGTGCCTTGGAAGTCGAATCGGTGCCCATCCAGGGTGATGTAATGGGGGTCACCCCAGGCCTGGCACTCAGCCGTGCTGATGGGGTGGCAGCCGTGCTGGCCAGAGGGCAGGAGGGCGCACTCTTCACCCGGTCCGCAGCTGGAAGGCTTGCAAACCAGCGAGCCACCCCCAGGCCCACAGCGACACCACTGGGAGCAGGTGTCATCAGCCCAAAACTCGCTGTTCGCCTCGTAGTAGGTGCCGTTGGCCCAGCAGCCACAGCCGTCTTGAAGGGACACGCAGCGGTCGGCACTCAACACGAAGCCTGAGTCACACTGGCAGCCCTCAGTGCAGGGGCCCCCACAGGGGGCTGAGGTCGCGGGGGGTGCAGGGGCCGGGCAGCTGGCTCGGCAGGGTGGGCCACAGAGCTCGTAGTGGCTGTTTTCTGGGCAGGACATCTCTGTGGGAGGATGGGGGAGTGGGAAAGAGAAAAACAGAAAGAATAGTGTCAGGGGTGTCTGAGGACAAGGTGGGAGGAGACAGAGACAGAGAGGGACACAGAGAAAGAAATGAGAGACACAGAGAGACCCGAACAGAAACCAAGGGAGATGCGGGGAGAAAGAAGGAGGGACAGAGACAATCAAATGAGACGCAGAGAGAAGCACCAAGTGACAGAAAGACAGACACAGAGAGAAACAAACAAAAAGACCCAGAAGGATGGAATGAAACCAAACCGGCCCCACAGAGACAGGACCCTGCCCCCCCAGCTCCTGCCCTGCTGCCCCAACACTCACCACAGCCGGCCTGCGTCCGCCAGTCCTCAATGACAATCCCAGCAGCCTGGCAGGCGGCAGCATAGGAAGCCAGTGCCTGGCAAAGTATGTCGTGGGCCCCACCGCCCAGGCAGACATCCAGAACACAGCCCTTGAAGAAGCTGTCAGGTGACACTTGAGCATGGCAGGCTGCGAAGGGGCCCCCTGCGCCAGGGGCCAGGGGTCCACAGAAGCCAGGGCCCTTGAACTCCTCCTGCCGGTCCTCGGGGCAGGTTGGGCAGGACCCCTGACATTCGTCCCAGCACAGTGGATCCCAGCCTGGGACTCGCCAGCTGCCACCCCAGATGGGTATGGAAGGAGCCCGTGTGCCATTGGGGAAGACCTGGTCATTAGTGGGGTCACGGTCCATGTTCCCGCAGAGCCCACACACTGCGCTGTGATAGCTGCTGGGCAGGGTCACCTCCACCCGCCAGTTCCAGTCGTAGCTGACTTGCAGCCCGAAGTCGGTCACCAGCACCGCCTTTGACGCGCCCTGGGTCACTGAAAGCCTCCCCTCGGCCACGGAGACAGGCAGCGCTGTCAGCACCCCGTTCACCTGGGGAAGGAGGGAGGGAGGAAAGCAAACTCGACTTACTGGAGGTGGGTGGGCCCAGCTCTGGCCCCGCCTCCCTCCCTTCCTACTAAGGCCTTCCCCACGCCTTCCTGACAGTTGCATCGTTATTTGACAAACATCGTGGACATCTGTCCTAGTCCAGGCCCCAGGGAATAAAACCTCACTCTGCTTTTTCTAGATCTCTTTCTTGACCTCTGTCTCCCTCCTTTCTGTCTCTGTCTTTGTGTCTCTCCATCTCTTCACCTAGGTCTGTCTCTCTATCTCTGCATCTTCCCTTCTTTCTCTCTCTCTCGAGTTTCTCTCTGTCTCTGTCTCTTTTCTCTCCCTCCCTCCCTCCTCATTCTCCGCGCATCTCTGTGTGTCTGGACATCTCTTCCCCACAATCGCCGCCAGGTACTCAGTGCCTGGGCTGTGTTGAGGTCCTACATTAAAGCCCTTAGCAGAGGGTCAGGCTCCTTTAATTCCCAGTAAAAAGGTGCTATTTTTGCTGTAATTACTGTTGTTTTCGTTGTCATTTTGTTTCAGGCCCAGGTGAAGACAGAGAACCTTGAGCTCCCAACTGTGCCTTCCGCCCCCACCAGGGAGCTCATCCTGCCAGACGTACCCGAACTTTGCCAATCTCGTCCTTGTGGATGGAGATGTTGGTGCCAAGGGTAGATACGGTGACGAGCCTCACGTAGGACACAGCAGGGTTGCCCCGGTTCTCGTTCTTGGTGGTGACAGTGAAGGGTGTCAGGCCCTGGGCGCTGACCCCTAGGCAGGCAGTTGTTGCCAGCACGTAGTTACAGGTGCCCTGGAAGTCAAAGCTCTGGCCATCGAAGGAGTTGTAGTGCGGGTCGCCCCACAGCCAGCATGTGACCTCATAGTTGGGCACACACACGCCCTGGCCACCCTGCTCTTTGCATGTCTCCTGTGGCCGGCATGTCACACCGTCGCACGGGTCTGGGGGCAGAGGAGAGAAGACCTTGAGGGGCTGCCCACCGTAAGGATGGCTGCTCCCTGCCTCTGCCCCAGTCTGTGCCAGGGATACTGGCTCTGAGGCTTGGACCCAGGCCCCACAGCCAAGACCCAGGCTCTAGGGTCCCTATGTCTGAGACCCAGGCCCTGCAGTTTTCTGTTTGAGATGAAGTCTCCAGGGCTCCCTTGCTTGAGATCTCAGCCCCAGGGGTCCCAGGTTGACCTGAGCCCCAGGGGCCCCCGTGCCTGAGATCCTAGCCACCTGCGGGTCTCCACATCTGAGAACCACGTCCTGGAGGTCTCTGTGCCCAAGACTAGGGTCCTGGGGGCCTTCTGATGAGAACTCTGTGCCAGGGGTCCCAACATTTGAGATCTAACCCTGGGGTCCTAAATCTAAGTCACATGGCCTGGGGATCCCTCTGTGTGAGACTCCATCCCTGAGGGTTGCTACCTTTGAGACACTAGCCTCCTTCCTGAGGCTCTGCCCTGGAGGGCTTCTGTGTACAAGACCCTCTCCCAAGGGTCACTACATCTGTGACCCCAGCTTTTGGAACCCCTGTGTGCAAGATGCCAGCCTCCAAACTTCCTCCTCTCTCCTCCTGTGCCAGTTACCCATTTTTTGCCTCTGTTTCAAAGCCACCCACGGCGTTAGGCTTCGTCAGTAGAGGGCGCCAGAGAGTCACTGCAGGAGGGAGGGGCTCCCGGTCCCGCTTCCCACCTGCTCTGCCCTTCCAGCTCCTGCCTGGGTGTTGGGCCACACTCAGCGAGGTGCACTCGCCCCAGCTGGCTTCCCAGGGACAGGTTTCCTTCTTGCCAGTTCTGGCCTGCACAGACCTCTCTCCCACCCAATGGGCTACAGCTGCATCCTCTCCAATGAGATCTGAAGCGGCCTTAGAATGGGAGGGTGGGGGACCCCTTCCCAATTTCTCCATCCTTGCATGCTCTGATTTAGCCCTAGAGGGAGGGGCTGGTCCCTATATCTGTTGCCCTTGTATTCTTTAGTGCTCTCTTAACACTTTAGGAGTCAATTTCCTATTGGGAGTAAATAACGTTTTACATTAAACTTTCCCCATTCAAACGACTGTGTGCTTCCTGTCTCTTGCTGGGCCCCTGACCAAAATGTGCCTCCATCCCTGGGAGTCCCTGTTATCCCGAGGGTCTCAGCCCCTGCCCCGCAGTGTTGGAGGTCCCATTCTCTGATCCTTGGGGGAGAGGGGGTTCTCCGTCCTTCACCCTGAGAAACCAGCCCTGGGGGTGGCTCTGTGTCCCAGATTAAGTCTGGGGGGGTCCACGTCTGAGACTGTACCCCTGGAAATCCTGATCCTCCACTTGAGGAGGGTCCCTACATCCAAGATCTCTCCTCATTGGGGTCTCTGTGCCTGAGACCTCAGAACTCGGCCCCTGGGGAGTCCAGCCTCTCCCATGCCCTTTGGTGCTGCTGTCTGAAGCCCGGCGCCTGCTCCCGCATACCTGTGGTCAGCAAACTGTGGCACCTCGGGCTGGCTGTTTTTGTGTTACAAAGTTTTATGGGAGCCGCACCTACCTCTTCACCTAAACAGTCTGTGGCTGCTTTCATGCCACAATCGCGGAGTCGAGTAGTTGTGACTGAGACCATATAGCTGCAAGTTTAAGTATTTGCCACCTAGCCCTTTAAAGAAAAAGTGTGCCTGTCCCTGCCTATCCTGAGGGTCTCTGACATCTGCCCTGGGGAGCCTAGCCATGAGGGTCCCCACAGTGGTCCTTGCCTCCCAGAGTGGACGGCCTCTGCCCCTGGCCCTGAGAAACCCAGCCCAGGGGTCCCCAGGCATGAGGCCTCAATCCTTGGTCCTGTGCACCTCCCACGGTGAACATCCAGTCATGCCGCCCTCAGCTCCAGAGTCCCTGTCCTCTGTCACTAGTCCCATCAGCCACACCCTTGCCCAGCACCTTTGGTGACACAGCTCAGGACGCCTCCGGAGGGCTGGCACACCTGCCCCGGCTTGCAGCTGTGTTCCTGGCACACCACGCCTTGTCCTGCGTGGCACGTGCACTGCAGCTGGCAGTTGTCAGTGAGGACCGTCTGGTCTGGCTGTGGGGACAGAGGGCACAGCCATCAGGGACCCCACCGTGGGAGCCAACTCCCCAGTGTTCCGGGTACAGAGGGGTCTGATGGATACAAAAGGGCCATCTCTCAGCAGGGTAAACCCTTGTCTGTGAAACTGAGGCATGGCATGGCTTTGGAGCCCAATTCATTCATTCATTCACTCATTCATTCATTCATTCACTTTCTTTCATTTACTCACTCACTCATTCGTTCCAAAGTACCCACTAAATGTCTGCTGTAGGAGAAACTGTATGACATGGTAATTAAGAGTAGATTGTCTCAGTTCGAAACCTCTTTCTGCTCTTTCCAAACTGTTTAATTCTGAGCAAATCACTTAACCTCTTTATGCCTCAGTTTCCTCATCTGTAAATTGATATTAATAATAGTAGCACCTACCTATGAAAGTATAACTGATTTAACAATATGTGTAAAGCACAGATGACATGAAAAAGGGATTTCCTTTAAACAACCCAGATTAGAGATGAAACAAGATTGGGAAAATGTTGATTATTTTTGAAGCTAAGTGATGGGTACGTACTTGGAGATTCAGTCCACTGTTCTCTCAACTTCTGCATATTTGAAATTTTCATAATAAAAAATTTATATATATGTAATACATATATATATATAAAATACATACATATAGCACTTAAAACAGTAATAGGCACATAGTAAGCACCACCTACATATTAGGTGTTGCAGTCCCTGCCCTGGGAGAGCTCACAGTGCTGGGTGGGAGGTGGACTTTAGACAAACACACACTCTTGAGTCAAAGAGAAAGGACTGACTGTGTGAGAGTGGGGGGGGAGCAGAGGGAGTTGGCAGCTGGTGTAACAGAGACAAAAGTCTCATTGTTGTGATCAGGAGGCCACCTTTGCCCAGACCTGGGATGATACAAAGCCAAAGCTTGACCTGGGGAGCCAAGGGAGGGTTTAAATAAAGCTTCAGGGCTCACGGTCCTATTTAGAAAGGTCATTGTCAACGTGGAGGCCATGTGGAGGGTGGGCCAGAGGGAGCAAAATTGGGGGCTGGGAGGGCTCTAGGTGGGCGAGGACGAGCTGGATCAAGATGCCATGGTGAGGGGGCAGGGGGGCAGGGGAGACACTCAGGAGGCTGACGCTGGGCAGGCCGTGGGGCTGATGGGCAATGGGAGGGGTCCGGGATGAGGCCTCGGGTTCCGCCCGGGGTTCCTGGGTTCCTACCTCATAGTAGACACCATTGTGGTAGCAGCCGCAGCTCTGGATGGGCACACAGGCTTTGCCATCGTAGAGGAAGCCGGAATCACATTGGCAGCCCTCGGCACACCCCTCTGGGCACTTCTGGGGGGCACTGAGAGCAGAGCAGCCCAGGGAGCAGGTGTCTGCACAGAGCTCGTAGTGGCTGTTCGGGGGGCACTCCATCGCTGCAAGCAGGGGTGCCGATCAGAGCCCCAGGAGGGCGGGGCTGTGGGCCCAGGGTCTACCCCTCTTGTTGCCTCAATGTCCCCACACCCTGCCCCTCAGCGGCCCCCTCACTCACGACAGAAAGATTCGGTCCTCCAGGGTTCCACCTGGCCGCCGGCGGCCTGGCAAGCGCTCACGTAGGCGTGGACGTTGTTGCAGAGAATGCTCAGGTTCCCGCCACCCAGGCAGAGGTCGAAGACACAATCTTGGAAGGGACCGTCGGGGCTGACCAGCTTGTGGCAGGAGGCCAGCGGCCCCGAGGCGTTGGTGAGAATCCCACAGAACGGCTCCTTCTGGTACTTGTCCTCCAGCTCGGGAGGACACGTGGGGTCTGGGTCGCAGCCCTCACTCCCCGGCTGGCAGGTGGGCGGTGGCAGGCAGGGGGAGCCCGGCACGGCTTCCTCCCAGGAGTTCCCAAACTCGGTGGGGTTTCCTGCCTGCGAGCCGTCGGGCTTCTGGAAGTCATCCTTGGGGTCACCGTTGTAGTCCCCGCACAGGCCACACATCTGCTGGTAGTAGTTGCCTGGGATGGTGACCCGCACATAGTAGGTGAGGTCATAGGCCACACGCAGGCCAAAGTGGGTCTCGATCACAACGTCTGAGCCATGCTTGGAGGCACGGATCTGGCCCTCGGCTAGCTCCACCGGCAGCTTCATGTCCACACCATTCACCTGGGAGGCGAGACATGCCATGCTTCAGAAGGCGCACTTTGAGGGGTCAGTCCCTAGTTCAAGCCCCTGCCTGACACTGAAGATCTACGTGACCTCACCTCTCTGGGCCTCAGTTTCCATATGTGGAAAATGGGTATAATGATAGGGTCTTGTAGTGGATTGAACAATGGTCCCCAAAAGATATATCCACTCAGAATCTCACTACGTGATCTTATTTGGAATAAGCATCTTTGCAAATGTAATTAGGATGATGATCTCGAGAAGAGATTAGCCCAGATTAGGGCGGGCCCTACATCCAATGACAAGTGCCCTTGGAAGAGCGGGAAGAGGACAGAGACACACAGGGCAGAAGGCCACATGAGGACGAAGGCAGGGGCTGGACCATTGCTGCCACAAGCCAGGGAACATCTGCAGCCACCACAGCTGGAAGGGGCACGGCAGGGTCCTCCCCTGGTCCCCTTGGAAGGTGTGTGGCCCTGAGGCACCTTGGTTTTGGACTTCTGGCATCCAGAACTGCGAGACAGTAAATTTCTGTTGTTTTCAGCCACATGCTTGGGCTAATTCATTAGGGCAGCCACAGGAAGCCAGCACAGGTCTCCATGGAGTGACAACTCGTGAGATGAGGACCCGTGGTTTTAGTTAAAGGCTACAGGGCACCAACAAAGCCTTGTAAATCCACCCCTGATCAACTCGCTTGTTCGTCCTTCCTTATTGCAAACACCGTGGGCACTGGATTCTTTTGGATGTGTGAGAAGTCAGAGGAGAAGGCGGGAGAAAGACACACTTCGTGTCACTCACAGATTGTCCTCTGTCCTTGAACTTTCTCCGGCTCTGACTGCACTACATCCTGCTGACGGGTGGGAGACCAGGGAGGGGGCGAGGGCAGGGACCAGGGGTGAAGCGGGCAGAGGGTGGGGACAAAGGCAGGAGGGCGTGGGAGAGACGTTCAGAGGGGACAGTCAATGCACCCAGGGGTGGAGAGGCGCGAGACCGAGGGACAGAGAAGGGCAAACTAAGCCACATGGGAGCAGGTCCCGGGTTCCTGAGGCCTCCTCCCTCCTCGGCTTCCCACTCTGGCTGTGACCAGCGCCTCCTCTCCCCGGGGACCCCATTCCTCCCACAACCACTCCAGGCTCTGGGGACCTGCTCCTAGGCCAAGCGCTGCCTGTGCCCCATCCACCGGTCACCTCCACCCCCCGGGCCCTCTGCACTCACCGTGACCTTCTGCTGACCCTGCTCCAGCCGCAGGGTGAAGTTGGCCACCTGGACCGTGATCACCCTGGTCACGCTGACTCTCCCATTGCCCCAGGCCACGTTTTCCTGCAGCACGGAGAACTGATGCAGGCCCGGCCGGGCCCCGCAGGTCCGAGCCAGCGTGTACACGCACATGCCCATGAAGTCGAAGCGGCGGCCGTCGAAGGTGGTGTAATGGGGGTCTCCCGACGCCTGGCAGGTGACAGAGCCCACAGCCACGCAGCCCAGGATGCCACCGGATGGCTGGCAGGCCTCGTGTGGGCCGCAGCTGGAAGGCTCACAGGACACCAGGCCGCCCTCCTGGCAGTGGCAAAGGGAACCGCACCCGGGACCAGGGTAGAAGGTCTGGCCTGGCGGGTAGTAGGTGCCCTGGTGTATGCAGCCGCAGGAGGCCAGGGGCACGCAGGACTCACCGCTGAGCGCAAAGCCGTCGTCGCACACGCAGCCCTCATGGTCTTTGGAGCCGCAGCCCCCGGACACTGGAAGGTCTCCGCAGGACAGCGGGCAGCCCTGGGTGGACGGCTCGTAGTGGCTGTGGGGAGGGCAGCTCATCGCTGCAGGGAGAGGAGCCATCGAGATCAAGACTTCCTGCTCCCAGGGTGACACGGTTGACCCCCGCCAACACATACGTGTGCACACACACGTGCTCATACACACTCACGCATAAGTGGTCCAGTTGCAAGGGGTCCCTGTGCTCGGTTGGGCCTGGGGAACACACTATATCACAGTTAATCAGATCCTGATAATTAAGATTATTTTCCATGGCTGGGTGCAGTGGCTCACGCCTGTAATCCTAGCACTCTGGGAGGCTGAGTCGGGAGGATCGCTCAAGGTCAGGAGTTCGAAACCAGCCTGAGCAAGAGCGAGACCCCGTCTCTACTAAAAATAGAAAGAAATTAATTGGCCAACTAAAAATATATAGAAAAAATTAGCTGGGCATGGTGGCACATGCCTGTAGTCCCAGCTACTCGGGAGGCTGAGACAGGAGGATCGCTTGAGCCCAGGAGTTTGAGGTTGCTGTGAGCTAGGCTGACAGACCAGGCAAAAGAGTGAGACTCTGTCTCAAAAAAAAAAAAAGATTATTTTCCACTTTAACTGTGGTTTGGAGGTATCTACTATATCTTTCATGACCTTATTCCAACTGGGTAGAGGATGTTGATATGTGGCATGTATTTTAAACACACATATGCGTGTGATCTTTGCAGTGTATTCGGAATGTGGTACTTTTAGCGTCTTCCTTCTAGAGTAGTAATTAAAATATCTAGCCAGTGTTATAAAGAGGATAAAACAAAACAAAAAAAACCTTCCCGATCCACTCCCCATTACTCTAGTCGCTCCAGTCTATAAAAACACAAAACAAAAAGACTAAAACGGAACCAAATCAAGCCTCTACCTGTGCTGTCCAATATGGTAGCTACTAGCCGCTTGTGGTCATTTAAAGGTAAGTTAATTAAAAATGAAATCAAATGGAAGATTTAGTTCCTCGATCACACTAGCCCCATTTCAAGTACTCAATGGCCACATGTGACTAGCAGCAACCGTACCGAGCAGCTCAAATATGGGACATTTCCATCAGCACCGAAGTTCTAGTGGACTGTGCTGTTCTAGAGTTAGTATCCAGACTACAGGAGAGCCAGGGGACAGAGGGACAGGTTAAACACCACTACAAAGGAGCAGCTAGCCAAATCCAGAAAGTGGGAAATTCTGTGGGACAAATGATCTTTTTTTCCCTAATAAATAAATGGCATGAACAAAAGGGAGAATAGACAGAAGGATGTGTATATGACATTGTAGAGTCTAGGTGGTGGGTATATGGGTATTCCATATAAAATTCTTCCACCTTTTCTGTATATTAAAAAAATTTCATACTACATTGGGAGAAGAAAGCTTTTATAGAGTAAAAGTGATTTAAGAGCCAGATGAATCCAATGTAGTGCGTGGATCTGGTTTGGCTCTAGAGTCAAACAAACTGGAAAAACACTATTTTTTAGACAACTGGGGAAATCTGAACCCAGGTTGGGTTTTAGATGATGTTAAGGAATTAGTATTATTTTTGTTACTGGTAATAATAACGTGATCATGTTTCTTAAAAGTCGTTTTCTGTCACTGAATAACAGGCGCTTCCTGAAGTAGTTATGGGAGGACTCATGTGTCTAGAATTTGCTTTAAAATATTCCACCATAAAAGGGAGGAGTGGAGTGGAAGGTGGGGGAACTCAGGATGGTAAAATGTCAATAACTGTCAGAGTCTTGCTGGGTACAGGCCTCCGTCTGTGTCTCTAAGCCCTCATGACCCAGTCTTCTAGAAGTTCCAAGGGGGGCAAGGACAACAGCAGCTTTAAGGAAATAAGAGATCCTCAATTTCCACCGAGGCCACAGAGCATGATAGTAAACGCGACAAACTCAGGAGCCAGCCTGCTCTAATCACTCCACTTGCTGTGTGACCTCAGGTTAGTTACTTAACATCTCTGTGGATCAGTTTCCCCATCTTGTAAAATGGGACCAGGAATGCTCCTGCCTCACAGAGTGGTTGTGAGCATTCAATGAGAAACCCTTAGGACAGGACCTGCCCGGTGGGAAACGTGACACCCGAGCGCTAGCTGTCATTTTGTGTGTCCTTTCTGAGCGAAGTAGGCCAGATGGGGGACCAAGAAGAACTGGAGAGGGGACAGACCCCTTCTAAAGGCAGCGCTGCTGCTCGCCTACGAATGACAGCTACCACGTGGAAGTCAGACCTGGGGCCACCAGATGTGCTCAGTCGTTAAACAAATATTGACTGCATGCCTACCATCTGTGACTTCCTGATTGTCATGATTCCAGGCATGTAATTGAGCCTTTCTGAACCTCAGTTTCCTCATCTGTTGAATGGGTATAACCACAGCCCCTACCCTACCTCATACGGCTGTTATAAGGATTAAATAAATTAATGATGTTTATATATTAATGAATATACATAAGGCCGAGCCCCCTTCCCCCCCCCCCGGTTGCCGCTCTGGGTACTCACGGCAAAGTTTCTCACTCCTCCAGGGGTGGACGATGGCCCCGGCAGCCTGGCATGCGGCAGCATATGCGGCCAGTGCGTCACACAGCGGCTGAGACTGGCCTGGCAGCAGGCAGCGGTCATAGACGCAGTCGCGCACAGCGCCCTGGGGGTCCAGTGTCTTGTGGCATTCCCGGAAGGGCCCCTTGGGGTCAGCAAGGATCCCACACTCAGTCTTGTTCTGCAGCTGCTGGGCCACCAGGGAGTCCAGCTGGGGACAGTCACCTGGCTCAGTTGCTCCACAGCCGGGCCTCGTCTCCTCCTGCCAGCTGTTGCCGAAGGCCAGTGCGTTGGCAGCTTGGCCCCCACCCCGCAGAGCCAAGTCGTCACTTGGGTCCCCATTGAAGTTCCCACAGAGCCCACACAGGGCCTTGGCATAGCTGCTGGGCACCGTGGCAGTCACTCGGGCATCCCAGTTGAAAGTGACAGTCAGGCCGAAGTCCGTGCGCACGACGGCATCATTGCCCTGGCGGAACACCTGCACCTGCCCGTCTGCGGCGCTGAAGGGCAGGTGCTTAAGGACGCCGTCCACCTGGGTAGAGACGCAGGAGGGCCAGGTGGTCAGGGTGCTTGTGGCTCTGTGGCCCTCTCCTCCCTCCAGCTATGCTGACCCCCTTGCTACTCTCTTGAACACAATCACGCTCAGCCCCACTCAGGGCCTTGGCACTTGCCACGCCCTCCTTCACCTGGCCACTCCCACCTCATGTTTTAGGTGTCAGCTTTGATCCAAACCCCTTACGGTGGCCTAAAAGGCCCTAAATGATCCAAGCCCCACTACTCTCCCAGTAACATCCCACTCCCCATCCCTGCAACTCCAGCCACGTGGGTGCCCTGAACTCACCACGCTCTGCCCAGCCCCAGGGCCTTTGCACCTGCTATACCCACTGCTTGCAACACCCCCACCCTCTTCCACCTCCCTACTGCCTGGATGCCTACCCTGCGTCCTTCACATCTCAGCTTAAAGTCGAACCTCTCTACCCACCAGGCCCTACTCCCTACTTTTCTGACCTCATGTCCTGCCCACCGCTCTATTCTGTCTCCCCAACTTCATTCTCTCCAGTGCATCCTCGCTGCCCTCCATGCTGCTTCTCCTGTGCTCCCCAAGCTCAGTCCAGCCTCAGTCTTTGCACCTGCTGTTCCCTCTGCCTAGGAAACAGCACTCTTCACCTGCTGGTATCCTCCTCATCCTGCAGGTCTCAGCTAAAATCAAAAGGTAGCCGGCCCCTGCCTCATCTCCCACCTCACTCTCCCCTTGGTCCCTCCACTCCAGCCCCTCGGGTCTCCTTGCTGTTCCGAACACCTCGGGCTTATTCTTGCCCCAGGACCTTTGCACATGCTGTTCCTTTTTCCTGGAACACTGCCGGTTTCCTGCCAGCCACTTCTCTCCCTATCTGTTCCATCTCTTCCTTCAGGAGAGGTGCTCGAGTAGAACGGTCAAGAGTATGGACTTTGGAGCCAGACGGCCTGGCTTCAAGCCTGCTCTGCTACTCACTAGCTTTGTGACTTTGCGTAGGTGACTGAGCCTCTCTGTTGCTTTGGTTTCTTCATCTAATATGAGCTACTTCCCGGGGGTGTCATGGAGATTAAACGAGGGAATACACATCAAGCCTTTAGACACTGGAGTAACTTAATATATATTGGTTGTTATTATTCAAGCCTCAGCTTAAAAGTCATCTCAGAGAAGTGGGATCATAAGATTAATAATCGTATTCTCTGTTTAGCTAGAGGCTTCTCTGTGCCAAACGCTGGGCTTTATGGGCAGAATTTCCTTCACCATAAAGTGGTGTGAGGATTACCAGTTAGGATGTGTGCGAGTTTAGTGTAGCGGCCGGCACATGGAAAGTTCTCTTGGTCTCTCATTTCCGATCCAGCCCTCCCTCCCCAGGGCCTGGGCCACTGCCCGAAACTGCTCGATAACACTTATTGGCCATTGCTGGGAATTGCCCCCAAATCCCTCTTCTCCATTTTTATTTTATTGTATTTAACGAAAGCCAGTGGTTCTTGACTCTGTGTGGGGGACCCTCTGAGAACCTGCTGCCCAGGAACTCCTGGCCACGTAGGCTCACCTGGGAGCCCATCGCCTCCGCAGCCCTGGTCTAGCACACACCCCTGTACACCAGTACCTGACATTTCACATAGCGCCTGACATGTCACCTTGCTCTCTGAAAGTTCACTGTCCCCCAGAAAACACACAAATCTACAACCCCAAGGGCTCATAACAATAAAAATAGCATCAGCCAACATCTACTGAACGTTTGTTCCGCACCAAAGCCTCTTTCAAATGCCCCCCCCATATTAGCTCAGCCGATCCCACGACCACTCTGTGAAGTGCTTCCCACCCTGGGGGCTGCCTCTTATTATTCCCTTTTACAAGAGACAGCATGGAGGCTGCGAGAGACAATGTCACAGAGCAAAGACAGCAGCACCACCCGGCTTGGGGGCCTGCGCCTTAACCTCTGGCCACAAGATCTCACAGACGCTCAGCTCAGCCCCAGCCGGGACCCAGGGCCGCTGCTCTTCAGAGGGGGTTTCTTGCCCTTCCCCCCAGCCCTGTGCGCCGGGACACTCACCAGGACCTGGCCCGGGTACTCGCGGCGCACGGCCACCGTCACCCCGCGGGCCTCCACCTGCACGGCGCGCGTGTAGCTCACGGTCTGGGAGCCGCGGTGCTCGTTCTCCACCAGCACCCGGAACGTGGGCAGCGCCGCGTCCTGGCCGCAGGAGCCGACCAGCAGGTAAGTGCAGGTGCCCATGAAGTCGAAGCGCCGGCCGTCGAAGCTCAAGTAATGCGGGTCCCCGGACGCCTGGCACCTCGCGAAATTGTCGGGGTAGCAACCCAGGAGGCCGTTCTGGACGCTGCAGCGTTCGCCCGCCGGGCAGCCCTGCGTGTCGAGGCAGCTCACCTGCTGGGTGTCGCCGTCGCAGGTGCAGCGCCGCCGGCACAGCTCGTCCTCCCACACCTGCTGGCCCGGCGCGAGCAGGCGGCCCTGGAAGACGCAGCCGCAGGACGAGGCCAGCACGCACTGGTCGCCGCTGGCCACGAAGCCCGGGAGACACACGCAGCCCTCGACGCACGGGCGCCCCGAGCAGTTGGACGGCGCTGCCTCCACGTTGCAGGAGGCGGGGCAGGCGGGGCCGCAGAGCTCGTAGCGGCCGTTGGCCGGGCAGGACAGGGCTGCAGGGCGACAGGAGACGGGAGAGGGCGGGTCAGGCCAGCGCGGCAGGGGCCCTCGAGGGGCGCCCCGTCGGGAAGGGCGCCCAGGACTTCCCTTCCCAAATCCTGCTCCTCCCGCAGAGCTGGCCAGCTCAGTTAGTGGCACTTGCATCCTTCTGGGGCTCAGGTCCTGAACATAAGGGATGCAGTTACCCCTCTCCACCCATTCACTAAACAAGCAATCTCTCTGTAAATCCTGCGGGCTCCATATTAAAAATCTATCCAGAATCCACCTCCTGATCCTACACACCGCAGAAGCCTCCTGCCTGCTCCTCCCCCCTGCTCCCACCCTGCCCCACAGTCTGTTGCTCACACCAGCCAGAGGGATCTGTGAACACCTGGGTCACATCAGGTCCTTCCCCCTCCCAGAGTCCTCCCGTGGCTCCATCTCACTTGGGTAAAAACCAGAGTCTTGCCTGTGGCCCATGAGGCCCTGCCCCATCTGCCCCCATCACCTCTCTGCCCTCATCTCCTCTCAATCCCCCTGCGACTCACTCTGCCCCAGCCCCAGCCCCCTCCTCCTCCCCCATCCTCACACTCTCACCTCTGGGCCTTTGCACTGGCTGTTCCCTCTGCCTGCATTGCCCTTCCCTCAGAAAGGCAGTGCAGCACAGGGTAAAGAGAAAGGCTTCTAGAAGGGGCCCACATGGCCTGGGTTCAAATCCCAGCTCTCCCCTTCTTAGTTCCGTGATCATGAGCAAATTACTTCAGTCTCCCTGTGACTCAATATCCCCATCAGTAAAATGGGATAATATAGCACAGACCTCACAGGGCTGTTGTGAGGATTAAATGAGTGAATCTACACAGAAATGTTCCATTAACATCATTGTTAGCATTTGGCAGACACCGTTGTCTGACCCTGGTCTCGGCTCCAATGTTACCTGCTTGGAAAGGCCTTACCTGACCACCCTCTAAACGAGCTTCCCAGGCACTTTTATTACATGCACTTTATTTCTTTGGCTCTCTGAGAAGACATTTCATAATTTACCTGCTCACTGTCTGTCTCCCTGCCTGCCGTCTAGGATATAAATTCTGTGGGGACAGGGACCTGGTTTGTCTCCATGGCTACTGAATCTTCAGCACCAAGGACAGGGCCTGGCACCTGGCAGATGCTCAGGAAATATTGCAGAAATGAATGAATGCATGGATGGACTCACTCATCCCCCTATTGTGCCAGGCATTGGGGAACTCAGGGTAGGGGACTTACTGGGCACTGGGGACACAGCAGTGGCCAAGAAAAATTCAAAATGACCTCCTTGCTCTTGCATATTTACCCCCCATTCCAAGTCCCTGTCTTCAGCCCTGGGCCTGGGCCTGGTTGCCTCCTCTTCCCTCCCCCCGTCATTTCTGCTTCCTGAACTTTCTCCAGGAGCTTCACAAGGGCAGGAACAAGTCTGTGTGGGTCCTCACTTTGTCCCCAACATCAGAGGTGTGACATGGGATCATGTGGGGTTCAAGGAATGCTTGCCGAGTGAATGGTTAAGTGGATGGACGTCTGGTTAAAGAGCTTGAACTTTGACCAGCAGGCAGCGGGGTGTCATGGGAGAGTTACGAGCAAAAGGAGTGATGTTGGCATTTCTTGGCTACTTCCAATCCCTTCTACAGGTTTCAAATCAGACATCCCTTTCTCGAGAAAACCCTCCCTGACCCTCTCTTCCCCAGGCTGGGTCAGGAACTTTCTCTGGTCTGCCATAGCCCCCTTGAACTTTCTCCATCCTGCCCCAACCCCTTTGCCCTGTCCCCCCATCCTGTCCCTACTCCTCTGCCTGTGCCCCCATCCCAGCCCTGACCCATCCAGACTGTCACTGTTTATTGATATGTCTGTCCCAACCTTAGGCTCACGGTGGGCACAGCCTGGCTGTCTTGGCCATCACTGGGTCCTTGGCACTGCCCAGCACCAAGCTGAGCCACGAGTGCTCAGACATCGAGCAGATGCAAGGGGTCCTCTGCCCCTCGCCATGTGCTCCCAGCCCCGACCCAGGGAGTCACTCACGGCAGTTTGCTGGTGACCTCCAGTCCCCGACAGAGATGCCGAGCTCCACGCAGGCCTGGGCGTAGGCACTGAGGCCGCGGCACAGGCTGAGCCGCTCTCCGCCGGTCACGCACAGGTCGTATACACAATCCTGCAGGAAGGGTTTGGGGTCCAAGGTAGCATGGCAGACAGCAAAGGGGCCATCAAGCCGGGCCAGCATGCCACAGAGTTTGTCACCCTCATAGTGCTGGGCCTGGCCTGGGGTGCAGGAGGGACAGTTGTCCTGGCAGCCATCTTCACACAAGTAGTCCCCGTCATCCAGCTTCCAGCTACTGGCAAACTCCGTGACGTTAGGAGCCTGCTCCCACTCGGGTGTGAAGAAGTCGTCGTCGGGGTCGCCATTGTAGTTGCCGCACAGCCCGCACACCTGGTCTTGGAAGTTCTCGGGCAGGGTCAGGGCCAGCTGGCAGTCCCAGTTGTAGGTGACCACCAGCCCGAAGTCCAGCTCCACCACGGCCTTCGTCCCGCTCTTGTACACACGCAGGCGACCGTTGCTCAGGGAGACGGGCAAGCGTGAGCGCTGGTTGTCGATCTGCAGAGCGGGTGGGAAGCGGGCGATCAGGCCCCTGTGCGGTCTGCCCTCCAGCCCTCACCTCCTGCCCCTCGCTCCCCTGCTCTGGCTGCGCTGGAACTCCTTCCTTCTGCTACCGCGACCATCCGAGCTCCTGAAGTTCCCACGGCCTGAAATGGTTTTCCCCCAGATGTGAACATGGCCCACTCCCATACCTCCCATAAAATATTTGCTCAAATGTCCCTGATGCAATGAGGCCATCCCTGACTGCGCTATTTTAAATGGCAACCCCTCCTTAATCCCTACTCGCCTTCCCTGCTTTACTTTTTTCCCATAGGTTCTAGCCTTCTAAAATATAATTGGCAAATGAATCACGTTTATCATCTGTGTGACTCCATCAGAATGTCAGCTCCGCCAAGAAAGGGGTTTTTGTTGGCTTTGATCACTGCTTTATCTCCAGCGCCTGGAACAGTACCTGGCAGACTCACAGGCCCTCAATAAATGAATGCAGTCATTGCTGCATTGAATAAACATCCACTGGGCACTCAGTCTGCACCTGGCCCTGGGCTGGGAGATCCTGGGGATACAGTGGTGACCAAGAGAGCCCCAGACCCTAACCTCTTGGGGCTCCAGGCTGGGAGAGACAAGCCCGTCAACAGGCAGTGGCAGCTCAGAGTGCTCAGGGCTGAGACGGGAGAAGCACAGGTTGGGGGGGATGGCACAGGTGGAGGGGTCAGGGCTGGGCTAATGGGTGAAGGGGAGACAGGCGACTGTGATAGCCTAGAAAAGGGGCCAGACCCAACCTTACTGGTTAGGGAAGGCTTCCCAGAGGAAGGGACAACTGAGTTGATCCTTGAAGGATCAGTAAGAGACAGCCAGGACACCTGGGAAGAGGAGCGTGTTCCTGTGCAAATGTCCTGAGTGCAGAGAGATCCTGGGCCACCCATCTGGCTTGGTATTATGGATTGAATGTTTGTGCCCCCCCCAAACATATGTTAAAATCCTAACCCCCAATGTGATGGTGTTAGGAGGTGGCGCCTTTGGGAGGTGATTAGGTCACGAGTGTGGCGCCCTCATGAATGGGACTATGGTCCTTATAACAGCGGCCCCAGAGAGCTCTCTTGCCCTCTTTCCACCGTGTCCACCATGTGAGGACACAATGAGAAGTTGGTGGTCTTCAACGTGGAAGAGTGCCCTCCCTCGAGCCTGCCCATGTTGGCATCCTGATCTCGAACTTCTCGTCTCCAGAACTGTGAGAGATAAAGTTCTGTCATTTATAAGCTACTCAATACTTAGTACTTTGTTATAGCAGCCTGAACTGAGAACCAGGACATAAGGAGTGTGTCTCTCTGTACCCTGGGAAACTCTTTCTCACTCTTTCCTGGCACATTCTCTGAGCCATGCCAGGGCTGAGATCTGAAGGTGGAGAGTCTTAGCCAAGAGGATGGGAGATAGGATGCGAAAAAAGGAGCAACAGCCAGAGAGGATGGCATAGAGGGAAGTGCCGGGGGCACCGTAGTGACAGAGACAGCCTGCAGCCCCCATGCGCAAGGTTCTCAGTCCAGGACAGCTGTTCACACTCGCCTCTCTCTTAAGACCAGTGATCGCTGAACTTGTGCTGAGTCCCTCTAGAGCTCAAGAACACCGACTTTCATCCAGCTGGTTAGTCACACAGATCTACCTGCACGCCCACCAAACGAGGGAGGTGCAAGAATATTCACTGCACTATTGTTTGTAATAGTGCACAACGTGTCCATCCCCAGGGCACCGGTTAAATGAATTATGGACATCCATCTGACGGAGAACCGTGCAGCTGTATGAAAAAATCTTTCTTAAAGAAGCCCTAGGTGAATGCTCAAGAAATCAATCAAATAGTTATCAGTGGGGCATGTGGGGGAGGGGAGCAGATGAAGACAGGAGTGGAAACTGGACCTTTCATAATATGCCCTTTTTATTCTGAGCTACGTGAATGCTTTTCCTATTAAAAGAAGTAATCGCAGCAACACAGAAGAATCTCGAAAACACTATGCTGAGCAAAAAGAAACCTTACACATGGGGCTTCTTACTCTACGTGATTCCATTCATACGATGTACTTGAATAGGCAAAAATAATCTATGCTGGAAAAAAAAAATCAGACTGTGATCGCCTCCAGGGGCAGGCTGGTTGGGGATTGTTGCAAAGGGGCATGAAGGAATCTTCCAAGGTGATGAGAGTATTCTATGTCTTCATGAAAGGTTTGGCTACACAGTTGTCAAAGATCAGCGAACTATGCTGATTTGTGAATTTTACCATGTGTAAATTTTATCTCAACATAAGCAAAAAGAAGCGTAAAAATATTGCATTCTAGTTAATGACGCGCAAGTTGAAGTCTTTTGAGGGAAGTGTCCTGCTGTCTGGAACTTACTTTGAAGCACGTAAAAATATGCTTCAACGGACAGATGGATGAACAGATGGATGGACGTGCGATAAGTCAAGAACAGTAAAATGTTTAGAATTTAGGTGATTGGCATGTGAGTGAGTGTTTGCTGTGCAATGATTTCATCGGTTCTGGAGGCTTTAACATTTTCATGATAAAATGGTGGAGGAAAAAGGGAAATAATTGCTCTAGGCTGTTATTCGGGTAGACTGAGTAGTGACGCATTTCCAGAGGCAGAATAGCTTTTGGATCAAGAAGAGGGACACAGCCTGCCTGTGTCCCCAGCCCCACCTCTTACTTGCTGTGAGGCCTGGGAAAGCCACTGGCCTCTGTCAACTTCAGTTTCCTCATCTGAACTGTGTCATAGTAATGCCCACCCAGCAGAGTTGCTGTGTGCATTAACTGCAAAGCAAAGTGCTAAGAAACATCAGGCAAATGCGGAAGTGCTAAGTTTTGTGGTTTCATCACTTAAATACTTCATCGTTGTACGCTTTAGCTTCTTTTCTTTTCTTCCTTTTTTTTTTTTCCTAAACCATGTTGGCACATACTTCCCCCCACCCCAACCATCTCTCTGAGCAAATTTAAAGTTTCTAGAAGCGGAATTGCCAGAGGACAGGGTTTTAAGGTTCTGCCACTGATTTTCAAACCCCATCCCCCTTTCCCAGCCTCCTGCCCCCGCGGCCCACCCTGTTGCAAAGGGCTCGGGTTTGGGGTTTGACAACTCGGCTTTTGGATGTAAAACCCCAAAGCTTCGAGACACTCACCCGGGCGAAGCCGACTTCCCCGCGGACCAGCGACACGGAGTGGCTGTAGGCGCGAACGGTCACCAGGCCCACGTAGGAGACGCGGCGGCTGCTCCGGTGCTCGTTCTTGGCCTCCACGCTGAAGGCGGGCAGGTTGTCGTACTCGCTGCACAGCTCAGCCATCGTGTACGTGCAGGTGCCCATCATGTCGTAGCGACGGCCGTCGAAGGTGGTGTAATGGGGGTCACCCTGGGCGCGGCAGACGCCGGTGGACTGCGCCACGCACTTGGGCTGCCCGTTCACCACCTGGCAGCGCTGCCCAGCTGCGCACTGCACGCAGGTGGGCTCCGCGGGGGACAGCCGAGCTGGAGAGGGAAGGGGGGTGGCGAAAAGAGAGGGTCAGCGGCGTCCGCGGGGGCAGGAATCCTGGAGCTCTCCTGCCTTGGGAAGCTTGGACAGTTCGCCCACGATCGCCCATTTTAGAGGTGGGGAAACTGAGGTCCGGGGCCTCGCAGGGAGAGAGCTGCTCCCGCCTCTCCGAAAACCCCAGGTTTTCCGATTCCTCAGTTTAACACAGCTCAGCCCAAAAGAACGGAAGGCAGTGAAGGAGGATGGGCAGGAACTGTCGCTGAAACGTTAATTTGTGGTTTTCTCCCACTTCCCCCTCTTCCCTACCTTCCCACCAGTGAAAAGGCGGAGGGATTGTTGCAGGGACAGACAGTGGAAGACAGAGATGGAATTCTCTGTTCCGCAGAATGGAAATGACTGTGGACTCAGGCTGCCTGGGTAGGAATCCCGGCTCAACCAATTAGCTCTGGGACACTGGGCAAGTTACTTTAAACCCTTTGTGCCTCAGTTTCCTCATTTGTAACAATACATTTTTCATGGGGATTTCGGGGGTGTTGTCAGGTTTAAATAAGCGAAAACATAAGTAAGATTTGGAACTGAACACAGGTATTAAATCGAGTGCTAATCATTGTAATTAACCACTCACCCCTCCCCCTTTCTACTATTCAAGCCCAAAGTGGCCCCTTGAAGTTGGATGGCTTCCATGCCCTGGAGGGCGAGGAGGAGGGGCATTCTTGCCAGGATTGGGAACCCCAGTGTCTAGGCTACTAGCCTGGGGGAGACCACAGATGAAGAAGCAGCCTTTCCTCCATCTGTTTCCCAGTCTTCGACAATTCTTGCCCTCTGACCCCACATAATGATAGCTCACCCTGACATAGCCCTCATCGCTTCAGATACCACTAAGGGCTTTGCAACTGGTAACTCATTCCACTCTCACTATAGTCCCGGGAGGGACGTGCAGTTACTATCCCCATTTTACAGATGTGGAAACTGAAGCCCAGAGAGATACAGTCACATGCCCAAGGTCACACAAGCAGGGCTGGGATTTGAACCCCAGGCACTCCGGCTCTAGCCTCTGTGTCCTCAGATACCACACGCCCACTGCCTGGTGGCAGCTCCTCAATGGGCTGAGCCTGAGGTCACACATACCGCCAAGTCCTATATATTAACTATGTCAAAACGTGAAGCACCTAGAAAGATCCCTGGTACATTGAAGGATACTCCCCCTCCAATATGGCAGTCACCATTATCATTGTAGTTTTAGACCTCCTGAGTTCGGGCATCAACATTCCTATAGGAGGTATGGGAAATGGCAGTTAGCAACTGGCACAGCTGTGTTAGTTGCTAAAATATCAAAATGTTTCCAAACGGATTGGTAAGAAGCTGCCGGCCTGACACTACTGCCCCCACCAAAGATACCTCCCTCTTGGCACCCTGGCTCTACCTTGGGACCCTTCCCCTAACGAACTAACAAGATACCTCCCTCTTGGCACCCTGGCTCTGCCTTGGAACCCTTCCCCTAACGAACTAACAGACAAGAGCTGATCTGGTATGGTGGGCTTCCAGGACCCTGCTGCAGTGCTCTGGTTGGTGTCTCTTTTGACCAGTTGTGCCCTGGGTCACATTGGTTGCTAAATATTTAGAGTCTTGTTCCTGGAGGGAGGGGAGGGGCTGGGGAGACTTAAGGGAGGAAGGAGTTGAGGGGTGGACAGCCTAGCTGGGCCAGGAAGCTGTAGAGGAGCAGGCGGGTGGGAAGGGGTCACCAGGTGGACAGGGCTGGTGGTCATTTCCCATCACTCACTCTGGCTACAATCCGCTGGTGTTCCACTGCCCACAGACTGGGCCAGCCCGAAGGTGAGGAGTCCAAAGTTGGTGGTGGCCTCGGCTGTGTGGATCCTATCGGCAGTGCCAAGGTCAACTTCGGCGTATGAGAACTCACTGCCTGGTACAGCCACCCAGGTGAGGTTGGCCCCTAGCGCACGCCTGTCCACGGTCAATCTGTCGGCAGCCTTCGTCTGTGCCACCACCAGGGCTACGCCCTCAGAGCCTGGCATGCTCTTGACCACGTAGGCAGGGCAGTAGGCTGCCACATCCGGGATCACGGCCAGGTAGGGGCCATAGGTCACTCCATTCCTTATGGCCCCTGTGCCGAACAGCAGGACCTGGATGCCCACATCTGCAGACAGGTAGAGTGGCCGGGATGGCCGGACCTCAAACGTTGCCACATCACCCATCTGGAGCCTGCGGGAGCCGGTGGTGCCCCCGTGGTTGTAGGTCAGCTTTGTGGCCTGGCTGGCCATGACATAGACCAGGTCATAGCGGGTCTGGGAGGCCAGGGGGGGCACGACATAGTGGGTGCCCCAGGCGGACGTGGGTAGCAGCTGCTCCACCACATAGTTGCAGTCCGTGTGTTTCTGGACGCAGCTGTGGCCGGAGAGGACAGCCACGGGGCTACTGGCTGTGACCTTTGACCCCGAGAGATCAGCTGTGCTTTGCAGCTGGGCCACGTTATAGGGCTGAAGAGTCACACTCAGAACATTGCCTGCTGGGTAGAACTTGCCCTGGAATATCACGCCTCCCTTCAGCTTGATATTGACGGAGGCACCTGCCGCGCCAGCCACCACGGCAAACTCCTTGACATACTTGATCGAGGTGCCAGTGGGTGTGAGCACGAAGTACTCGGTGCCCAGGGCGCGAACAGGCCGCAGCAGGGTCAGCTCCGACGTTTTGAGCTTAGCGTTTAACGCCTGCACGGAGATGTTGCGGTCAGAGTGGACCACCACCGCACGCTGGAAGATAGTGCTGTGATCCATTTCAGCCTTGGCACTGATGTTGACCGAGACTGACTCCCCAGGCCTCACTGTGACCCTCTGTGAGGTGTTGTCGGCCCAGCTAAAGATGGACACTGAGGCTGGGCTTTCCGACAGACTGGCGATGAGGAGGCGGAGGGAGGCTGAGCCGTAGCCATTCCAGTGGTTCTGCAGGAAGGCCGTGAGGAATTCCTCCTGGCCACTGTTCCCGGGGTCCACTGAGGCCTCCTGGGTCAACCCTGGGTTGAGAAAACCCACTCATGTGTCCGTTTATCCAGTCCTCCCACCAGAGAACCCACCTCTTGCCCGATGCCCAGGAACACTGAAATATTAACTCAAGCTATTTTTTCCCCCTCCCCTTTCCTTCCTTCTGATTCTGACAGCATTCACCTACGAGCCTTTGTGGCTCTTGTTTTCCGAAAGCCTGAACACTTTGGACAGGGCTCTCAAACTCAGACACCGATGGGGGCCAGGCGAGTGACAGAAATGTGTGAGACGGTCCAGGGGCCGACTGTGCCAACTGGAGCCCTCATGTGCCACCTAAAGAGGGTGGTTGCTACAGCTCTCACCTGTCATTCTGAGAGATTACGGGCTTTTTTTTTTTTTTAAATACCAGATCTTCCTGTTTTTCAAGAGAAACTGACAGTCGGCGTTGTCATGTGAAATCTCCAACCCCAAATTATGTTATGCACTGTGGAGCCCAAGCTGGCTGGACTCAGCCGCCCGGTGTGTGATTTCCGTCCTAATAGGACTTGGGGTAAATAGGGAAAGGGGGTGAAGGAAAGAAGGGGATTATGGGAGTGTGGACAAAATGTCTCCCAGAAATAGAGAGGCAAAGGGGCTTCTCAACATTCCAACTCGGAAGTGATTCCCCAGGGCTGAGAAGAGAGGGGGGAGTCTAAGGAGACTGGAAGAGAGTGTGGGGTTATGGGATAACCACCTGCCAAGGGAGGGGAGCCTTGAAGGTGGCCCAGTGTCCCAGGGGAGCAGGGGATCCGGGACAAAGGACATTTCAAAAGTAACCTAGATGAACATTGACTGGTGACCAGAGGACCCCGATACCCCATCTTTCCCCCAGTACCTTGGCTTTATCTAAGACTCTAGCCCTCGACATATCCCTCCAAGAATGACTTGAGTGACATTTCCCATCACATCAACAGAATGAGGCTCAGCATCAAAACCTTAGTTGAGTTGCAGAAAACCAAGAAAGTGGTAGTTCTTGCACACTGGAGTTTGAGGACTAAGGTTTTTCCCGCCTTCCCTCCAGAAAAGAGTGAGAAAGGGTGAATTCCACCTCATTTCTCTGCAGAAGCGAAGAGCCTCTTCAGCTAGCCTGGAGTGACGCTGGAAATGGGATTGTGCAGGGGGCACAAATGGAAGGTGCCGGGGAAGGTGGCGACCCAGGCAGAGTTCCCCAGATTGGAACAAGGACATGGAGGGGGTCTCGGTCCGACTTACCCCACAGGAGGGCTGCTCCGGCCCACAGCGCCCACCAGCTCCACAGGGAACCCATACCTGCAGGAGCGAAAGAGAGGGGGTCATCGGAGGCTGGTCTGCACAGGCTGCTGGAGACCTTCCCAGAGGGGACAGAAGGGCCCAGCCTCAGGACAGGGGCCACCTGGGCACCAGGAAGGCTGCGGTGAGGAGGGAAGTCAGGCAGATGGGACGAAGTAGGCTGGATCCAGGGGCCATCATTCGTGTGTAGGAGAGGCTGGCTGTCCCGTGGGCCTGGGAGTGGGGGAGGGAAGCAGGAGCCGGGACAGGGGTAGGGAGTTGGATGTCCAGTGGGTTTGGGGGTAGGACGAGGAGGCCTGGAGCCAAGGGCAAGAGTAAGAGATCTACTGTCCCACTTCCAAAGGGGACCCCAGCCCTTCCCACCTGCAGGTTCCCAGAGCTGCAGGGTCAGCTTGCGGGCTGGGCTATATAGTGGAGCCTCTTGGCCCCTCAGACCACACCCTGGGCCATATGCCAAGCAGATGGTGCCAACTTCCCGGAGGAGCTGCAGATCTCAGGGCCAGGTGGAGTGGGGAGCCCTGAAGGCCTGGGAAGGGGGGAGGGTGAGTCTCAACACCTGAGTCCTGACAAGGGTGTGAGGACAGCTGGTGGCTGCACCCTGGGAAGCCTACTGGAAAACTTGGTCCTGGAAGGGTGGTGTCCCTAAGGGAGACAGCTGGGGAGTAGGGTGCTGAGAGCCTGGGTTCCCGGGCGGGGCTGGAGTAGGGGGAGTGAGGAGCGAGGGTGTGAGGTGTCACTTGTTTGCTGGCTCACTGGACAGATTCATTTCTTTGGCTCCTGCCAGGAACAACAGTGAGGGACTCATATCCGGGTCCTGGCTCCTCCCCAGTCCCCACAGGCCAACCCCTGGTCCCCCACTACCCACGTCCTGGTTCTAGGCAACACTGAGGCACAGGTGTCTGGGATGGGCAGGGGTCTGAGACCCAAGGAGTGGGACGCAAGACCTCCACCCTCGGTCCAACAGGGTCCCCATCTATGAGGTGGGGACATCAAAACTAGCCTCACTGGGCTTTTTATCTCCTGGAGGGCATTCTGTAAATTCTCAAGAACTGTGGGTGGGAGAGAGGCCCTTCTGCTGTGGTCCCAGGCGGGGAGCAGGGTGGTCACCGGGGCAGAGGCTGTGTGTGGGAAGGGCGAGGCCTCCATTTCCTGGTTCCGTGCAGATTCCACTTCCTGAAAAATTATTTGGTTTGGGGTTTTCTTTTTTGTTTCTGTTTTGCCCTCAGAAGGGACTGGCTGAACAGGTTTTGGGTGACTCTGTGCCTCTCCGTCACCCCAGAATTTGCCTGAGATGGGAGATGGGAGTCTAGGTCCCACACGGGGAGCAGAAGAAAGAGCTGGAAGGTGATGTGGCCTCTCTGAGATGGAGTCAGCTCCTCCCGAGGGGCTGGCCTGACCCATGCCCCGCTCCCCTCCTCCCCACCTTGGGGACTCATTGTTTGCTAAGGAGTCTCCCTTGGAAACAGCAGCTGCAAAGCCTGGGTGTCCTCTAGGCCAACACCCCGGCAGCTGCCGCCCCCAGGACGCCTCCCATCTTATCACCAGGCCTGGCTGGGTGGCGCCCAGGCTGGGTGGCGGCCCCTCTCTCCCTGGGGCTCAGACCCATCCCCACGCCCACCCAAGGCAGCTTCCCAGAGGGAAAGATAAAGGCTCAGAGTTGACTGCGACATAGAGTCAACCAGGAAAACCAAGTGTGTAAATAGGAGACTGGATAAAAGCCAGAGATAACAAGAAACAAGCAGGGGTGGGAGACCCATGGCTGGTGGGAGCTTTGGGAGGAGGGATGCCTGGGTCCCTGAGGGGTCAGAGGGTCGGTGGCGGGGGCTCTCCGGCCCCTGAGAGAAATAAGGACTGGGAGGACGGGAAGCTACGATTCCTGAGGAGGAAACAGCAATTGCAAACCAAGATGTCAGAATGCTGTGTGTGATACTACTCTTGCTGTCTAAGACACTCAGAGAAATGAGGGGTGAGGGGCAAAGAATCGGGGTGCCCTTCGGGGTTGATTCTGGCCCTCAGTCCCCTCTAAGTCTTTCCCAGAGAAAAGTTTCTCTCCTTCGAAATCCCTGGATGCTCTCTGCAGCCGGAGTCTCCAGAAATGGAGTGGCGATGGGAACTCTCACAAATTAACACTCTATATTTGACAACCCCCTGGGACCTTCTTTCTCACTTCTTCCAGGGCTCAAGGTGTGTTTGTGGGCGTATGTGTGTGTTACGACACCCTGCGCCCTACCCCAGACCTTATCGATTCTCAGGAACCCCACCGGTGGCCCCGGAAGTAACCTCTGGGGCCACTTCCTTATGGTCAGAGAAACCACATCCATCCCTTGCGGGCAGCCTCTCCAGACCCCTGGCATCCTCTGGCCTGTCTGGGCTTTGTAGACCAAGGCACAGCTGGAGAGAATTTATTGATACTCTCTCCAGCTAAATTCAGATTTGTTGGCAATTTCCAACTTCATTCCTTCATGCTGTGGATCCCACAGTCTGACTTCCATATGCGCTAAAACTGTTTTGCTAATGTGATGGATGAACTGAATTTTTAATTAAATTGAATTTAGGCCGGGCGCAGTGGCTCACGCCCGTAATCCTAGCACTATGGAAGGCCGAGGCGGGAAGATCGATCAAGGTCAGGAGTTCGAAACCAGCCTGAGCAAGAGTGAGACCCCAT
>VBSM01003212.1:4715034-4744831 GCA_008086735.1 Cheirogaleus medius
GGGCAGCATTTGCTTACGTGCAGAAACTCAAGCCTCTTGTTATGTCCCAAGACACTAACGGGGTCTGAAGAGAATACTGGTTACCACTGCATCATGCAGCACACGTACATTACAGGCTATAGTGAATGATTAGTATAAGGCAGGCAATCGCCAGAATCAGCCCCCTACAATCTTGTGCATTGAGAGGCTTAGAGGACCAGGTTGGAGTGTGGTTGGGGCCTCTATGTGAAGTTTTCAGGGATCTAGCCAGGGGATCCCTGAGGCATGAACAATAGGACAAAATTCCAGTTTGTGGTTGAAGAGGTTGTGCTGGTCTCCAGTGACATCAGTGTCATTGTGGATCTTTCTACATCAGAGTCCTCTAGCTTAGGAATAAGGCAAGTGTTCCTGAGGGACAGTGGGGGTAGAAAGTAGGAAGATCCTCCAGATCCCTAATGATGGATAAAAATAGGCCCCCAGGATTGGGGAAGACCTTAAACCTTCTGTCCCACCTAAATGCCTAAACATAAAAGGATTAGTCTGATATATCCACAAGATGGATGTTACCTTGCGTGATATGAAACCTGAGTTTCAATGAAATCACATAGAAATTTTAGAGTACTTTTTGGGGGGAAATTCTTTTTTTAAAAATATTCCTTGAAGAAAGGATGATGGAACTCACATTTACTCAGAACTTAAAATGCAGGCACATAATAGGCAGTGTGCTTATTTATGCTATTTCATTTAATTTGCATCAAATTAGCTCCCTACTTCTTAAATACTAGTTTCCTTATTCTTCCATACATATTACAGGCTTGAACCCCACTTTACTTGCTGCTTTCCTGCAAAGCAGTTTTCCATCTTGAAAATACATTTTAAAAACATTTTTTATAATACATAGGTTTGTCATTTCAGGTGTCCTTGGCTTTCAGGGATGTGGCCATAGACCTTTCCCAAGAGGAGTGGGAGTGCCTAGACCCTGTGCAGAGGGACTTGTATAAGGATGTGATGTTGGAGAACTACAGCAACCTGGTCTCACTGGGTAAGGTATCTGTCCAAATGCTTTACAGGCTGTGTTCTGGAATGTCAGTTTCTCCACTGTTCAATTTCAAAATGCTTTTAAGAAGCCAACTGAATTTCTGCCCCCTATGTCTAAAGAAGTAGTTTAAACATTGTTAGGCTGGAAATGGGCACCTGGGTTAAGGTGCTCCTTCACTTTCCTCATCCTTTCACTCTTCCCTCTGGCCTGTGATTGCCTGTTTTTCCAAATGATTCTCAGATTTGAGTAGTGCAACATTTTCAGAGAAACTAGATTTCCTGTAATGTGTATACTCAGAATTCCTACAGCTGCTCTCTGTTAATGTCTGGCTTACCTGCAAGAGAACAGCTAGTCTCGGGGTTCTGGTTTTCTTTGACTATCAAAAGAGCCTCTACGGATTATATAGCAGTGGATTGGGTTAACAAATATTCATTTAAAATTCAAGCAAACACACCTCATTCTAGAAGAGACATATTCTCTTTAATTTGCTTTGTGGTCGAAAGTTACAGTTTGTGAATTTTGCATTTTCCGTTGAAGGAAAAACTTGTAAGTATTTTAGGAAACTTAGATTTCTCCTAGCAAAATAGTAACATCTGCAATAAAATAATACTGTATACTAGGCATCCTTTTAAGCCTTTACATATATTAATTCATTTAATTCTCACGATAACCCTATGAAGTAGATAATATCAGTGCCATTTTGCATTTGCTAAAAGTGCAACAACACATGGAAGGTAAGTAACTTTTCAAAGTCACACAGCTCGTAGGTGGCAGAAGATTTTTTTTTTTTTTTTGAGACAGAGTCTCACTGTGTTGCCCAGGCAAGAGTGAGTGCCGTGGCATCAGCCTAGCTCACAGCAACCTCAAACTTTTTTGGGCTCAAGCAATCCTTCTGCCCGAGTAGCTGGGACTATAGGCATGCGCCACCATGCCTGGCTAATTTTTTCTGTATTTTTAGTTGGCCAATTAATTTCTTTCTATTTTTAGTAGAGACGGGGTCTCGCTCTTGCTCAGGCTGGTTTCGAACTCCTGACCTTGAGCAATCCGCCCGCCTCGGCCTCCCAGAGTGCTAGGACTACAGGCGTGAGCCACCGCGCCCAGCCAGGTGTCAGAAGATTTTAACCCAGACCACAAGGCTTCCGAGTATGTGCTTGCAACCCCTCTCTACACTGCCTTTAAAAGCAAAGCATACGTTTTCCCTCTTACCTCATCTCTTTAGTCCTGTAATTGTGAGTCCATCTTAGTGTGAATATTCTTCAACGGCCTTCTTCTTTACTGTGAAGACTTTATTAAGTACCATTTTAACCTACAGTTCATTATAAATGTAACTGAGTCTGAATTAAGTCATTTCGAGGTTATGTTTGTTTTGAGTGTGTTTGGGTTTTTTTCTATAACATGTCATATTTTTTCTCATGAACAGGATGTGCCATTCCTAAGCCAGATGTGATTACTTTATTGGAGCAAGAGAAAGAGCCGTGGGTAGTAATGAGGGAAGGGACAAGGAGTTGGTACCCAGGTGAGTGATGGCAAATCAGGCAGGGGAATGCCATCACAAGTTATGGTCAGGGAAGAAGCACATCCTGAGATGTTGTTTGGAAAGCTCCCTTCAAAGGCCCAAGGCTTATGGAGAAAGGGCTGAAACCAAGGAAACATTAAGATTCTCTCAATGTGAGCTACCAAGGGAACTTTACCCCCATTTGCCTATTTCTCTGCTGTCATATTTCCCTCCCATTTCAAAAAAGAGTTGCTTTCCTTCTTCCCTTTGGAGAACCATTTTACCATGCTCATTCAATTGCATATTGTCTGTGGCTGCCTTTATGCCATAACAGAAGAGCTAAGTAATTGTGACAGAGATATATGCCTTACAAGGCCTAAAATATTTACGATCTGGTCCTTTACAGAAAAGGTTTATTGACTCCTGCCCTAAACCTTTTACTTCTAATGTGTGTTATTTCAGTTTATCTTTTATTTCTACTATAAGGTGCAACCTCCACATTCCACAGAAAAATAGCATTACAGCATTTGTTTTCTTTTTGCTTTTTGTTTTATTTTGCAGATTTGGAGTGCAAGTATGTCACCAAGAATTTATTTCCAGAAAAGGATGTTTATGAAATATATTTATCTCAATTGCAGACAGTGGAAAAAAGTAAAACTTACATCCATGAGGACACCATTTTCAGAAATGATTTGCAAGACAAACATGAATTTGAGAGACAAGAGGGACATCAGATGGGATGTATTAGTGAAGTGATAATCCAAAGACCAATATCTCTTCCTCTACATCAGAAAATTCATACTAGAGAGAAATCATATGATTGTAAGGAATGTAGGAAGGCCTTCAGACAACAATCATACCTTATTCAACATCTGAGAATTCACACTGGTGAGAGACCCTATAAATGTGTGGAATGTGGAAAGGCCTTTTGTCGAGTGGGAGATCTGAGAGTACATCAGACAATCCATGCTGGTGAGAGACCCTATGAATGTAAAGAATGTGGGAAGGCCTTTAGACTTCATTATCACCTTACTGAACATCAAAGAATACATTCTGGCATAAAACCCTATGAGTGTAGGGAATGTGGGAAAGCCTTTAGTCGAGTTAGAGACCTGAGAGTACATCAGACAATTCATGCTGGGGAGAGACCTTATGAATGTAAAGAATGTGGGAAGGCCTTTAGACTTCATTATCAGCTTACTGAACATCAAAGAATTCATACTGGTGAGAGGCCTTATGAATGCAAGATTTGTGGAAAAACCTTTAGGGTACAGCGACATATTAGTCAACATCAGAAAATTCATACTGGTGTAAAACCCTATAAATGTAATGAATGTGGAAAGGCCTTTAGTCATGGCTCATACCTTGTTCAACATCAGAAAATTCATACTGGTGAGAAACCCTATGAATGTAAAGAATGTGGTAAGTCCTTCAGTTTTCATGCAGAACTTACTCGGCATCATAGAATTCATACTGGTGAGAAACCCTATGAATGTAAAGAATGTGGAAAAGCCTTTCGTCTTCAAACAGAACTTACTCGGCATCATAGAACTCATACTGGTGAGAAACCCTATGAATGTAAGGAATGTGGGCAGGCCTTTATTTGTGGCTATCACCTTACTTTACATCTGAGAACTCATACCGGTGAGATTCCCTATGAATGTAAGGAATGTGGGAAAACCTTCAGTAGTCGCTATCATCTTACTCAACACTACAGAATTCATACTGGTGAGAAACCCTACGTATGTCATGAATGTGGGAAAGCCTTTCGTCTTCAAGCAGAACTTACCCGACATCACAGAATTCATACTTGTGAGAAACCCTATGAATGTAAGGAATGTGGGAAGGCTTTTATTCGTAGTAATCAACTTATTACACACCAGCGAATTCATACCAATGAGAATACCTATGAATGTAAAGAATGCAGGAAGATTTTTAGTCGTCGCTATAATCTCACTCAACATTATAAAATTCATACTGGTGAAAAGCCCTATACCTGTAAAGAGTGTGGAAAGGACTTTCGTTTTCAAACAGAACTTACTCAGCATCACAGAATTCATACTGGTGAAAAACCCTATAAGTGTAAGGAATGTGGGAAAGCCTTTATTCGTAGCAATCATCTTACTCAACATCACAGAATTCATACTGGTGAGAAACCCTATGAATGTAAGGAATGTGGGAAGGCCTTTAGTCGTCACTATCATCTTACTCAACATCACAGAATCCATACTGGTGAGAAACCCTACATATGTAATGAATGTGGGAATGCTTTTATTTGTAGTTACCAATTGACCTTACATCAAAGAATTCACACTGGTGAGATTCCATATGAATGTAAGGAATGTGGAAAGACTTTTAGTCGTCGGTATCATCTTACTCAACATTTTAGACTTCATACTGGTGAGAAACCTTATGGGTGTAAAGAATGTGGGAATGCCTTTCGCCTTCAGGCAGAACTTACTCGACATCACACAATTCATACTGGTAAGAAACCCTATAAATGTAAAGAATGTGGGAAGGCCTTTAGTGTTAATTCAGAACTTACTCGACATCACAGGATTCATACTGGTGAAAAACCCTATAAGTGTAAAGAATGTGGGAAAGCCTTTATTCGTAGTGATCAACTTACTTTACATCAGAGAAATCATATTCATGAGGAAACCCTATGCAAAATGTAAAGATAATACAATGGCCTTTAGAAAATGCCTTTTACAACAGCAGAGAATTAATAATTTAAGAAATTTTTTAATTCTTAGGGAACATGGGAATCCCTTTTGCTTCATGCTCATAATTGAACAGAAATGGCTTTACATGTTAATTTAAAGAATTGGAAAACTGTAGCATCACTCAATCCTGGTTAAACTAGCAGATTGGTACTGGTGCAGTTCATGTCAAACCATCCAGGACATTTTCTTCTGCAAACTGTTGTTGAACATTGCTTCTATAAAATGCAGCGGTATTGGATTACCATAAAAATGAAATGGAAAGAAAAACAGACACACAAAATAAAAGCCCCAATTTTTTATTACTGAATTTAACTGACATAAATTAGCTCTCAAATTGCTGTAAAGTTTCTAAAAACTTGCTCTCAGCGTCTGTATCTTAACTCATTGCAGAGCAAAAGCAATTTGTGGACCAGTGTCAGCACTTGGACCACACTTTATATAGCACTGTAACAGAAAAATGATTCTGTTAATATAATGAATGTGGGAGAAACTAGAGCCATGGCACATCTTTGCTGTAATTCTCATAATTCCACCTCTGCCTGTGTGGTTTTTGGCAAAGCCATTCTCTGTGCTTTGGTTTTAAAATAGTAATAATAGTACCTTCCTAATAGTATTTTTGTGATGAAATGCTAATAAAAAAATAAAACCTTTAGAAGAGTATTTGGTACACAGCATGTGCTCAATAAATATTATCATTTTGATCACTAGTGATACTGTTAGTAAATTCACGTGAAAGGAAGACCTTGTGGATGTAAGGAGTTTGTAAAAAACATATTACCTTTCACTCACTTAAATTTGGATAATTAAGTGTAGATAAAGTCTAATGAAATACAGTAAACTTCTTCTAAAATCAGAATTTATCTCTGAAAATTAACACGAGGAAGAATTCTCTATATTTGATGAGTGTGAAGATTATGAGAGCTTTTGAAGAATTATGGAAAGCTGTAATGCTTTTTCTTTTCATAATCCAAAAAGCAGCTCTGTCATAATCTGCTTTTTCTGCCCACAATTCATTATAGGTTAGAAACTAACAACCAAAATACCATTGTCCATTTAGAAGAGTTAAAAGAATAGTACAATGAACATTGGTATGTTCTCTCTGATTCAGCAGTTGTTAATATATATTGTCATTTGGTTTGTTTCTACATAAGATTTACATATTTTTACTGTCATATTTGAGTATAAATTGTAGACACCATGACATGTTACCTCTCCTATTAATAAAGGCCGCCTTTTAAATTACCATATAGCTTCACACCTAAGGAGATTAACAATCATTCCATAATCTGTAATATTCAGTCCATATTTTCTCAATTATGTGAAGAATTATTGTCATGGGTTATTTTTAAAATTCAGGAACTAAGATAAGTTCATGAATTGCATTTGGTTATGCATTGTTAGTTTCTTTTATTAAAAAAAGAACAGCCCTACCCACCCCACATCCCTATCCCCCAGCAACTTTCTTCCAACATTAACTTTTTAAGAGTTTAGGATAGTTGTAGAATGTCACATTCTGGATTTTTGTCATTGTTTTTCCAAAGTGTTTTTAAATGTGCACCTTTATCCCCAGTATTTCCCATGAACTGGAAGTTAGGAGTAGAGAGCCAATTAAATTACATTAAATATTTTGGCAAGACTACTTAATAGGGGATATTTTGTATTTCAATTTGTAACCCATTAGGTGGCATACAATGTCATATTATACCACTATGTTATTCTACATTCATTGACTTAGTGTAGCACAATGTTCTTTCCAAAGAGGACCATACCAATATATCCCATTCTACATGTTCACTTTGGAATGTAATATTGACCCTCCCTCATCAAGATGTAAGGATCATGGTCCTTCCTTTTGAATCTGGGCAGACAGGCTTGTATTTATGGCAGGAGTGACACTATGTGATTTCCAAGACTGAGTCACAAAAGGCAATACAGCTTCTGCCTGATCCACTTGGGATGCTTACCCTTGAAGCCCAGCCACCGTGCTATGAAGATGTCAAGTAACCACACAGAAAAGCTAACTAAAAGTGTCCTGACTACAGCCCTAATTTAGTTCCTAGGTAACAGCCAGCTTCAAGCAGTGGGGGTATGAGTGTGTGACCATTCAGATGATTCTAACCCTTAGCCTCAGAGCTTCCCAGCTGGTGCCAAGTGGAGCAGAGACAAGCCTTCTCCCATGAGCCTACCCAAATTGCAGATTCATGAGTAAAATAAAGACGGTCTTTCTTTTAAGCCACTAAATCTGGGAGCAGTTTATTACACAGCAATAGACAACTGAAATACTTCATTCGTATTGTGATCACCAGGTTTCTCTGTTGAAAAGTTAAATATTTCTTTCTAGACAGCCATAATATATCATTGTATAATTTACTGTCTAATATATTATATCATTGCTCAACATTTGCAAATTAATTTTCCATATCACAATAATTAGGTATAACAAAAAGCAGAGTATTTTGGGACATAAAATAAAGCAAAATACTGTTGATGTATTAGTGGATTATTCCTCCAAGGTACCAGTTCCTTAATCCAACATTTCTGAAAGAATGTCTCTGGGAACAGTAGTACTTAATGGTACTTGAAATATATTGTGTGGTCACACAGGCTTATGAAATTTTGAATACTAACTCCCTTTTTAAAAAATAAATGCTTATTGTCATTTACTTAACTTTGTTTATCCCAGTGTATGATAAACTTCACTAAGGAAGTCTCATTCAGAATATATAATATCTTTGGGATGTGAACCCACACTGGAAATACTGCTATAACCAAAAAGGACTGACCATAATACAATGGAATATTCAGATACAATGGCAGATGCTTAGCTATGTTAGGGAAGGAAATGCATGGTGTATTTCTCTGCTGGTCATATCTTCCCCTGCAATTAATTACTGGCCCAGTTTTTAAAATATGAACATACTACAATGTATTTAAACCTCTTATTGATGAGTATTTATTTTAATAAATTTTCACTATTTCAAATATACTTCAGTGAATATCCTTGTCTGTGATCATTGCTTTACACAAACTGAATGTCTGTAATTGTATATACATGTAAGTGCAATTGCTCATACATTATATACTCTTTCAGTTACGTTAGATATTGCTAAATTAATCATAGGTTATATATACTTCCAACTCTACTAGATATTGCCAAATTGTTCTCTTAGACTTTTGTTAACTGATAAATAAAAAATGTCACTATAGCCTCACTTTAGGTATGTCTTCATATGTATGTATATTTCTAAATTTTCACTTAACCATTTTCCAAACATTTCTTGGCCAATAATCATTCCTTTACTTTGACTCCTATTCTTGGTTTCTCCAATATTTTTGTCCTGTTTTTTTTTTTTTAATTGACTTGAATGTCATTCTGGATACTTTGTTTACTATACTGATTCAATATTTTCCCCTTACATTGAATATAGTCTGAATGTTCATTCTATTTTTATGAGACACTTTTAAGATTTATACATTATCAGTGATGTAATCTGCAAATAAAATTTTATTTTCAAATATTTATATTTATTACTTTATTTACTTTTCTTATTGTAATAGCTAGAATCCTCAAAACATAGTTGGATATTATGGTGATAGCGGGTATCTTTTTCTCCAAATTTAATGGAAAATTTCCCAAAATTTAATCACTTATTATAATGTTCACTCTTCTTTGGGGATAAATTCTCTTTGCTGACTTTAAGTGTCCTTCAATATATGTGGGGAAGAGGGAAGATGTCTACTTTGGTAGTGACTGTTAACCTATTGGTAGGGACTACTAAATTTTGTCCAAGGCCATTTTGTAACCTGTTGCTGTAATCTTTTGTTTTCCTCCTTAAATTTATTGAGGTATTGATTTGTACTTATTCTTTTTTTAATTTTAACCATTTCTTATATGGTGATTTTGATTTTTGTCACATTCCGATAGTTCACTTGGTGATATTTTAATTAGAATTTTTCTACCTACAATTATATGAGGCAGTACTATGGTTTCTTCTTCCTTTTATTGATTAGATTTTAGAATTGTAGTGTTCTTTAAAAACTAGAAACAACTTGTCTTGAAAATATTTGAATTTTTATATATTGATGTATTTTATAACCTTGCTAAATTCACTTAGTTCTAGAAAGGTTTATTTTTTATAGATTACTTAGAATTTTCTATAAACACAATCAGGACATCTGAGAAGACAGTTCCTTTTAAATTTTTCTTTCCTTTATTTTCCTTACTGCACAGGTTAGGACATCCTATACAGTGTTAAATAAAAGCTTCAGAGCAAACATCCTTACCTTGAGTTTAACTTTAGTGAAAAAGCAGTCAATATTTTATCATAAAGTTTTGTTTGCTGTTTATTTTCCATAGATATTCTTTATCAGATTAAGAAATTTTTGTTTCCTAACTTACTGAGTTTTATCATGAGTGGTACTGAATTTTGTCCATTGTAATAACTATTGGCATGATCTTTTGGTTTCTCTCCTTTAATATGGTGAATTACTTTGATTAATTTTAGAATGTCATACCAGCCTCACATTACTGGGGTATGCCCCCACTTGGTCATGATGTATTATCTTTTATACATATTGCAAAATTCCATTTGCTCCTTATTTGGGGGGAGATTTTTATGTGTATATTTACTGATATTGGTATGTAATTTTTCCTTATGATATTTTTCTCAGGTTTTAGTATGTGTTGATGACATGAAATGAAATGGGAATTGTTCCTTATTTCTCTGTTTTCTGAAAGAGATATTGTAAGATTTATATTTGTTTCTTAAATCTTGGGTCAAATTGCTATTGAAGCCATCTGAGCATGGAGTTTTCTTTGTGGGAAGGATTTTTAATGGTAGTTTCAAGGAAAATGTACCAAAAAATGAATTTTTATATCACAGCAAAGAACTAAAAATGAAATAAAAAGAGAAAAGTTCCACTTATAAAGAACATAAAATACTTAGGAATATATTTAACAAAATACATTCAAGACTTTTACCCAAAAACTACACGGTTTTGTTGAGAGAAGCTAGAGAAGGCCTAAATAAATGGAAACATACCATAATCATGGATGATAAAACCCAAAGTAGAAGTCAGTTCTTAAATTGATGTAAGGATTCAGTGGAATCCAATCAAAATCCCAACAGGCATTTTTGTACAAATTTATTAGTTGATTGTAAAACATATGTGGAAATGTAAAGGACTTAGAATAGCTAAGACAATATTTTAAAAGAATGAAGCTGAGAATTGACACTGCCTGAATTCAAGATTCCCTATGAAGCTGGAACAATCAAGACAACGCATAACAAGTAGATAAATGCAACAAAATAAATTATCAAGAAGTAGACCTACACTTATACAGTCATAGGATTTTCCTTAAAAACTCCAAAGTAGTTCAATGTGGGAAAGGAAAGTTCTTTCAACATGTGGTGCTGGAACTGGATAAACTTGGCAGAGAAATTTAAGCTCAATCTATACCTTATACCATACATAAAACATTAATTTGAGGTGGATCATAGATACAAGTAAAGGCTATAAGTATAAAGCTTATAGAATAAAATGATAATATCTGTGTGACCATGGAGGAGACAGAAAGCTTTAACCTATAGAAAATTTTAAAAATTAACTTTGATAAAACTAAAAACTTCTCATCAAAAGACACCATTAGGAAAATGAAAATAAAGTAAGACTGGAATAAAATACTCACAATATCTATATCCAAAAAGAAGATATCTAGCATATACAAAGAATTCAAACAATAGGATGTAAGTAAAAGCAAAAAAAAAAAAAAGAGAAAAAGACACTCTACAAAACAAGATATACCAATATCCAATAAGCATACAAAAAGTCCACATGATTGTTTTGGCCATATTACCTTGGGTGAGGTATGATGAGGCAGGTGCAGGCTCTTTTTAAAAACCAGCTCTGAGAACAGAGAGAAAACTCACCTGACTACCACCTAGGAAAGGCATTAATCTATTCATGAGGGATCTGCCCCCATGACCCAAAACCTCCCATTAGGCTCCACCTCCAACACTGGGGTCAAATTTCAACATGAGATTTGGAGGGGACAAATATCCAAACTATAGTAGCATATCACTTTTGCACCATGATAAAATTGAAAACTCCTAAGTCAAACAATTGTTAAGTGATGGACCATCTGTATAGTACTTAATTGGAAAAAGTAAAGTATGTTCAAAATCATATTCATATTGATACTCAAAAGATATAATTATAATTATACTTCTAGTATATCATACTCAAAAGATAAAGGCCTGTAAATTTTACAAAGAGATTGTAATTAAGAATAAATGTTTAATTTACTATTGATAAGAGCTGTTTATGTATATTTTTTCCATCAATTTTATGTTTGATTAAAGGGTACCGTTATCTATTTGTTTTCATCCATAAAAGCACGATGGAATAAAGACAGGGAAATTTGAGTAAGCCAGATAATCCTGGAACAGGCAATATACCAGGAATGGGAAAAAATGTATCCATACTAGTAGTGGCTAATCATAACTCACATTAGCCAGGTAAAAATGGGTTCCAAATAAAAATCCATGCTTAGGAGTGGAGGTCATACTCAAAAGCCAAATAAATGGAGTATTCAATACCACTTAAAAATAATAAAATACCCAAATGTCCTAAATACTAAGAACACATACTTAATCCTCTTGTCCTAGGAAATGAAATTTATAAAATTGTTTTTAAAACTTGTTCCACTAATAAAATATTAAGCAATACATAAATACATAACAAATATAACAGACCAGTTAAATATATAACAGACAACAGGTTAAATACTGCTGACCAAGCACAACTTAAGGGGATTATATAATTAAACGTATACTGACCCATACCATTCTAGTAAATTTTTTTTTTTTTTTAGACGAAGTCTCACTCTGTTGCCCAGGCTAGAGTGCCATGGCATCAGCCTAGCTCACAGCAACCTCAAACTCCTGGGCTTGAGCAATCCTTCTGCCTAGGCCATGATGAAAGTTATTCCCACATTCTTTTATATTCATAGGATTTCTCACCAATATGAATTTTCTGGTGTTGAACAAATTTTTCATACACAGTGAAGAGTTGTCCACACTCCTTACACTCAAAAAACTTCTGACAATTATCAATTTTCTGATACTGAGTAAGCTGACCATTCACAGTAAAGGCTTTCCCACATTCTGTACATTCATAGGGTTTGAGACCTGTATGAATTCTTTGATGGGCAATAAAGACTGAACTAAGTCTAAAAGCTTTCCCACATTCCTTACATTCATAGAGTTTCACACCAGTATGAATTCTCTGATGTGCATAAAGGACTGAACTAAGTCTAAAAGCCTTCCCACATTCCTTACATTCATAGAGTTTCTCACCGGTATGAATTCTCTCATGTTGAACAAGGTTTGAGCTACAACTAAAGATCTTTCCACATTCCTTACATTTATAGGGTTTCATACCAGTATGAATTCTCTGATGTGCAGTAAATACTGAACTAAATCTAAAATTTTTCCTACATTCCTTACATTCATAGGGCTTCTCACCAGTATGTAGTCTCTGATGTACAGCAAATTCGTAATTATTGCTAAAGGCCTTTTCACATTCCTTACATTCATAGGGTTTTTCACCAGTATGAATTTTAATATGTTGAACAAGGTTTGAGCTACGACTAAATGCCTTCCCACATTCTTTACATTGATATGGTTTCTCACCAGTAGGAATTCTCTGATGTACTCTAAGGTCTCTACCACGAATAAAGCATCTCCCACATTCTTTACATTCATAGGGCTTCTCACTGGTATGAATTCTGTAATGTCCAAGAAATTGATAATGATGTTGAAAGGCCTTCTCACATCCCTTACATGCAAAGCGTTTCTCACCAGTGTGGATTCTCTGATGTAGTCTAAGGTCAGTACCACAACTAAAGCCCTTTCCACACTCCTTACATTCATACAGTTTCACCCCAATATGAATCTGCTTATTTTCAATAAGTTGGTACTGATGTCTGAAGGATATCCCACATTGCTCACATTCAAAGGTTTTCTTGCCTGGATGAGTTTTTTGATGTTGAGAAAGTTGCAGGTGAAGCCTAAAAGCCTTCTCACATTCCTTACATTGACAGGGTTTCTCATCAGTATGAATACTCTGATGTTGAACAAAATGTGAGCCACAATTGAAGGCCTTTCCACGTTTCTTACATTCAAAGGGTTTCTCACCAGCATGCACCTTCTGATGTCGAGTAAGCTGTGTCAGAAGACTAAAGGCCTCTCCACATTCTTTGCATTCAAAGGGTTTCTCACCAGTGTGAATTTGGCAATGTTCGGTAAGTTGGTAATGATATCTAAAGGCTTTCTTACATTCCTTACACACAAAGGGTTTCTCATTAGAATGAATTTTCTGATGCTGAATAAGGTTTGAACCACGATTAAAGCCTTTCCCACACTCCTTACATTCATATGGCTTCACACCAGCATGAATACTCTGATGTTGAGTAAGGTTTGAGCTACGATTAAAGGACTTCCCACACTCCTTACATTCAAATGGTTTCTCACCAGTATGAATGTTCTTATGGCGATTAAGCTGGTTGAGAAGACTAAAGGCCTTTCCACATTCCATACATTCAAAAGGTTTCTCACTAACATGAAATTTCTGATGTCGAATAAGTTGCACATGAAGTCGAAAGGCTTTCCCACAGTCCTTACATTCAAAAGGTTTCTTTCCAGTATGAATACTTCTATGTTGATTAAGATTTGAACCACGACGAAAGAATTTCCCACATTCTTTACATTCAAAAGGTTTCTCACCAGTATGGGTTTTTTGATGTTGAGAAAGTTGTAGATGAAGTCTAAAAGCCTTCCCACATTCCTTACATTCATAGGGTTTCTCACCAGTATGAATACTCTGATGTTGAATAAGGTTTGAGCCGCGATTGAAGGCCTTCCCACATTCCTTACATTCAAATGGTTTCTCACCTGTATGAATGTTTTGATGTCGAACAAGCTGTGTCAGCAGACTAAAGTCCTTTCCACATTCTTTACATTCAAAGGGTTTCTCACCAGTATGAATTCGGCAATGTTCAATAATTTGGTAATGATATCGAAAGGCCATCCCACATTCCTTACATACAAATGGTTTCTCATTGGAATGAATTTTCTGATGCTGAATAAGGTTTGCACCACGATTAAAGCCTTTCCCACATTCCTTACATTCAAATGGCTTCACACCAGCATGAATACTCTGATGCTGAATAAGGTTTGAGCTACGATTAAAGGACTTCCCACACTCCTTACATTCAAATGGTTTCTCACCAGTATGAATGTTCTTATGGCGATTAAGCTGGTTGAGAAGACTAAAGGCCTTTCCACATTCCTTACATTCAAAGGGTTTCTCACCAGTATGAATCTTCTGATGACGAACAAGCTTTGTAAGAAGAGTAAAGGCCTTTCCACATTCTTTACATTCAAAAGGTTTCTCACCAATATGAGTTTGGCAATGTTCAATAAGTTGGTAATGATATCGAAAGGCCATCCCACATTCCTTACATACAAAGGGTTTCTCATTGGAATGAATTTTCTGATGCTGAATAAGGTTTGAACCACGATTAAAGCCTTTCCCACACTCCTTACATTCATATGGCTTCACACCAGCATGAATACTCTGATGTTGAGTAAGGTTTGAGCTACGATTAAAAGACTTCCCACATTCCTTACATTCAAAATGTTTCTCACCAGTATGAATGTTCTTATGGCGATTAAGCTGGTTGAGAAGACTAAAGGCCTTTCCACATTCCTTACATTCAAAAGGTTTCTCACCAATGTGAAACTTCTGATGTCGAGTAAGTTGTATGTGAAGTCTAAAGGCCTTCCCACATTCCTTACATTCATAGGGTTTCTCTCCAGTATGAATACTCTGATGCTGAATAAGATTTGAACCACGACTGAAGTATTTCCCACATTCCTTACATTCATATGGTTTATCTGTATCATGAGTAACAGAAGTATGAGGAGAATAAGTAAGCATTTTTTCATAGCTGATTATCCTTGGATTGGTATATCCTTCTTGATGTCCCTGTAGCCCCTCAAATCTACTTCCATATTTTGACTCGATTCTAAAATGGGAGGCCTCAAGGCCAAGAGTTTTACTTATTTGCTTTATACCCTGTTTGGATAAATTTATTTCTGAAATATCATTTTCTGGAGATATTTTCTCTTTTCCATAATTTGATTCCCAATCTGAAAGAAACAGAAAAAGCAAACATATTTTATTTTCCTATACCACACATGCATAGAAAATCCATTTAACATATGGCCTAACTGTAAAATACTTTCAGAGATTTGAAAAAGAAAGAGAAGAGTATCAATAATGAAGAAAGTTTATGCAAGATAGTGATGTTTGTAATAGGGGAATAAGTTAACTTTGTAAAATTTAGGCGTGAATCAAAATCATTTGGTAATGCAAGGGCAATATATGTAACCTTAACAATATTTGTACCCCCATAATATGATGAAATAAAAAAAAGGTGTAAAAAAATCATTTGGTAAGCTTGTTACAAATATTGATATTCAAGCAACTCAGATGTACAGAATTAGAATTTTTAAAGATAAATCCTAAGAAGCTAAATTTCAACATCTCTATCAGATGACTCTGATTCAGACCAAGATTTAAGAATCATACTTCAAACTGTTTTTGAATGGTTTGTCTTTACCCTTAAAAGAAAATCCAAAACCTTACCACAGATAACAAGACCTCATTTCAAGGCACTGTCCTCCTTTGTGCCTGATCTCTACCCATTGCCTCCTTTTAGCAACTAGAACATAATATAACCTTTCCTTTATCTTCTTGCTTTGCTCGGACTGTTTCATCTCCCAAGATTCCTCTAGCCTGGCTCTTAGTAGGAAACACAAAGATTGCCACAAAAGCATTGAAAAGCCTGCTTCCATTTCCAACATCCTGTCTTTGTCAAGTAGGGTTTTCTACAGTGACAGCAACAAAATGGAGTTTACAGAGTAGAACGGACATAAGCAACACACTTTGGGTGTCACTATTTCCCATCAACCCAGATGGGACCATCTAGTTGCAGGAAAACAAGCTCAGGACTCCCACTGATTCTGCATTATGGTGAGTTGTGTAATTATTTCATTATATATTATAATGTAACAAAACAGAAATAAAGTACACAATAAATATAATGTGTTTGATTCATCCCAAAACCATCCCCCACACCTCATCCACCCATAATGTCCCTGGAAAAGTTGTCTTCCACGAAACTGGTCCCTGGTGCCAAAAAGGTTGAGGACCACTGAATTAATGGATGAATGGATAAAGAGAATGTTGTGTATATACACAATGGAGTACTACTTGGCCATAAAAAGAGAATGAAATCATATCATTGGCAGTAACATGGATGGAACTGGAGGATATTATGTTAAGTGAAATAGCCAGGCATAGAAAGACAAATATTGCATGTTCTAACTCATATGTGGGAGCTAAAAAAGTTGATCTCATGGCAGTAAAGAGTAGAATAATAGATACCAGAGGCTGAGAAGGTTTTGCAGGTGGGAGGTGGGAGATGAAGAGAGGTTAGCTATTGGGCACAAATAGACAGTTAAACAGAAGCAATAACTTCTAATATTTGATAGCAGAGTAGGGTGACTATAGTTAACAACAATGTACTGTATATTTCAAAATAGCCAGAAGAGACGACTGGAAATGTTCCCATCAAATAGAAATGATAAATACTCGAGGTGATGGATACCCTAAATACCCTTTCTACACATGTAACAAAATATCACATGTACCCCACAAATATGTACAAATACTAGGTATCAATTAAAAATAAATAAATAACTCTTGAAAAACATTCCGTATTCTTCACAATGACAAACAAAACCTTGTAGGATCTTACCCAGCCTAATTCTCAGACCTCCCTTCCCACCGTCCCATCACTTACTCTGCTCTAACTCACCGCTTCCCCCTCAGGGCCTCTGTGTTTCCTGCTGAGTCTGACTGGAATGTTCTCACCCAACACACGGCTTACACCCTTGCTTCACGTCTTTGTGCAAGCATGCCCACCTCACGACATGTTCCCTGACCACCCAAATGCTGTCACTCTCACACCATCACTCCTCTTTATTTGTCTCTATAGTACAATTCTCTGATATTACTCACCTATTCATTTGCTTACTTGTTTAATCCATGTCTTGCCAATTGCCAGTAAAGTCCACAAGAGCAATGACTGTAACAGTCTTGTTCATTATCTGTACGTTACTGTGTTAATAGTGCCAAGCACAGCACCTTGCTCAGAGTGGGCACTTGATACATATTTACTGAATATGTGAGTATACTTTTTAGACAGTGGAAACACATAACAGAAATCTAAATGCAAAAGCACAGCTGGAATGCAGCAGGATCTAAAATATGTGTTAAAAGTTTACACTAAGAAACAAAGAGGGCACTCACTCCACTAAAAGGGGATGGAAATAAGAGAACAGAAATTAGGTGATTAGTAAGTGATGAAGTTTCCTTGATAGCTACTGCCACGATCTTTATTTCCTTCCCAGGTCTTGGGAATTTTTATCCAACAGGCGTTGAGTCTTTGAAGGAAGTTTTTGAAATCACATCTCAGGGATGTGACTCCTCTCTGACCACAAGGGCTGTCCCGGACAATGATGGCTTCCCCTGCCTGCTTTGCCCTCACTCACCTGGGTACCATCTGCTTGTTTCTTTCCTCACAACCATCCAGGGCTCTTGCTCTTGCTCTAGTAAGGTGATCACATCTGGCTTAGAAATGAAATTTTCTGTTTAAAGAAAATGACACACGGGTAGAATTTTTTTAAATATAAAAATTTTTATAAAACTTGAGACCTGGTTAAATTTATAATAAGTTACAAGTCAAAATGATATGGAGAAAAGACTTCAGCAAAAAATGAGAGGATTGAGTAAGAGACCAGCTGTACTAGAAAAAGGACTTAGAATCCTTTAAACTCAAATAGGGTATTGTCACTTGAGAGGAGATATATGTTAGTAGTTGAGAGCATGAACCTTTAAGGCAGACTGCCTGGTTCAAATCCTGTCTCTGCCAGCCAATTAGGCAAGTCACTTAAACTCTCTGCCCTTCAGTTTTCCCAACTCTAAAATGGAGATGATAATAATACCTATTTTATAGGACTGATAATAAAATTAAATAAGTTAACATATGTAAAATACTTCTAATATTGTCCGATCTATATTAGCACAAAGCTAACTATTATTAAGTTTATTGTTATTATTTAATTTGCCTCCCTAAACATTTGTAGCTCATTTGTAGTATATTCATTCAATGAAAAATACAAATGTCATGGCCTGAAACTTTCGACCACAAAGCAGCAGTGAAGTAAAGTAAAGGAATGTCTGTTGAAGGAAATGGAATGCATCCACTTGAGTGCTAAATGAATTCTGTTGACCCAATCAGTGTAACGTAAATCATTGAGGCTCTTTTGATAGAAAAATTCAAGATACTGTTCTCTTTACAGGTGGGCCAGGAAAAAAAAAATATAAACAAAAAACCAAAACATCTGCAGTAATTCTGAGATCAAACACAATATGCTACCTGGTTTCTTAAGACAATGATCATTCAGTGAATGTCCAAGATTTCAAATTCAGTCCCATGGGCATGAAGAGAGAGAGGCAAATACAAAGAGGACCAGTGTAAGGGAGGAGGGTCACTGTCAGCTAGGCAAGATGCAGGCACTTCATGGAGGTGCCCATTTTCAACTCAACAAATCTCAAACCATTCTTTTGGGAGCAAGAAGAAGGAATTCAGCTACCCCTTAAAAGACAGCCATGAAATTCAAGGTGAAGAAAGCTAATACTCCAGAGAACAGACGCTAAATCAATTGGGGCAGATGGGCTTACCCAGTGAGAGCAAGTTCCTGTAGTTCTCCAACATCACATCTCTGTATAAGTCCCTCTGAGCTGGGTCCAGGCACTCCCACTCCTCCTGAGAGAAGTCGATGGCCACGTCCCTGAATGTCACTGATCCCTGAAACCACAGACACATGTATTATGATGAAATTGAAGAAAATTGTTTCAAGATAGAAGGACAGGAGGTAAAGAACTGAACTGCAAGAAAGGAACAATATGGAAATTCACAGGGTGTCTGAAAGTTCTTGAAGAATCCTGCTGCTGTGGGATAATTTACTTATTTTTCAGCATGTTTGGGAATGGATAAAAGAATCTGAGTTTTCCTACTAAATAACCACAGTGCCTGCTACATGTCTGCCTCACAAATACTCAGTAAATGTGCATTTCTACACCAACTCTATCCTTTACAGTGTAACAAAAACAACAAAAATTTTCTGAAATTCCCTACCATGTTTTGTTTAATATATCTATCTTAAAAAATAGGGTTCGCATAGAATTGAGAAATTGTTTGTCTCAATCCTCAAGTTCATTATGGTATGAGATGATAACAATACTATTTTTTCTTGTCATGGCAAATGGTTTTTATAAGCTGCATAAAAGCCAATGTAAGAGATACATTAGATTTAATCATTTTTTCTATTTATACATTTAGGGTGGTAAAAGTCTCTAAGATCTTCCCCAATTCTGGGAATCTATTAATACGAGCACCCACCACTCATACCCTGAATGATCTTCTCCCTGTTACTATCCACTGTCCTCACTGATCATTTTCCTAAAAGCCTCATAAAGCAAATCACCTTGTCAAAGATGGAGACTGAGGCCACTCACTATCAAATTCTATATTATCTACCTGGAAAGTTCAAGTAGGTGTCGAAGTTTCAAGGTTTTCCCAAGTGTGGCCAAATGAGACAATCATCTCTAACTTCTCAAGCCCATGAGATGCTGTTTCCCTATGGGGACAGACTCCTCCACTGGTCCAACATTTCTCCTGACCAAGGATTGAGCACAGAGCATGCATTGAATAATGTGTTCAAAGAAAATATCAACATCAGTTGGAAAAGAGAGGCACAAATAGGAAAAGCACTGAACTTGTTTTGTCACCAACCTTCACTGTAATGGGACAAACTGGGGTGTAGGATCTTGGATCCTTAGGTAGGAAGCTTCAGGTTAAATAATAACAGAATTACCTAACCTAAAAGACACCATATTTCAAGGAGAAGAGAGAAATACCAACTTACGTGGACCATGTTTTTAGAACTACAAAATGGGTCAATCTTCCTCGGGCTTCTCCCCTATAGGACAAAGAAACGGGGGGGAACCTTAAGTCAAGCTGTGCCTCAGTGCTTCCAACGTGACTTAAAATAATATAACCATTTTATCCCCATTTCTATCTCTCAGCTACCCCTGCTAACACACACACTTTGACCCTTCTCCCCCCACTCCCCTCCACACACACACACACACACACACACATACACACACAAATTGGTAGTGAACAGGAGCCTGGACAAACCAAGCTCTCTCCTAAACCCCAGGGAACCTGCTGCACAAGCAAGAATGCAGAGCACAGGCACTTCTGCCTTGAACTTGCTCAAAAAATACTCCAGCAGGAGAGATTCCAGCCAGTCCCCCATTCTTGGAATGCATATCTTGGCCTCAAACTGGGCTCCCGATCCTTCTCTAAGCAGATCCTCCCCCCCCATTCCACCTTTTAAGGCTGAGAAGGGGTCAGTCACATCATCCAAATCAGAACCTCTCTGTGAACTCAGGACAGGGTAGAGTGTGCAAGACACAAAAGCTGGAGAGGATATGTTAATAGATGGAATTGCTCAGGCAGCATTCAGCACTCTGAGTCTAACAAAACCACTGGTTAAACATAGTTCAGAACATCCATATGATAAAATACAAAGTAATCATTAAATGTTCAAGATGTACAATCAACAGAAAGATCAGGTTACAAAACAGGATAGACAATATAATTAAATGTATAAAATATATGTATATATAAAGACTAAAAATCATTAATAAAAAAATTTTAGAAAAAATTGTATATATATTAACAGTTCTTATCTTTGTATTATGGCCCCAATTATCTTCTTTTTACTTAAGAGTACTTTGTAATTATAACTATGGCCAGACAATAACTTGGGATATATATAGTTATATTCACATACATTTACACACGTGTGTGTCTATATACATATACATACATATACCTCTTTTTCCTGTGAGGACACTGTTCTCCAAATTGGATGAAAGACACCTTTTATTTAGACACCTCCCTTTGAACCTGGGGGTAAAAGGATACTCTAATAAACTCTTGTTTTTACTTAATGGGTTTGTTTCCTTCTTATTTCCCAATTTTTTTTTTTTGAGACAGTCTCACTCTGTTGCCCCAGGCTATAGAGTGCTGTGGCATCAGCCTAGCTCACAGCAACCTCAAACTCCTGGGCTCAAGCGATCTTTCTGCCTCAGCCTCCCGAGTAGCTGGGACTACAGGCATGCGCCACCATGCCCGGCTAATTTTTTCTATATATTTTTAGTTGTTCAGCTAATTTCTTTCTATTTTTAGTAGTAAAAAGACAAGTTTTGTTTTTATATTCAGAATGTGAATCTGAACTATGACAATTAGTTACTGCTCAGTGCCTGTTTCCTCATTAGCAAAACAGAAATAGAATAAGTACCACAGAGCTTGTCAAGAATAGTAAGAAAATTTAATTGAAACACATAAGGGCAAATGACAATTTCTTGATATGTGTTATTATTATTGAGAATAAAGAAGATTATATTTGTTCAAGGAACTTAATTCTATTATTTTCTTTTTTCTTATAGTAAAATATAATGTCAAGCCTATTCTTTTCTTAGAATGCTAATAAAAATAATAAGAGCCCATCCTGGAAAATGGGATTCTTCCTAAGTTATCATCTTAAATTATCTTTATAAGGAGGAAAGATGCCTTCCAGTGTGGAAGTCTCAGAAGAAGAAACACTAATGACCACTTTACACTTCTTGCCACAGGCCCAGAAATGAAAACCATGACTGGATTAGATTTATTTTTCAAACTGATTCTATTCTTCAGAAATAAAACTCACATATGCACACAGAAAAAACAATTAGAAAAATGTAAACCAAACAATCAATAATGACTATCTCTACAAGATGGAACTATAATCTTAACTTTCTTCTTTTTAAGTTCCTTAGATAACTGTTTTGTTTTTGTTTTTTCCTGCAAACCATGCTATTCCATCCATCATCAAAAATACATCAGCTTGTCACAGTGGCGCCAACCTGAAGGCCCAGCTACTCAGGAGGCTGAGGCAGGAGGATAGCTTGAACCCAGGAATTCGAGGCCAGCCTGAGCAACACAGCAAGATCCTGTCTCTTAACCAAAAAAACCAACATAATAAAGCTACTTCCAAATTAAAAAACAAAAATAAAAACAAACTCATCAGGGAGTGAGTACTTTCAATCATAAAAAAACTGACTATGCCATAAGGGTCAAAAAAGAAATCAATGTGACTATAACAAATAACATCAACTAGTTCTAACATCCTTTAGCTGTTTCTCGCCAATATAACCAGACACTTTCATTACCAAGAGTCTTCTCTGAATCAACACATGAAATAAGTAGCATTTGCAAACTGAGTGAAGAAACGCATACAACATACGTCACCGTGCCTGTTTCCTTTTTTCACTGAATTAAAAGTATTTTAAAGTATTATTTTGGATATAATTCTTACAGAATGCCTTATAAAAACCCAATCTTAGTACAAGGGATTCATAAACAATGTAACATTTTCTTGAGTATTATTGTTCATAGCATGAATACTGTTTAACAGCATATCAAATATTCTTCTTTTCATGCTTGTTTATGAACATCATTTTATTAGCTGTATAATATTCTATCACTTGAGTCTAGTATGATTTGCTTAACTAATTCCATATTATAGAACACTTAGTTTATACAAAATCATTTTACATGTTATTCCAGGTATCACAGACTTTTGACTCCAGACCAGGGTTTCTCAACCTCGGTACTACTGACATATCGGGCTGGATAATTCTTTCTTGGGGGGCATGAGAGAGCTATCCTGCGCACTGTACAATGTTTGGCAGCATCCCTGACGTCTGCCCCTAGTGTGACAGCCCAAAATTTTTTTCTTTCCCCTCAAAACCCAAATTTATAAATTTTTAAAACTCCAGTATTCTACTTCAGGAGGTTTGTGGTCTCCAAGACCATAAATGGTGCCACAGGAACTCAGGTTAAGAATTTCTGTCCTACATTCTTCACAAAAGTTCTTTTTAAAAATCCTAAAATGTGTACGGAACTACAAAAATAGTAAAAGCAATTTTGAGCAAAATGAACAAAGCTGGAGGCTTTTGACTTCAAAATATATTACAAAGCTATAGTAACCAAAATAGCATGCACAACAAAAAAACAGACACATAAACCAATGGAACAGAATAGAGAGCCCGGAAATAAATCCACACACTTGTAGCCAATTGATTTTTGACAAAGATGCCAAGAACACACAATGGGGAAAGGACAATCTCTTCAATAAATAATATTGAGAATACTGGATATCCACATGCAGAGGAATGAAATTAGACTCTTACTGCAAACTATTAATATATACAAAAATCAACTCAAAATGGACTAAAGATTAAAATGTAAGACCCAAAACTATGAAACTAATAGAAGAAAACATAGGAAAAAAGCTTCATGACATTGGTCTGGGCAATGATTTTTTGGATATAAGCCTAAAAGCACAGGCAACAAAAGCAAGAACGAACAAATGGGATTACATCAAGCTAAAAGCTTCTGCACAGCAAAGGAAACAATCAACAAAGTGAAAAGACCACCTACGGAATGGGAAAATATATTTGCAAACCACACATTTGATAAGGAGTTAGTATCCATAATATATAAAGAACTCAAACGACTCAATATAAAGACTAATACTGCATAATCTTACTCATATGTGGAATCTAAAAAAGTTGACCTCATAGAAGCAGAGAGTAGAATGGTGTATACCATTCGATACCAGGGGCTGGAGTAGTGGTGGTGGTGGGGAGATGGTCATAGGATACAAAATTTCAGTTAGATAGGAGAAATAAGTTCAAAATATCTATTACACAACGTGATTATACTATATTGTCACCTTGAAAAATGCTAAGAAAATGAATGTGTTTTCACCACAAAAATGATAACTATGTGAGGTAATACATATGTTAATTAGTTAAGTTTAATCATTCCACAACATATATATACTTCAAAACATCGTGCTGTACATGATAAATACATACAATTATCTATGAATTTTGAAAAAGAATTTCTAACCTAGATCATTTGAGCACCTCATTCATTTTCTTCAATACACAAGCAGCAACCACAATGAATTACATATTCCTAATGAACCCGTTCTGTAGAAAGTTGAGGGGATTGACCTAAAATGACCATACAGAAACAACAGTTAAAATATATTAAACACTTATTATTTGCCTGGCACTGCTCTAAGGAGCTTTACAATATTAATTCATTCTAATGTTCATTACAAGCCTAAGACAGCCAGAAACTGACAGAACCAAGATTCCAATCCAGATACTCTGGATCCACATTCCCCATTCCTTTTTTTTTTTTCCCTCACCAGGGATTGATTTCTGGACACATCCCCTATTCTTAACCACAACATTGTACTGCCTCTCACAGTCCACATAAAAAGAAGCCCAAAACATAACTGGGGTGCCAAACTTCAAACAGACCTAGCCAGTATTACAAATTTCAACTCATGGACTCCCTGGAAATATCCTGGCTCTTGTTGATATCAATTTCTCTGAAATTCCCACTCCTGAAAACGTCATAGACGAATTGAAATCACCTGACCATCTCCATCCCTCCCCACCCCCTTGCTTTGAAAAGGTGGCATGTGAAGAACAACAGATAGATATCTGGTGTGTGATTCCACCTAAACACTAATCTCCTCACCAAATTAGAGTCTAAAATTAACCTCTGGAGGTTTATTGCCATACCATGTTAGGAAAAGAGAGTGCACAGGAAGATGTGAGAGATTTGCCAAATGGTTACGTGAACATTAAGAGGAAAGGTAAGGGACAATGGAGGGAGAATGATAGTTGGCTATCAATTTGCATATCCCCCATCATTTACCGAAATTTTACTGGAACCTCTATATCCTAAAATAAAAAACGCATTTCTTAAATGGAAACAAAGCACAAGCTCACCCTTGACTTTTAAGTGTGCAGTAATGATGCTCTCAACCGCCTCGGGGTCGTTCTTTTGGATAATGGTACGACTGGGGAAGGATACAGCAAGCATGAGACTCCAGGCTTTACTTGGAGCGCAGACTAAGTTTGAAAGGCCACGCCCTCCCTCACGTCCAATGGCAAGGAAGTAAAAGGAGGAACCGGTCAGAGGTAGCAGCTGGTTCCTCGGGACAGAGCTCTGAGGACGCTGTGGTTCTCTACATGTAGCTGCCTTCCTAGGGGACCCTCAAGGGCACTTCCAGCTCTCAAATTCCCATCCCAAGTCCAGGTCTGTGCCTTCTTGCGGAAAGCTTCATTCTAGGCTTACTATCTGACCTCCCTACTGGGGCCATTCCTCTGCTGCAGCCCCGCTGGCTGTGAGGGGAGAAGACCCAAGAAGCGGCAGGAGCCGAGGGCCATCAGCACAGTGACACCCAATCAGCCACAGCAAAGCGCGCTCAGTGTCCACACGTCCCCCTAGCCCTGAGGACAGGGCCCTCACGCACACACTCACACACTCCCGGTCCGTCACTCGTGATCTCACAATCCCCCACCTCCGCTGCCCGCGAACACACACGCCCAGCACGTGCCTCGTCTGCGCCCCGGGGTTCCTCCCCTGAGCGCCTCCCTCTCGCCCACCCGCACTGCCGGGTCGCTCCGGCTCGAGTCCCAGTCCGCAGAGACCTCCGACAGCCACCAACTCCTTCCTGGGAACTGAGGGCCTCACCCACTACGGTGTCAACCCCTGGAGACCGGAAGTGGACCTGTTCATTCAGACGCGGTGGCCACTGGGAAATGCAGTCCGGAGCGGAAAGAGCCTCAGAAGTCTAGAGCTCTGTTCTGGTCAGAGTGATCCCAGCATGCAACGTGAGCCCAGTGGTTTGTGGGAGTTCCGGCCGGCGGGGGTGCGCAGGCGCATTTTGCCGTATCAGTGAGGCTCTCCAGTCCACCAGGTCCTTTGCTGTTCTTGGAGCGTCGAAGTAACTTACTTGTCTCTCTATGGAGAAGAGTGCAAATGAGCCTAACTTTTAAAGAAGAAAGGAGAATTCGAAGTAAAATCGTGTCAACTTGTACCTGCTTTGACCTCTTGGTCTCAGTCCCCAGTGATACGCTTCCACTTCTCTGTGGTGTGAAGGGGACTTAGGATAAATTTGAGAAGCTTGAACTAAAATATTGGTTGGTTTTATACTTGGAGAGGAAGTGTAGTTTACATCAGAGATTTCAGAGAGTCAAATGTTCTGGATTCTTCCAGGCATTTTTCCTGTTATCTGGATTGAAAGACGTTATTCAGGACGGCATAGGAAAAATAGAATAAAAAGAGGAAAACGTCTTTTTTTTACAGAATGTGACAGAAAACAAACAGCAAAATAATAGACTTAAACCTAACCATATCAATAATCACATTAAATGTAAATCATCTAAACACCTTAGTTAAAAGACGCATTGTCAGATTGGATTTTTAAAAAAAGACCTAAGTATGTGCTACCTACAGGTAATACTTTAAATATAAAAATATTAATAGAATAAAACTAAAAGGATGGAAAAAGATACACCATCCTAACACTTTTCAAAAGAAGGCTAGAGTGGCTATATTAAAGACAAAGTAGATTTCAGGGCAAAGAATATTACCGGAGATAAAGAAGTTCATATAATAATGATAAAGGAGACAGCTCATCAAGTGGAAACAAAATACCTAAATTATGCTCCTAATAAAACAGCTTCAAAGTATGTGAAGAAAAAACTGTTAAAACTGTAAGGAGACAGACAAGTCCACAAATATTAAGTTATTAAATATGAAACGTCCAATTTCTTTAAGTACTAAGTTTGAAGGTTGATATTTCTGACATTTCACTTTGACACTTCTTGTTTTATTTTTATTGGGAAAGTACAACCTCAGTCTTTAAAATGCATGTTTTGTCTTGTGATTATCTTACAAATTTTTCTAAGAACAATTTTTGTGAAACCATGGATAAGTTAAAAATTTGTGTCATTTTTGAATGAGTTCTGTTGTGAAACTAATGCAGCACAGACAGCTTCAAGTATCAATGAAATACTTGGGAAGGATGTGGCTAATGAATGCACAGCACATGAATGGTTTGAGAAGTTCCCCGTGCTGGTGATTTTAATCTTGAAAATGAGCCACGTGGGCGACCTGAGACCAAGGTGGATAATGTTGAGCTGAAAGCTGTAGTGGAAGCAAATCCATCTCAACCTATGTGTGAATTAGCAGCAAGGTTGCATGTTGCTATTCCAACAATATTGGACCATTTGGAAGAAATTGGCAAGGTAAAGAAGCTGGATAGATGTGTTCCACTTGAGTTAAATGAGCATCAGAAGAGAAATCATCTCGAAGCTTGCCTTTCTTTGCTGTCATGACATAAAGGTGAATCATTTCTACACCATATTGTTATGTGTGATGAAAAATGGATTCTTTCTGACAATTACAAGCTTTCAGCACAATGGATGGATAAAGATGAAGTTCCAAAACACAGTCTAAAGCTGAATATTCATCCAAAAAAAAAAAAAAAACTAATGGTGTCTGTTTGGTGGTCCAGCTCTGGTATTATCAACTACAGCTTCATGAAACCTGGTCAATCGATTATAGCAGTTGTCTACTGAAATGAATTGGACAAAATGGTGAGGATGCTTGCAATTAAGCAGCTGAGATTGGTCGATAGAGACAGGCCAATCCTCTTGCAAGACAACCAATGCTCAGCCACATATCAGACAAACAACACTGCTCAAACTACAGAAGCAGGACTTGGAAAATCTCTATCATCCACTGTATTCACCAGACCATGCACCAACTGACTACCACTTCTTCCAGGCTTTGGACCACTTCTTGCAAGGAAAAATACTCAACTCTCAACAAGCTGTGGAAAATGCCTTTTATGATTTCATCACCACTCCCTCTCCAGATTTCTTTGCTGCTGGCATAAACAAGCCTACCATTAAGATGGCAAAACTGTGTTGATAGTTTAAGTTCATGCTTTGATTAATTGTACTGCTTCATGTTTCAGGTATAATAAACTACAGTTTGATTCGAAATTGGACATTTCATAATGACTTAATATAATCAGATATTTCAATATATTCTCTCTCAATAATTGACAGAACAAACACAGAAAAGCAACAGGGTACAGGAGATTTGAACAACATATCAGCCAACTTGATCTCATTTACAGTTATGGAACTGACGTGGCCCCTTTGCAGGATGGGGGATGGACATATAACACAAAGAGACAGACAAAGAAAGACACTGACACACATAAAGACGGTACAAGACTGCAGCGCCGAATGCCCCAGTCACTTTATTCTTATAGTCAAAAAATCAAAGTTACTTCCTTATACGTGACCACCCAGGCATTGCAACAATGGCCATAGATTCCGGAACACATAGCCTAAGGACACAGATGTCCCATGACTCGGGGTCTTAATGGGTTGCTTAAGCCTACGGCCATAAGCCAGAGTTTGGGATAAGCACAGATAAGCAATGCAGCCACAAAGGGGAACTTTGTTCCCATTCCTTCCGGCCTGGCCCCTGCGGCTGTGCCTGTCTTAGGTTGCCCCCTGGCATGAAGGGACTTACCCGTCATGGGCTAAACAGCCATCCCATGAGTTCAGGCGGTACCCCATAAGGGCAAGATGTTTATCAAGTGGCCTCCAGACCCCCCGGGCTGTGGGGCTGGGCAACATTTGCTTACATGCAGAAGATCAAACTCTTTGTCATGACTTCAAGCAGCAACCCTGTTTGTTAGGTAAACCTAAGCCGGAATGTATGACTCTTATGCCGCTTTGGGCTGGGCACGTATTCCTTCTCCTAAGATTAATTCTTAAGCTGCACAATTATATGGCAAGTCTGCTACATGGAACATTCTTCCCAATGGCAGTAAAATTTATCTTATGTACATAGGGAACATTTGCCGGCATAGACCATATTCTGTATAGACCATAAAACAAGGCTCAGTAAATTTAAAAGGATTCAAGTCACACAAAGCATGTTCTTTGACAAAAATAGAACTAAATTAGAAATCAATAGATGACTAATACATTGTCCAAAGTAGTGAAAATTTGAAAATGTATGAGTACTAAAATAATTGAAATTATATGATATTTGGAACATTATGAATCAAATTTTTCTGTTACATTCTAAAGGGTAAGAATAATATATTTACATTAAAGCAAAATAACATTTTTATATTAAGACAAAATTTTTAAGCTGTTTATATTGACTGAACATTAAAATAAAGAAAAGCAGAATAATTATTATTGGCATATATTCCTGTACTTTAATAAATTTCTTAACCAGTATCACCATATATTTTTTTGGAGACAGAGTCTCACTCTGTTGCCCCAGCCTAGAGTGCTATGGCGTCGGCCTAGCTCACAACAACCTCAAACTCCTGGGCTCAA
>VBSM01003212.1:4745974-4770643 GCA_008086735.1 Cheirogaleus medius
GCTGTGAGCTAGGCTGATGCCACGGCACTCTAGCCTGGGCAACAGAATGAGACTGTCTCATAAATAAATAAACAAATAACTTAGAAGACTCTGTGTGTTAACTCTAGAGTTGCAGGTTTTTCAAATAATGACCATTTGAGCTCTGAATTTTCCTTGATGTAATTTGTCCATCAGTTTAATAATGTGCATAAGAACAGACCATACTATGTAGATGGCTGAAGTCCCAGAAAACCTGACATGCTTTAATGTTTGAGAATCTCATTCCCTTTCTTATTAATCTCCCAAGAGCAAAGAAAACCCTATAAATCCCGTCAAGGAATGTCAGGACTTCAGGCCAGCATGTTAGACAATGATGACTGCCCTGGTGGCTTTGAAGTAGCCATCCTGAATCCGCTGTTTAGAATATTTATTTTTGCTCCTGGAAGATTTTCAGAAACAAGCAAGGGGAAAGAGTCCAACCAAATAAAAAGATACCAAGATAAGAGTGTTCACAAAAATTTTAACGACGTGTGCAGATATTAAACTAGGCACACAAACCAGAGAAGACATGCTCCCAGACAGAAAGCAAATTCTGTAGAAACCAAGAATACTCAGTCCAGAAAGACATCTGTCTTTATACCAGAAAGGACTTACCAGAAAAGACAAAAATTCTTTTATCATCCCAGAAGGGGTGTATGGTCCTTTATTATTAAGGTAGCCTTATCCAAACCGGGTCCCAAATAAAGTCATAAAGTGTCTTCCAAAAGAAGGGAGGCTCAGCCTGAGAGAAGACCCACCAGGGCAGAAGGACAAGTCGTGGAAGCGGAGGCTCAAAGGTGTCCACTGAGTGCTACACACCATTGTCAGGAATTGCCCAATCCTTCCCATAGTGATCTGCTTCGGGTCTCATTTCTGACTCTGTATATAATAACCTCAATAACAGAGAGAGGCTCTCTAAAAGAAAATATGTTTATTTGGGAACAGAGCATTGCAGTGGTAAGACACATGCCATAGTAAACTATTTGTGTATTCTGGGAGGTAAAGGAAGACAAAGGTTTCAAAGGAAAAAAAAATGAGGAGGATTACTTAATTGTTTTTGAAATAATTATCCTTGCCTACAAAGATCAATAACAAGGGTGACACCAATCTGAGGTTGGACAGGCAGTTGCTGGGCAGATGTCCTTGCAGAAGTATTTTTTGTGTAAGGTTATGATGGCCTGTGTGCAAACGTGTGGTGTTTGTAGCCTTTTGTAGTAGTTTTGGGGATCAGGTATACAAGCATGAGAACCCGGCCTTCCCTGGCTCTATTGCCAGAACAGAATGAACAGTTCTTAACACTAGTGAATCCATTTTTATCCTGACAACTTTTATAGCTCCTATTACCAGTGTATGTTGTTGACAGACAAATGGATATTTTCAAAGCAAACCTTCCATCTGAGCTCTACCCATATATATGTGTGTGACATATGACTAGTCACATGTAGAACGTAGGTGCCTTAGAGATGTAACTAACTCTATGTGCTAAATAGAGTGTGCATTATCCTTATACCCAAACTGTAGCTTCCCCACCTTCTCAATATCAAAAAACACGCACAATCAGGACCAATCCAGCTGCTCAAGTGAGAGACTTGTGAGTCATTGCCCATGCCAGCCTTTCTCAAACAATTATTTATGAAACAATTGCCAAGTTTGGTGCATACTTCTTTAGAAATGAATTATTTCTCAAGTCTATCTGCCCTCTTCATGGTCATTTCCATCATCTTTATCAGGGGTCATTGTCCCCTCTAGCCTAGTTTACTTCCAACATCTCCTAATTCTCTTCAATCCAAAAAAACTATGCTCATATTGTTAGGCAAACTACATAATTTTCTTAATGCCCCCTAACTCCTTGATAAAATCCTTAAATTGCCTGAAATTACTGTTGGGATATGTGGTACAAATTCCTAATCCAATCTGTAAAACCTAGCAAATTGTCATTGCACCTTTGCTCGGTAACGTCAGCTCATGCCTAATTCTCTTGTTATTGGTACGCAAGACACATGGGATTTCTTCCAGCTCTGTTTGTCCCGTGTTCCTTTCTGCAAATGGAGTTCAGACGTGCTTTTCCATTTGCCAAAAGCACCTGCTACGGCTGGTAAACTCCTCTAAAACACTCAGGGAACAGCCTAACCTGCAGATACAAAGGTGTCAAAAGACAAAATTACAACAAACATAGTTTAAAGATCTTAATTGGCTTTTATTTGTGATTCTAGAATTGGGCAACTTTGTAGCACTTTGTGCTACAAAAATAGAACGAGTGTGTAGATGATCTGAGCAGAGGAGGTTGGTTTCTTACGTAGACTGAAAAGAGCTAAGAAAAGCAGACACCGAGAACAAAAAGCAGATTGGCTGTTTCAAAGTTACTTTCCTTTTAAAGGTTAAAGCAGAGGGGATTTAGTCATGCTGACTAAAACTAGCCTGTTTGGGGATTTGGCTATTGTCTCTCTCTCTCCCCCTTCTGATTTCTTGGAAGGTCAGATAAACCACCTAGTTTGGACTTGGTGGCGTGAAACTTCAGCATGAGTGACTCCATTTTCATTTGGTCTTTTGGGCCTTGTCCAAATTAAAGGCCACCTACAAATTGCGTTTAACAAGAGGAAGCTGTCCGTGGTCCTGAAACAAACCACCCTGAGCTGCTTGTTGCAGCAACCTGTTTAACTGCAACTGTATCATTATTGTGTCATTGTTTGTTTGATGTCTGGATCCCCCACGGTCTTTATTGTAGCAGTTTGCTACCTGTTCACTGCTGTATCTAAAATAGGTGTGATGCAGAGAAGGTACTTCACAGTATGCGATGAATGGATGAATGAGTACTGTGCAGTAGTATCTGCAACTGGGTGAATTCTCCAACTTCCTCAGCAGGAAGAGCAGAGGCTGGAGATACGGGTGTCACTTCTTAAGAGCAAAAAGGGGCTGAATGTTGGAAAACAAGATGTTATAAATGCACTGGTCCCCACAAGCCGTGACTGTGGATTGTCAAAAAGATAACAATAAGTTTCAAGAGCAGAAGCGAAAGAATAAAATAAGACAAAAGTGCTCACAAGCATCAGGATAGATTTTGTGGCTTTGGTCTCTGGGGATATTTGGGAGGATTGTCTAGTGCTGTGAATGTATCGGGCTTGCTGTTTGTGCCTGTGAAGGAAAAATATCATGAATCCACTGGCCCATATCATGATTCCCAAACAAATAATGTCAATAAAGGAGAAAATAACTGACCACGTTGATTCTGCAATTATATTGACAAATAGACGAAAACAGTATCTAAAATTTGATTTCACGGTGATATTTCTGCTATTCTTTTGGCCAGTGATTGTCATAGGAACAATGATATTTATCAGCAAATGAAACATCCAGCTTATGATACAGGGAGAATTAATATACTTTGGGGATTTGAATTTGAGTGCTATCCATCTGGAGTTTGTGGGATTAATACTTAAGGCCTGGAAGCCACCTAAAAGACAGGTAGTGCTGAGAGAATTTCCCCAGGCCACTCTGTGACAATAAAAGACAAGTTTACATCCAACATCACCCAGGAAATACCGCAAACCAAAGGCTGCCATTGTCTGAGGGATTCCTCCAGAAAGAAGGATCAATGTATGGGCTAATGCAAGATGGTTGGCTATTTGCTCTAATGGTCTCAATTTATGCCTCCTAAAAAGAGAACAGATATAAAGACAAAGGAGTAAAGAATTCCCCACAATCCCTGTTCCAGTCTGTATGAAGATGATCATACCCATTGCCGCTTCGATAGAAATCATCCCGTGATGACAAAGGTATGATGATTTTGCTCAGATCCAGCAAGCTGGAGAAAAACAGAAGGAACACATGAGTTTCTTTAAGTCAAATGAAACATAGTTTTTACTGTGATTTCTTTAAAATTTCCTTTCTGGGAAACTTATTCTATTGTCACACATAAAAATCCCATCCGTGAAGGTTTTTTCTCCTTATCACCTAATATATCTCTCTTGGTACCTATTATAACAACTGAATTTATCTTATTGGATTATCTTTATTATTATTATTTTTTTTTTGTAGAGACAGAGTCTCACAATGTTGCCCAGGCTGAGCATTCCTGGCCTCAAGCGATCCTCCCACCTAGGCCTCCCAAAAGTGCTGGGATTACAGGCATGAGCTATTGCACCTGGCCTGGATTATTTTATTTCTGTTGAAGGAAGACAATAGAAATTCCTCCCATGAAGGCAAGGTTCTTGTCTACCTTAATCTGTATCTAGGGTCTAGAACAATATATTATTAATAATCAGTCAATAAATATCTATTACATAAATAAATGAACAACCAAATGGAGTTTTTATTTCTATTTCAAAAATTATTTCAATATGTCCTTTACATTAATAGATTTCTTAATATGGGATGCAGATTCTCTACTTAATAGTCAAAAATACTTAATGCATTAAACACTCTAAATGTGTTATTCAGAACTACATATCCTCCCCCCATTGCTAAATTTGACTGGCTTTAAAAAAAAAAAAAGAACTACATATCCTTACTTGGTCTGGGAGTCTTGTTTTTGTTTGTGTAAAAGCTTGGCCTTCTTGAGAAACAGATGTTCAGTGTCTTCTTTTGTATTTGACTCTATCAAATACTCTTTGTTTGTCAGACATTATCTTTCTATAATCCAATACAAATTTTATATCAAGAACCCAAACTGAATTAAGCAGTATGTCTTTTTTTTTTTTTGAGAAAGAGTCTCACTCTGTTGCCCAGGCTAGAGTGCCATGGCATCAGCCTCGCTCACAGCAACCTCAAACTCCTGGGCTCAAGCAATCCTCCTGCCTCAGCCTCCTGAGTAGCTGGGACTACAGGCTAATTTTTTATATATATTTTTATTTGGCCAATTAATTTCTTTCTATTTTTCAGTAGAGACGGGGTCTCACTCTTGCTCAGGCTGGTTCCAAACTCCTGACCTTGAGTGATCCACCCACCTTGGCCTCCCTGAGTGCTAGGATTACAGGCGTGAGCCACCACACCCAGCCAGCAGTATGTCTTAATGATACGATATTATCAAATATATATTCAAGAAATACACATGATTAACATGAGAATGAACACTAGAAGTAATCTCATTTCACTGGGGACAAAAAAAGACTAACATGACCACAGGCACCACAATGATTCACTATTTTTCTGACTTGGTCAATAAAATGGCAGGAAAATGATCCAGCTTTGAAAGTTATATGATTTTGATGTTGCATTCAAAAAATCAACTAAAATATTTTAGCAGTAATGAGATAGTAATTTGCCCAAATATAATATAAATTGCAAAATAAAAGAATACACAGTGTTTAAACACTTTGAAAATCTTAAGAGTTAACTAGATCAGTAATGAGCTAAACATATAAAAGTGAAAAACCAAATAGTAGAAGACAAATCTTGAATGAATGGAATGGAATTCCAAATTCTTGGATGGGTAGACATAATGTGTTATCAAGACTTGAAATTTCCTCAAATTAATCTATAGATTCAATTCAATATCCATCAAAAACACAAAGAGAATTTGGGGGGAACTGGACAATTTGCAACAGATTTTAACTACATTGCACAAGAAAATCCAAGTCATTTTCTTACTTTTTTATCAAAAATTTCAAACAGAAATTCCAAACAGAAACCAAGCCGTCTTAAAAAAAATTGGATTAACCTACCTAATTTCCTAAAATTTAACACAGCAATTAAAGTGTGTGGTGCAAATGAAGAATAATCAAACATATCAATGGTTCAAAACAAAATGTCCAGAAAAAGTATAAATAGGAAATTCAACAAATCAGAAAACTAGTATAAGGGACTGGAAAAACTGGTGAATGATTTGGGAAGTATGAAGTTGGACTGGCAGATCAAATCTCACAAATTTCAGGGCAAAAAAATAATTCAGAAAGAGCAGGAACCACCTACGATGTACAAACAGGAATAGCAACAGAGGTGTGGCTGGCCACTGGCCAGCGATGAGTCCCAGATGCACTCTGGGCTTGAGCAAAAAGTGTGGAGATGCCTCCGCAAGGCCCATGTACGATTTCATTAAATCATTAAAGGCTTGTCAGCACTGATCCTGTGCTAGCCACTGCCCTGATCTGTCATATTTGCTTTCAGGGTTCTTATGGCCCCCTGGAACGCAGAGCAGGAGGTAGGGTCTACATCAGGTGTCTAATTGTAGGATCAGTATCACATCTCAAAATCTAACTTTCAGACCCAAGTGTGCTTTGCAAGTGAGGGCCCAGCTGTGAGAATATTCACTAGTAAATATTCCTGCTTCCATAATTGAGCCTGGCATTTATTCCAGGGGGTATTATTTTGATTTGAAGATAGGATTTTATAACAATATATAATTTCCTGGTACATCAATTCTAATGAAGTTCCAGACAATGCCTGGAAATCGGTGCATACACAAAAGTTTTCAGCATAAATGAATTGCCCAAGTACAGTCTCACCCAAATAAGATCCAGTGGAAACAAAAGACACTAACAGGCCGGGTGCGGTGGCTCACGCCTGTAATCCTAGCACTCTGGGAGGCCGAGGCGGGTGGATCGCTCAAGGTCAGGATTTCAAAACCAGCCTGATCAAGAGTGAGACCCTGTCTCTACTAAAAATAGAAATAAATTAACTGGCCAACTAAAAATATATAGAAAAAATTAGCTGGGCATGGTGGCACATGCCTGTAGTCCCAGCTACTCGGGAGGCTGAGGCAGAAGGATTGCTTGAGCCCGGGAGCTTGAGGTTGCTGTGAGCTAGGCTGACGCCGCGGCACTCACTCTAGCCTGGGCAACAGAGTGAGACTCTGTCTCAAAAAAAAGAAAAAAGACACTAACATTTTACTTGAGCTATTTTGTGCACTAGGCCTATAAGTTTCCCTGTTTTACATTGAATTAATCGTGACACCATGCTTAAAGAATCTCAGATTAAGAGCAAATAAAAGAACAGAGGTGAAAATTCAGACAGAACTAATACAGGGAAAGAAACAAGGAGGTACTGCAGTCAAATGGGTAAGAAAAAGAGACTCTACCATGATCAGAAAACATCCCTTCACAGCCAAAATGGGCTCTATCGTGACTCTAGAATAGTCTCATGAAAAAGCATTATGGTCCATAAATTGTAAGGGACTAGAAAGACGGGTAACTAATTTAGGAAGTATAAAGTTGAACTGCCAAATCTATTTCTGAATATTCACCATTTCTCTTTCCCAGACAATTTCTGTGTGAAATGAATCTGCACTCACCCAGGTAACCTCTGTTTCAGGATGTTTACCAGATTAGTCATGAGAGAGGAAGCTGAACCCTTAGTTATAGGTTTTGTTTCCTTGACCTCATCTCTCTCTAGAGCTGTGATTATTATGTTACCTCTAACTTCAACGACAAGTGACTCCAAGAAATCTCTAAGCATTTTTTTCTCAGCATAATTAGTTTATCTAAATTAATTATGAGTGTTTATAGAGAATACCCCAAGATGCTGTCAGAGGCAGCTGGAAGAAAAAGTTTTCTGCACTCCCTACAGGGTTGACGTCAAATAATTGTGAGGCCTAAAAAGTAAGGGATTAGAGAATGAACACATGGCCTTGCCTACGTTCCAGAAAACTCTGAAGGATGTATTTCCTAGAAAAGAATTATTGGATCCCTAAGTACCTAAGGAATTCCACCTAGTGAAGATTTGGTAGAGAAAAAAAGGTCCTTCTAAGGACAGTGTGGGTTATATGAATAAGGTAGCCAGTGTGGACCTAGGACCCCATTATAAAAGGTGAAATAGATCAGATGAGTCTGTTTGGTGGGACCAAGAGTGTGTGGGAGTGAGACCACTCACTCAATAAATACCATTGTAAAGGGTAACCAGAACTTCACAGGGTGAAGGGATAGTTTAAATACTGATGTGTAAGAGCTGAATCATGGTAAACATATTTAAAATTCCTTAGATCAAGGTTTGTTACTAGTTTTTAAAAAGTATGATCCACGGCATAGGCAAAGTAATTAATGTTAATTTTAAAGAGGAATATATCACCCATTGAACATAAATTTAGGAAAAAAGAACAGGCAGAGAGTAAGGATTAATGTGAATTGTGGAAGGAAATACAGGGGTTTCTCAACAGATGGCTTCAACTTCTCTAAGAAGCAGGAGAGACGCATAGGGACTTGAGGGTAATTGAGAATTTTTTTTTAGAATATTTGAAAATACAGCAGTGGTTAACGGTAGAAAGAGTTGAAAGATGAAACAGATGAGATCCGTTGGGCAGAATCACAGCAGGAGTTCAGGCTATTGCCCATGAAATATTTATGGCCAACACCAAGCTACCTAGTTGTGTATTCAGTGGCACAAAAATTCCATAGTGTCACTCTAGGGGAAAAATGGACACTAGATTCAATTAGTACTGAGGTTTCTCCAGGTCAGAGTCATGGGACAACAATAAGAAAGGAATTAGAGACACTGAAAGAGACTGAAAGGATTGACAAAAAAAAAAAAAAAGAAAGAAAAATCACTAAAGAGAGAAAGAAAGAAAGGTTGGGATGAATGGGCAGAACAGAAAACTAAGAGTATATACAAATGGCCCAAAAGCCAATGAATAAGAGAGACTAGGGAGCTGTGCAGAAAAAGAGGTAAAAAAAAATCCACATAGGGACCGCCTAGAGTCTTCACTGGATACTAAGTTGTGCATGCATAGGGTGAAACTCCACAAGGCTAAGCATTAAAAAATCAGGAAACTGTGAGCTAAACAGTTATCAGAGCTCAACGCTGGACAATTGAGCTCCATGACCAACCAACATGACCAGCCAAAAAGAAGAGCCCTCCTTGGTCACTCAGGGCATTCAGTAGAGGCGCCAGAGAAGTTATGTCTTGGTATTAAATAATTGAGCCAAACATCCCTACAGAATAGACTACTCTTAATCCACCCTAACAAAGCTTAAATGCAAGCAATGAAAGGATTAGATTGAACCACAAGTAAATTGACTGCATATCAGAACAAAGCCTCCTTTTTCAAATAAAACAAAATCCAGGCACTCAACAAAATCAAATAAACAAAATCCAGGCACTCAACAAAGTAAAACTAACAATGCCCATTATCCATTGAAAAAGTACTAGATATGCCAAGAAATCAGAAAAATAGGACTCCTAAGCAGGAGAAAAATTAGCCAAGAAAAACATACTAATATATATTTATAAAAAAATTTTAATCGCTGGATGGGATTAGCAATAGATTATACAGTAGAGAAGAAAAGATCAGTGAATTAGAAGAAATCACAATAGAAACTATCCAAAAACTAACTATTATCATAAAACAAAATATAACAACTATTAGAGAAGATGTGTAGAAAAAGAAACTCTTGTACACTGCTAATGAGATTGCAAATTGGCCATTATGAAAAACAGTATGGGCCGGGCGCGGTGGCTCACGCCTGTAATCCTAGCTCTCTGGGAGGCCGAGGCGGGCGGATCGCTCGAGCTCAGGAGTTCGAAACCAGCCTGAGCAAGAGCGAGACCCCGTCTCTACTATAAATAGAAAGCAATTAATTGGCCAACTAAAAATACATAGAAAAAATTAGCCAGGCATGGTGGCGCATGCCTGTAGTCCCAGCTACTCGGGAGGCTGAGGCAGGAGGATTGCTCGAGCCCAGGAGTTTGAGGTTGCTGTGAGCTAGGCTGACGCCACGGCACTCACTCTAGCCCGGGCAACAGAGTGAGACTCTGTCTCAAAAAAAAAAAAAAAAAGAAAAGAAAAAGAAAAAAGAAAAACAGTATGGAGATTCCTCAAAAAATTAAAAATAGAGCTACCTTAGATTCAGCAATCCCATTTCTGAGTATATATCCAAAGGAAATGAAATCAATAGCTCTAAGAAACATCTGCATTCCCACATTCATTGCAATAATACAATAGCCAAGATATGAAAACAATCTAAGTGTGTGTTGACAGCTAAATAGATAAAGAAATTTTGATATATATGTGTACAATATACATATATAATAAAGCATTATTCAGCTTTAAAAAAGAAGGAAATTCTTCCATTCGCGACAACATGGATGAACCTAGAAGACGTTATGCAAAGCGAAACAAGCAATGCAGAAGGTCAAATACTGCATGATCTCACTTATATGTGGAATCTAAGAAAGTCGAAGTCCTAAGAGCAGAGCAGAAGGGTGGTTCCAGAGGTGGGGTTGGCGGGGAGGGGGACTGGGAGATGTAGGTCAGAGGGTACAGAGTTGAATTTATATAGCATGACTAAGTTCTAGAGATGTGATGTACAGCACAGGGACTATTGTTAATAATGCTGGTATTGTATAATTAAAATTTACTAAGAGAGTAAATGTTAACTGTACTCACCACAAAAATATGGTAACTATGTAAAGAGACAGATATTTGGATTAACTTGACTGTAGTGATCAGTTCACTGTATGTGTATGTATGTATATATATATATATCAAAAATCATGCTGTATACCTTAAATATATACAGTTTTTTAAATGGAGCAAAATAAAAATAAAGTATTGAATTTTTAAAAAGGATCATAGCTTCATTTACCTGTGAAATACTATTAAGTGGGCTTATTATACACCTAATTAGAATCCCAGAAGGAAAAGGAGAAAAAAATATGTATGTATACATATCTCAGAAAGAATAATGGCTGGTAATTTTCCAAATTTGATGAAAAATATAAAGTCACAGATCCAAGAACCACATTGAGACTCATAAAAATTGAATCATTTTTATCTTTCAAGTTTTAATACGTAATTTTCAATTTTTTAATGCACAAAAACATCACACAATGCAAACAGATACAAAATTTATCACTTGTCTGACATTACTACTGATTTTATAGAGAAGAAAAAGATTATAAGAGAATATTATGAACATTTGTACACCAACAAACTGAATAACCTACATAAAATGGACAAATTCCTAAAAACATACATTCTACCAAAACTGATACAAGATGAAACAGAAAATCTAAATAGACCAATAACTAGTAAGGAGATTGAATCAGGAAAAAAAAAAACTTTTTTAAGGCCCCAAAAGAAAATCTGCAGTCAAATGCTCTACCACTGAGCTATACCCCCAACCAAAAGAAAATCTTAAGACCAGATGGCTTCATTGGGGAATTCTACCTAACATTTAAAGAAGAATTAAAACCAACTCTTCTCAAACCCTCAAAAACTGAAGAAGAGGGTGCACTGCCTAATTCATTCTCTGAGCTCAGCATTAAGCTGATACCACAGCCAGACACAGGCACTAAAAGAAAAGAAAACTATAGGCCAACATCTCTTATGAAGGTAGATGTAAATATCCTCAACGAAATACTAGTAAAGCAAATAGCATTTTAAAATGACTATGCACCATGACCCAGTGCAATCTATAGCCAGCATGCAAGGGTCGTTCAATATACAAATATCAGTCAATGTAATACACCACATTAATAGAATGAAGGAAAAACAAACCCCATGATCATATTAGTTGATATTTGACAAAATCCAAGACTCTTTCATGATAAGAATATTCAATAAATTAAGAAGAAAAGGGAACTTCCTCAACATGATAAAAACCATGAAAAACCCACAGCTAATATCATATTCAATGGTGAAAGACTGAAAGTTTTTCCCTGGGTGATTATACTATTCTAAATCTAGATAGTGATGATGGTTGCATTAACCTATGAATGTACTAAAAACCACTGAATTGTACACTTTGATAAAAGGGTGAATTGTATGTTATGTTAATTATATCTCTATAAAGCTATTATTAAAAATGAATATGATATAGTCTCCACCCAGAAGCATGGAAACGATTTTGAAATGTTACAGAACCAAAAAGGATCACTTCTCAGCATCAAAGTCCTTATGCATGCAATTAAGTGATTAATATTTCCTAGGTGCTTTCATAAGAAATATATATTGGGAACTGTTAGAGAAGTATTCTCCATTGCCATGATCCAACATTTTCTGTATAAATACTCATAAATGCTTATCAGATTAATTCATTTTTAAAAGAATGAACATTTATTTTGAGTTGTATTGGTGTTTCCATTGGTGAGAATTTTTTTTTTTTTGAGACAGAGTCTCACTCTGTTGCCCGGGCTAGAGTGCCGTGGTGTCAGCCTAGCTCACAGCAACCTCAAACTCCTGGGCTCAAGTGATCCTCCTGCCTCAGCCTCCCAGGTAGCTGGGACTACAGGCACGCGCCACCGTGCCTGGCTAATTTTTTCTATTTTTAGTTGTTTGGCTGATTTCTTTCTATTTATAGTAGAGATGTGGTCTCTCTCTTGCTCAGGCTGGTCTCGAACTCCTGAGCTCAAGCAATCCTCCCACCTCAGCCTCGCAGAGTGCTAGGATTACAGGCATGAGCCACCACGCCCAGCCCCATTGGTGATAATTTTGACAAAACTTAGATGCACCTTCAAATAGGGGAAATCGGTAATAATTTAATAAAGAGGCCAAGCAGGGTAATGCCTATAATCCCAGCACTTTGTAAGACTGAGACAGGAGGGTCCCTTGAGACCAGCCTGGGCAACAAAGTGAGACCCCATCTCTACAAAAAATTTAAAAATTATCTGGGTGTGGTGGCGCATGCCTATAGTCCTAGCTACTTGGAAGACAGAGGTGGGAGGATCACTTGAGCCCAGGGGTTTGATGTTACAGTGAGCTATGATTGTGCCACTGCACTCCAGCCTGGGCAATGGAGCAAGATCCCAACTCTTTAAAACAATCAATCAATCAATCAAGTGTTTACAAAAAAATGTATGGGCAGAGTTAAGGGAAACCAACAAGGGCCAGCACACTATTTGAAGCTAGCAACACTTACAGCCATTGCCCCTCCTGGGACAGAAGGGATGGAGGAATAAACACAATGGATGCTCTGACCTTATTGCATCTATCCTCTGATCTCCTGTTGGGGCCTCCCATTCACCCACCTCAACGGAGGCCAGGAGGTGCGTCCACTGATGTAATCTATACAGACCAGCCTCCAGGTGCATAGTGGAGTGGAGATGGGTAAAGGGTTTTGATCACTGCACTATGGTGTTTATATTAGAGAGAGAGAGAGATGGGAACTGTCTGTACTATCGGCAATTTTTCTGTAAGTCTAAAATTATCTAGCATTCCACATCACTCTCTCTGAGTCCACTTGCTCTTGGGGAAGCCAGACACGTTGTGAGGAGCAGGGAGAGGGTCACATGCTGGAAAACTGGGGCCTCCCGCCAACAGCTGGCACTGTCTTCCAGAGTGTGAATGAGCCACCTTGGAAGGGGGTTCTCCAGTCCCATTAAAGCGTTCTGACGACTGGAGGCCTGGCCGATGTCTTCGAGCCAGAAACATATGGATAAGCCTCTCTCAAATACCTGATCCACAAAAAGTATGCGAGATGATAAATATTTATTGCTTTAAGCAGCTAGATTTTCTTTCCGAAATCGAGGAAGATGTTGTTGCACACAGTAGCCACTAGGTGGCGCGTGGATTCCAAGGACAGAAACGAAGCTGCCAACATCAAAATCAATTGCCTTTGAGTTTACAAATCTATCTCGATCCCAGTACAAATTCCATTAAGGGTTTGTTTCTAGACAACTTGATTATAAGATTGATTTATAAGGACAAAAAAGTATATAGGGGGAAAAAAATAAAAAGAAGTAGCTACAGCAGCCACCACCACTGCTGCGGTATATTAAAAACAATATAAAACAATGTTATTGGTGCATGAATGAGCAGAGAGATGGAGAAAAAGATTAGACAACCCAGAAACAGAAATAATTGCTTATGGAAATTTATTATATGATCAGATAATATTTTCTAATTTAGGAAGGGGCTTTAGAGAAGTTTCTAATTTAGTAGTGTTGGAACAACTAGATAACCGTGTGAAAAAAGAAAATCTTGAATCCATTCCCCACACTGTATACCAGATTAAATCCTAAGCATATCAAAGGTCTGAATTTAAAAAACACAACCTCACAAATAATAAAACACTGGTGAAGTTCCTTTATGGCCTTGGAGTAGTGTAAAATTTTCAACTATTAATCAAGATCCAGAAGCCATGAAAGAAAATTTTGTTAAATGGTCAAACAAAAAATGAAAACCTTTTGCATGTCCAAAAAAATAAACCCACCATACACAAACTAAAAACTACAGATGACAAAATGAGAAAAATATTTACCACTTATAACATAGAAGACAAAAGGTTAATATCCCTAACATTTTATGAGCTTCTAAAAATTAAGGGAAAAAAGACCAAGAAATCTATTGAAAGTGGGAAAGATATATGAACAGAGTTCACATAAAAAAGAAACGTAGGCCAGGCATGGTGGCTCACATGTATAATCCTAGCACTTTGGGAGGCCAAGGCAGGAGGATCACTTGAGGCCAGGAGTTTGAGACCAGCCTGGGAAACATAGCGAGACCCCCTCTCTACAAAATCTTTTTAAAAATTAGCCATGCGTGGTGGTCCTCACCAGTAGTCCTAGCTACTTGGGTGGCTGAAGTGGGAAGATCACCTGAGCCCAGGAGCACAAGGCTGCAGTGAGCTATGATCTTGCCACTGCGCTCCAACCTCGGCGACAGAGTGAGACCCTGTCCCTTGGAAAGAAGGAAGGAAGGAATGAACAAATGAACAAAGGAAGGAGAAAGAAAAGAAAAGAAATAAAGGAAGGAAGGAATGTAAATGTCTCCTAAATATATAAAAATATGCTCATCCTCATTCATAATAAAAGAAATGCAAATTAAAACTATCCTGAGATCCTATTTCTCACCTATCAGATTAGCAAAAATCCAAATGTTTAGCAAAACTCTGTTGGCCATGCTGTGAGGAAACAGGGACTCTTGCATCTTGTCAGTAGAATGTAAAAAGACAAAACATCCATGGAGGAAAATTTGGCAATATTTAACAGATGTGCCCTTTGACCCAGCAATCCTACTTCTAGGATTCTATCCCAAAGACAGACAGAAATATGAAACTCCTTATGAATATGCCTCTTCATCGAAGCTCTATTTGTAATGGAAAAAAAACCCTGAAAACTATTGAAATGGTCATCAATAGGGTGCTAGCTAAATCAACTATGCTACATTTAACAAAAATAGAGTGCTGTATAGCTATAAAAATAAATAAAATATACTAGGACTATATACATACATATAAAAGATGTGTGTGCGCGCCTGTACACTCTTATGTAAGTGACCTCCAAGACACAGTTAAGTGAAAAAACCAAGCTGCAAACTGGTGTGAATAGTATATGCTACCTTTTTTGCAATAAGGAGGAAAATGAATACATTTGTTTATATTTTCCAAGCAAATAGAATTTCAAAACAATTTTTAAGATTGGAGTTCAATAGCCCACAGAACAATGTTTTGTTTGTTTGTTTGTTTTTTTGAGACAGAGTCTCACTCTGTTGCTCCAGCTAGAGTGCCATGGCATCAGCCTAGCTCACAGCAACCTCAAACTCCTGGGCTCAAGCAATCCTCCTGCCTCAGCCTCCCGAATAGCTGGGACTACAGGCATGCGCCACCATGCCCGGCTAATTTTTCCTATATATTTTTAGTTGGCCAATTAATTTCTTTCTATTTTTAGTAGAGATGGGGTCTCGCTCTTGCTCAGGCTAGTCTTGAACTCCTGACCTCAAGCGATCCTCCCGCCTCGGCCTCCCAGAGTGCTAGGATTACAGGCATGAGCCACCGTGCCCGGCCCAGAACAATGTTTTGAAGTAATTTAAGATGTATTAATTTGACATAAGTCCCTAATGGGATATATTCTAATGAGGAAAAAGCACCAATAAGAAAATCTTAAACTATATTTAGTGATAGTACATTAGTAGTAATATTGATGTTTTAAAATTTTATATATACACATATATATTTGGATAGAGCAAAAATATATTAATGTCACTAGGATTTAATATTTTCTAAATAAGAAAAAAGAAACATAATAACAATGTGTTAAAAGTTTTAAAGGGCAAGACTAGGCGGGGCGTGATGGCTCAAGCCTATAATCCCAGCACTTTGGGAGGCTGAGGCAAAAGTATTGCTGGGGGCCAGGAGTTCAAGACCAGCCTGGGCCATAGCGGGACCCCAATCTCTACAAAAACTTTATAAATGAGCCTTGCCTGTAGACTGGTAGCACACGCCTGTAGTCTCAGCTACTCAGGAGGCTGAGGAGGGAGGATCACCTGAGCCAAGGCATTTGAGGTCACAGTGAGCTATGATCATGCCGTTGCACTCCAGCCTGGGCAACAGAGCAAGACTGCATCTCTTAAAATAAATAAATAAACAACAAGGCTAAAGTAGGGATGCACACATGGATAATCAATTACTATAGAGAAACACGGAGGTGATGCCCATAAAGGCCAAGCGACTGGTTAATTTTAGTGGCAGGAAGGGATTCAGACTGGCACGTGGAGAGGCTTACTGAGTGGCTGGCAAATTCTATTTCTTGACTTCGATGTGGTTACAAGGAGTTTGCCTTAAAATAACACAATCTGTGTTTTCACTGAATTTCAGGGATTCCTATTTTAAGATCTTCCTGTTTTAAAAAAAAAAAAAAAAGGAATGCAGTACTTAGTTTTTCAAAGGAAAGATTCGTTTTATATCAGTTAATACCCAATAAGTGAGAAGCAACCTCTTCTTGTAGGGAAAAGCATCCAAAAATAAGAAGGTCTGCACTTCTTCGGGAAAAAAATCGCCACCATCACAGAACCAAAAATATAGAAATAATTGTACAGATTTGGAAGCTGGGGACTTGTGGTTTTGTTTTCCTCATTTTAAATGAGGAATGCTAGTCAACAGAGTCAGGACATCCTTTGATAAGAAAGGTAAGCTCCTCTGTACTGTTAAATAATTTGAATATATTTTTGTTTTTACAGCCTTATAGTAGCTGTGAAACCACTTGCAGCATTTCCTGAAAATTACATGGATCCTCTGCAAGAAACTTTCCTTCTTCTAACTTCTTAAGATGTAGGCTTAGGTCAAGAAGAAAATCATTCTCCATATAACACACCAACATTTTGTGAGTTTTTAAAAGGTGCAATTTTCTCACCGCTTACAAGACAATAGTGAGATCAAATGTGGAGAAGTGCATGTGGTAGCAAACGTTAGCAGCGAGAAATATAGTGATTACAAGTCCAGATGGTCTAGATTCAAATCCTGGCTCCCTCACTTAGTAGCTGTCTGATCTTGATCAAATGACTTAACCTCTCTGTGATTCTATTACCACACCCATAAAACTGAGACATGACAATGCCTACCTCATAGAGGTTGCCCGTGAGAACGGACTGCCTTAACAGGAGTAAGACACTTAGAAGCCAGGTGTGGTGTAATCCCTGCAGCTGGAAGGATCACGTGAGCCCAGGAGTTTGAGACCAGCTGGGACAACACAGTGAGACCCCCATCTCTAAAAAAGAAAGAAATTAGCTGGACGTGGGTGGCACAGGACTGTAGTCCCAGCTACTCGGGAGGCTGAGGCAGGAGGATCACTTAAGCACAAGAGTTTGACGCTGCAGTGAACCATGATCACACCATTGCACTCCAGCCTGGGTGTCAGAGCATTAGACACTTAGAACAGGGCAATGCTACCTTGAGCTTTATCCAGCCGTGAGACCAGGGAAGCTCATCTCAGATCCAAGCCCTTCATATTGCGTGGCCATGCTGGGAAACCCAAGCATGGAAGAGGTCAAACAGCACCTCTGTACCAGTTTCTATGGCTGCCATGACAAAGCATCACAAACTCCATGCTTAAAGCAACACGGATTTACTCTCTCACAGATCTGGAGGTCAGAATCCAGAAATCGGCCTCACGGGGCTACAGTTGAGTGGGCGGCAGGGCTGGTTCCTTCTGGAGGCGCTGAGGAAAGAACGCACATCCTTGTCTTTTTCAACTTCCAATGACCTCCTGCATGCCTTGGCTTATGGCCCCTGCCTCCATCTTCAAAGCGCATTCCTCCAACCTGTGCTTCCAACACCACATTGCCATCCCTCTGACCCACTTCTCCTGGGTCCCTCCTGTAAGGACCAGTCATCCAGGAGAATCTCCTCATCTCGAGTTTCATTAACTTAATCACACCTTCGGGTCAGTTTTGCCATATAAGGTAACATTCACACACTCTGGGGATTAGGACATGAAACTTTGGAAGCCACTATTCAGCCCACCCCAGCCTCAAAGTGTGGTCTTCTTCTATTCTACTGGCTGTTCTACAGGATATGTGGCTAGTGAAAGGGCACAGGCTGCATTTCAGCCTCTGTATGCCACCTGGGCCAAGCAACTCTGTGCAGTGCACAACCTATACGACCATACTATAAGGCAACATCCCCCACCTCACCCTGATTTTTTAAATACAAATATAAACCTGAGGAAGCATGTCCAGTCGGATTCCTGTATCTCTCCTTATAGTTTAGATATGCACACATTTCTTTGCTGCTTCTCACACTTCCTGAAACCCTGGAGCCTTCCAGATGTCAAATCACTCAAACCCAGTTGTTGAGAAACAGTTGACTCCTTCAAGAGGCCAAGCTTGGAGGACGTCGTATTGGGTCTAGGTCTTGCCCTGATGAGACTGGCTTCTCCAGGGCTTCCTGGTACTGGTAGGACACCCTTAGTGACTAGAACGGGACTTGATGGAGCTCCGCGGCGGGTGGAAGAATTATATACGTCTGTCCTTCTGCCCATGGTCAGCGCTTTTGCAGCCGCGGAAGCTTGGAGTGGTGCAATGAGACTCCAGGCCGGAAGGTGGCGCGGTCGGCAAGGGAGCGTGCTCCTGCCTGGTTCCCTCCGTCCCGCGGGAGTCGCTGCTCTCTGCTGCAGGAAGCCCACGCTCTGCACCTTCCCCGGCAGGTGTGGGGTGGGAGGGAGCGAGCAGCGCGGTGCTCCGGGGGGGACCGCTGCACGGGGACGCTGTCAGCATCCTCTCGGTAAGGAACGCGGCCCAGGGGAGAAACCAGCACCACAGCTCTGTGGATACCGCGCTATTCCCCGTCACCTGCCTTTCTCATTTTCCCTGGACGTACTAAATTGACCTCATTATGAATGGAATTATCAGTAATTCCCAATTTCCACGTGAGTGTTTTTGGTTTTGGCTGTTTTGGTGTGTAGCTTCCAAAATTTCAACAAGCATGAATTATTTTTTATTATAATCATAAAAAATACTGCTATAAGGATGTTTCAGGAAATAAATACAACTACTAATAGTCGTCACACCCCCATTTTCATAGTACTCGTCGTGTGCCAGGCTCTGACTCGGAGCTATTCATGCACTGTTCTTTTCATCAGGGCTGCGTTTTCAGCGATGTGCTTAAATTAGAAGTAGGTTGTCTTGCATATAACAAAGGGAAAAAAAGGAATAACAGTGGCTGAAATAAGAGATAGGTTTATTTTCTCTGATCAAAAACAAAAATCCCGGGGGTGCATAAACTTATACACAAATCACCCACGACAGCATTATTCATAATGGCCAAAACGTGGAACCAACCCCAAATCCATCAACTGATGAATCACTAAAATGTGGTACAACCATACAATGGAATAAAAAGGAGTGACGTACTGATCTGTGGTACATGGATGAGCCTCAAAAACGTTATGGTAAGGAAAAGAAGAAGACACAAAAGACCACACACTGTATGATTCCATTTAAATGAAATGTCAAGAATGGGTAAATCTACAGAGATGGAAAGCAGATTGGTGGTTACAAAGGACTGAGAGACTTGGGAAATTAAGGAGTGACTGCTAAATGGATACAGGATTTCTTGTTGGAGTTAGGAAAACGTTCTGGAATTGATTGTGGTAATGGTTACACAACTCTAGAAATATATTAAAGCCATTTAACTGTATACTTTAAAATGGGTGGATTTTATATGTGAATTGTATCTCATTAGAGCTGTTGCCAAAGATAAAAAGCCTAGGACCAGGAAGTCCAATGACCTGAACCCCTACTTGCTGTCTGTTACACTTAGCGCATTGCCTCACAGCTCAAGACAGTTGCATGAGCTCAAGACATCACATCTAAATTCCAGGCAACAAAAGCAAGGAAGGAAGGAGGGCACTACATCTCCCTTGCAACATGAATTACTGGAAATTGTGCAAACACTTCCGTTTACATGGCTTCAGTGAGAATACAGAAACAAGCCCACACCTAATTGCAAAGGAGGCTTTTCAATCCCTACATTACAGGGAGCCAAGTGTGAAGGGGGTTGGAATGGTGTTGAGTCAGCCAATCCATGTACGTGAATTGGTGAAGTTATCCACCCCATTTTAAAGATAAGTAAACCGAGGCACAGACTCGGATGAAAAGGCACTGATGTTTCTGACGCAGCTGGTTTTGGAAGTGTTAGAAAAGCAAAAACTGGATTCAGCTGCTGCTGCCGCCAGAGTGAAGAAGTGTTGCTGGGGTAACACCCAGAACAGCAGACAGAGAGGAAGGAGCAAATCCTTTCTGCTTAAGGTGACCAGCACCCCCGGAAAGGGTTCCCAGGATGCAGAACTTTCAGTGCTAAAACTGGGAAAGTTCTGGGCAAACTGGGACACGTTGATTACCCTACTTCTGCAGTCTCCTAGCAAACGCTCTTGCCAGAGCCTAACATAGAACCATCTGGCAAAGCAGAAATGTGGCTTCTCAGCCCCAGCGTCACAAAGCAGAGGAGAGGAGGGTGGTTTGGAGCCGAGAGACGGTAACCTCATAACTGAGACTGTCTCGTTAAGATCTTCCCAGTCTGCTCCAATCCATCCTCTGGGCTGCTACCAAGACAAGCTTTATAAATAGGTAAAAATGATCATTTCAGACTCTAGCCAAACATTTTTTTTCGGTAGTTGACTACCAGTCAATCAGGGTGAAATTTCAACTTTTTAAACGCAGCATAAAATGTGCCTCAAAGTCGTCTTCAGTTACAACTCAGTCTCACCTTCTCTCCAGAACTTTATGTTCCAGAAATATATACATCTTTGGGTTTCCTAAAGTAAATCATTATTCTCAAGTGTCTATGCTTTGAACGTGCTATTCCCTTATCAGGATGAAAAGCACAGAAACCTCTTTTTTAGAAGAAAAATCAGGTCAGAATATGTGCTTCCACTTTAAAAATGGAAGTTAGCTTCCAATCAATTAAATGTTAGCTGGATTTGAAGACCGATTTTGAAGAAAATCGCGAGGCACATGTATTTTTGAATTACACAGTATTTACTGTTCTCAAGTTTCTGACACCCAAGGGGGAAAAAAAAAGATAACGCTCCCAGTGCTAATGGAATGTGTTAGTTTTTCTTTCCTGTTAAAGATATTTATACTTGAATCTTTTTAAGGCTCGAAACAGCTTTAGATGAATTCCATAAATGAAAAGCAACGGTGAGTTTGAAAGTTAGAGATGGTTTATAAAATTTGCTCAGGTGATATAAATGATGCTGCAGTAGTTTACTAAGCTCTTTCTTAAATTCAAAGGCTTGTGTGGTTATCTGGTTAAGAGAGTGATTTTGCTTTTTTTCCTATTTCTACTGCAACATTTCTGTTTTTAAATCAGGTGACTTATGACAAGTCTTGTTTGGTTTTTCTGCTACATGGATTCCTTCATGAAGACTTCTGAAGCAAACTCTGCGCTCTTTATGGGATCCTGTTTAATTCAATACCTCCCTCCAATGGGTTGGATCGTAACTGTTTCCGTGAGTGTTTTTCCACTCTGCTAAACGTCCTTTGGGGCAGAAAGTGTGACTTTTGATCTATGGACTCCATGCTTTTAGCACAATATTTTTCCTGTAGTAGACACTTACCCTACATTTGTTGAATGAATATAAATCACTTTTGATAAAGCTGAGCTCACACAGAGAATAGAATGGTGGCTCCCAGGTACTGGGGATAGTGGGAGGAAGGGAGAGATAATTGGCCAAAGGACACAAACTTGCGGCTATAAGATGAGTAAGTTCTGCAGACCTACTATGCAACATGATGACTGTAGTTAGTAATACTGTATCGAACACTTGAAATTTGCTAAGGGAGGAGATCTTAAGTAATCTCACCACATACACAAAAAGATAACGATGTCAGGAGATGGAAGTGTTCATTAGCTTGATCATGGTAATCATTTCACAATGTACATGTATATTAAAAAATGACATTGTATATCTTAAATATATACACTTTTTAATTTGTCAGTAGTTATATCTTCATAAAGATGAAAAAAAGAATGAGTTCAAATACAGCCCCAGCCAATTCCTATGCAACTTCATTCAAGTTTATGGCTACCTGAGTCTGTCTCAGGGTGTCGTGGTTACGGGTGGGCGCTGGAGTCACTGCTCGGTTAGAGAGTTGCCTGTTGTCTGGCCCTGAGCTCCTTTCCTAAGAATAGGGACGGTAGTAACAGTACCTAGCTCATCTATTACTGTGAGCATAAAATGAGGCGATGAAATTTTAGGTTCAGGGCTCAGTGCTTGAGACTTTAGACAGAATGTAAATATGAGCTGTTTGAGTTATTTTCTTCCAAGTGTGGTAAATGGCACTAACTTCATGATGTTGGTTTAAGGACGAAAAGGAGTAATATGTTTGGTGATTACAGTGATCTGGCAGAAAACAAGCACTTACCTAGTAAAGCCCTGTGAGGCCACCTCACTTTATTATAAAAGGAGAGAGTGTCAGGCCCTCCTCCAGCACCTCCTTTGCAAGGAACAAGGAGTAGTTAATGGGTGACAGATGTCACCTTGCTACAAATGCACCTGAGCTGGTGTGTCAGTTTGCTAGCGCTGTTGTAAGCAAGTACCACAGACTGGGTGGCTTCAACAACAGAAATGCATTGTCCCACAGTCCTAGAGGCCAGAGCAGGGGTGGGGAACCTGCGGCCTAAGACCACTTGTGGCCTTCTAGGTCCTTAAGTTTGGCCTTTTGACTGAATCTGAATTTTACAGAGCAAATCCTTTTATTTTTACTATACATTTTGTTTGTCTTTTATATTTTTATTTTCTTTTTAAAATGAACGTATTTAAAATACCAAAGAATAAAATAAATGTCAACAAAATAATCCTCCCAGATTGACGGGCACAATCAGAACATGAGTAAGTCATAAGGGCTACATCGACGCTGCTACGCTCATGATTTAGTTCTAACTTCCCCCGCCTGACTGGCGCCACCACCGCACAAGGCTGGTGGGTGAGAGTTTATGGGGGTCGAGTACGCCAGTCTGTTATCAGCTTTTGACAACGGTGCACTACGTTTCTGTTTGAAATAGAATTTGTGAATAGTTGCACAGCTCAACAGTATTTTTTAATTCTGTCTGCTTAACAGCCCCTCATGTCAAAGAAGACCAAGAGATTGCTGAAGGAAGAACACAGATGGTTAGAGTGGGGACTCATAGCACAGGATGAGAAAGAATTCTCAACACAAAGATTAGGATAGAAAGAAATAGAGTTTATTTTACTTTCCCTGAGGCAGAGGGAAGGGCTTGGCACATGAAAGAAAGAAAGAAAGAAGTAACAGCCAGGAGGATAAGGAGTTGGGGGTTTTTATGGGGAAAAAGAGAAAGAAAAAAAGTGATTGCTGCCAACTGATAGCAAAAGAAGCTGAGAAACGGCTGTGTCTGTTTTTTCATTTATTTTTTTCCTCTTATCTGTGAGGCTGGCTTATCAGTCTCCTTGGAATCTGGTCTGGCAGGAACTGGGGAAGCATCACACTCCTTCTATCTGCTCAGTTCTTTTCAAGTTCTGTGAAAAGAAAACTCTTAGAGGCCACAGGTGGTTAATCAAACAAGGAGCTATGATCTTTCCCTTCAAAGGGGCAATTATGTGCTATGAATTTTCTCCCTTTTTTCTGTTTATTTTTTTCTGTTAGATAGTTTATTAGCAAGGCCGTCCTGTTACAGAATTTTTTTAATGAAAATTGGGAATTGCAATATTATCTTGCTTCCGCTAAAGATAAGATGATTTACTTGCTTTGTGATACCTAAATATCAACAATAAAGAAATTCAATGCTCATCAGCATTATAACACTCATAAAGACCACAAATATTTTAAATTAGAGGGAAAGGTGGGAAAGGTTGTATTGCAGAAATTAAAAGATGAAAAGCAAAAGCAAAGACAATTCTTTCAAGAAGCACCAAGACCTGGAAATAATGCCACTGAAGCAACTTATAAAGTAGTTTATATGGTTGGGGGAAAAGGAAAGCCATTCAGTGATGTAGAAATTGTGAAAGAATGCATTGTCGAAGCTGTAGGATGCTTAGATCCTGATAATGTTTCAAAATACAAACAACTGCCTCTTTCAAGGAGAACCATAACTGATTGGCAGCATGAATTAGCCTTCAACTTAACAACTTCATGCAATACTTCAAAAGAAAATATACATTATTCAATTGCTTTGGATGAATCAACTGCTACTATTGACTCGGCTCAGGTTTTATACTTCATTTGGGTCATAACAGGAGATTTTCTTTGCTATGAAGAGTTACTCACTTTGGGCACTCTTGCGAACAGAACACAGGGAATAGGTATCTTCAACAACTTTCAAGATAAATGCCATGAAGTTGGACTGAATTTGGTAAATTTAGTGTATGTACAGATGGTGCACTATGTTTTCCATGACAGAAAAACATGAAGGGTTTATTGAACAGATAAAAAAAAAAGGGTATTAACAGATCCAGATGCTCTCATTTCTTTTCTTTGTATCTAACATCAGCAACATGTCTGTGCTAAAGCTACTATTTTAAGTGATACTTTGCAACAAGTTATAAGTATTG
>VBSM01003212.1:4804873-4815000 GCA_008086735.1 Cheirogaleus medius
GAAGGCAGCACCACTGTCCGCTGGGCGTCGAATGGCATCGGGCGGCTCCGTCCGGAAGCAGCGGCGTGTGGGCGGGCTGCCCGCGTGGCGCCCCGGCCAGAAATGCAGGCGGGCCCCGCGGCTCCACACTTCACGCTCTGCCCCTCACTGGGGCTTGTGTCGATTAAAAACCTGAATCTCTCCGTCCACCCGGCAGCCCGGTCCTGGGGCAGGAGGTGGGGAGTCTCCCCACACTAGTCTGGGCACAAAGGTGAGGCTGGAGGCAAGGGCTGCTGGGAGAGGACTGAAGAGAGACTGGAAATCGGGGCGAGGAGGCGAGGGATGGGGACACAAACCAATAAGGCAAAATGAAAAGTTAAAAAAAAAGCCACCCGTGTGGTGGATGGCAGCCAGGCGTGCGTCCTGTGGCGGCGGCAGGGCTGCTCACTCGCGGATGCTGGCCGAGTAGGAGAACTGGGGGAAGTGGGTCCGCTGGTCCAGCTCCAGTGAGCCCAGGCTGTCATCTGCGGGTTGGTGGAGGCAGATTGGGGAGGACCGGCCTGCAGAGGGCCCGGGCACCCCGCCCAGACTCCCTGGGGAACCGGCCAGGGGAGGAACTGCAGTGGGACCACAGGACGAACCCCCAGCCAAGGGGGCTGCCCATGAGGTCGGGGTGGGGAAGGCAGCTTCCCTCCTGACCGGCCTCTCAGCCAAGCCTCGCTCTTCAGCCCGGAGCCCTGGGCAGCCCTGTCTGCGAAGCTACCTGTGCTCTTGCCCACTGGCCCACAGCTCAGTCACTTGGCCTTCTGAGCATCCCACCTTCCCCCCACCCCCCATGCCCACGCCACCGCCATGGCCTAGCCCGGACCCCTCCAGCCCAGTCCCTGCCCTGGCCTCCACCCTCACCCCCTCCAATCCACCTTCCACATGCAGCCAGGGGGACTTTCTAAAGCCCTGATGCAATCCTGTCCCTCTCTGCACAAAACCCTTCTATGACTCCCATGCAAAAAGTCCTCGCTCCTCCCAGGAGCCCCCAAAACCCTCCCACTCTGGCTCCATGCTCTTTCCTCTTCCTGCCCCCATCTCCCCTGCCTGTTCCTTGACCGTGCATTGCTCTCGCCCATTTCTGGCACCCCACATGCCATTCCTTCTGCCAGGAATGCATCTCAGTTGACATGTTTGTTTCCTCCTCCAGGAAGCCCTCCCTACCTGCAGGCCAGGTTGGGCATTTCCTCCGGGCTACCCCAGTCCCTGGGCTCCTACATCCTAGCCCTGACTGCTCTGGGTTGTCAGTCATCCCACCTGGACTGGGAGCTCCCCAAGGGCGGGGCCCAGGGCTGGTGCAGTCACTGCTGTGTCTCCAGCATAGCCCAGCCCTTGGCTAGGGTCAGAGTAAGAACTCAAACAACTGTAAAGTCAATGAACCAACCCAGCCCCAGGGACCCAGGCCATCTGGTGCCCAGAGTTCCCCCTGAGCTCCAAAGTATGCTGTAGCCAGTGGCTCTTGGCGAGCCTCACCGGGTCCAAAGACCCACAGCAAAAGGCCCTGCAAGGAGATCTTAGGGCAAACTGCCCAGACACAGAGAGGGTGGCCTTCAAGGGTCCTCCTAGAGAACTGGGTCAAGTGCAGACCCCAGCCCTTTACCACCCGCCACGCCCACCAGGCAAGGGGGCCCCAGATACTCACAGCGGTCCGGGGGTGTGATTGTGATAGACTGGGCAGTGAATTCATCATCAAAGTACCTTGTGTCGACCTCGGATGTGACCTGAGGTTTGAAGGGTGGCAGGAGCTATGGAGGAGAGGAGCCCAGACTCAGGGACTCGAGGCCTCGACCAAGGTCACCCATGACCAGGCCTTTGGAGGCTCCTGTTGGGGGCAGGCAGTGGGGCAGGGGGCTCACCTTCTTCTGTACCACGTCCTGCCAGTTGATGCTGAGGAAGAACCTGTGCTCCATGACCTCCTTGGCATCGCTGGGCCCCCCGCCAAGCCTGGGCAGAGACGGCTGTCAGCACCCACCTCCCAGAGCAGCCAGGTTCTGGGGGACAGGCTTTTGGCACAGGCAGGCCTGAGCCTGCGACGTGTGGGCCCTGCCCAGCCTTTAATGATTCTGTCTTGGTCACAAACCACCGCTTCACAGAGAAGGACACCCTGAGCCTTGCGCCTGCGTCAGGGCCAGGGAGACTGCAACCTCCTGGGGGCTCACAGCCTGCCTGCACCCCAAGACCAGAAAGGAGGTTGGGAGGGCAGACTGGGCGGCAGGCCTGTTCACATCCCGGCTCTGCCACGTGCAGTCGGTGGTCCCAGGCTAGGCATGCGGCTGCCTGCTCCTCAGCGTCCCCATGAAACAAGGCGGTGCAGGGAGAGTGCTGAGGACGGGCCTGGCCCCCAAGGACTGCTGAGTGCCAGCCGTGGGCATTTTCAGGGGCTGCGTGGGGGACACACACACCGTGACGGGGACCCACAAGTGAGTGCACTGGAGGATGCTGACTCCTCCAGGCTGCGGCACTAGGCTGGGCAGGGCGGGGCAGACACCAGCCCTCACCTCTGCTTAGGGTCCTTCTTAAGCAGCCCGGCAAGCAGGGACTTGGCCTCTGGACTGAGCGTGCGCGGGAAGCGGATCTCCTCCATGAGGATGAGCTCGAACAGGCGCTCGTGGTCCTGGTTGTAGAAGGGCAGGCGGCCGCACATCATCTCGTACATGACCACGCCCAGTCCCCACCAGTCCACGGCCCGGCCGTAGTCGTTGTCCTCCAGCACCTGTGGAGGAGGGGCAGTGAGGGGGCCAGGCGGAATCACAGTCCTGCCTTTGGAGGGTCCCCTCCACCGTGGCCTCACGTTCCTGCACCCCCACCCCAGCCCCAGCACCTCAGGCGCCAGGTACTCCGGGGTCCCACAGAAGGTTTTCATGGTGGCCCCGTCACTGATGCCCTCTTTGCACAGGCCAAAGTCAGTGATCTTGATGTGGCCATCTTTGTCCAGCATGAGGTTTTCCAGCTGTTGGAAAAGTCAACACATCAGGGGCACGCCCTCCCTCAAGAGAGTTGTGGCCTAGGGTGGCAGCTGCCAGGCCAGGGGATCCAGGACATCCATTTCCCCATGCCAGGCTGGGCCACGGCACACACGGGGCAGGACTAAGGCCTCGCCCTCTTTGGCCTGGAGGGGGCCAAACCCAACACCTCCCGGCCCCAGCCACTCCCCAGACCAGCCGGAAAACAACCAGGCAGGGAGAGACGGGGGCAGGCCCGCCCGCCAGCCACCCTCACTGTGGGCTGTAGTTCCTTGTATTCAGGTGTAAAGGGCACTAGCTTTCTTCTCTTTTTTCCCTAAGCTTTTTGTCTTTTAATTATGAAATATACACCAGGAAAGAACATAAGAATATAAGACATAAATGGGCAATTCAGTGGGGCCTTTGTGTGACCTCCACCAGGTCAAGACATAACATCAGTAACCACAGAAGCCCCTACGTGCCCTCCCAGCTACTGACTGCCCCCCACTGAGAAGTGACTTCTCCTCCCTTGTTTTTCGTTACGGACTGCACCACCCACATGTATACACAGCCAGATTCCTCGTCTGTTCTGGCTTTTTCCCTCGACACTACCTATGTGTGTAGCCGCGGTTTGTTCTCTAACCGCTGCACGGAAGACCCCATGTGAATACACCCACTCTCTGGGCTGCTTCCAGTTTGGGCCAGCGTGAATGTGCTCCTCTGAGCTGTGCATACGCTCTGTGAGGTGCACACATGTCCCCATTTCTGTTGTGCACTCAGCTTTGGTGGACACTGTCAAATTATCTTCCAAATTAGAGCTTGTGCCAATTTACACCCCCCGCCCCGCCCCCCAGCAGCCTGGGAGTGCTCACGGGAGGCCCCGAGAGCAGGCTGCTTGCTGCGGAACCGATACCCTGGACCTTTCGGGGAGCTCGGCACATGAGGGCAGAGGCCTGACCCCAACCTCCCTGCTGTGGGTCCCGCGCATGTGTTATGGGCCAGCCTGGAACCTCTGTGTGTTTGCCCCCCGCGCCCCCCAGCCACACGCCAACCTTGATGTCGCGGTACACCACATCCCGTGAGTGCAAGTACTCAAGCGCTGAGACGATCTCGGCGCCATAAAACCGGGCCCGCTCCTCCGTGAAGACGCGCTCCCGGGACAGGTGGAAGAACAGCTGCGGAGGAACGGGTGGGGAGAGAAGTCAGACCCCCACCCAAAGGAGAGAAGGCAGTGACACTTGCTCCATGAACGGGCAGGTGCCAGCAGGAGGGACCAAGTGATTGACACTGAGTAGAGAAGAGCAAGGACCCGCCAGTCGGTGCCAATGAGAGCATAATGGAGGGACTGCCCAAGATAGGCCAGGCAGGGAGCAAAGAGGAACACGAGTCCTGAGCAAGTGACAGGAAGCCTCAGGTGAGCCCAAATTGGACAGATGGAGCAAACAACCGATCTCGATCCAGGCAGCTGCATCTGCCTGCACACAGAAGGGCACCAGAGACGAGTGGGTGACAGAGTGAGAACTCAGCGCAGGGAGTGGCTGAGGTTATCTGCTTCAGGGAGAAACAGGGAAAGAGAGGGCTGGTGGATTTCAACACTCAGAGGCTTTCTTTGGAGCCTCTGAGAACATCCTTCAAAGCACCGTCAGCCAACCACGTCCACAGCCCTTTCCACACCTCTCTGCCCCACTCTCACTAGCCGTGTCACCTGCGCAAGCCACTTAACCTCGCTGAGCCTCACTTACCCCCACTGCAAAACGGAGATGATGCCCCCGTCTCACGGGGGCGGCGGGTGGAGGGCAAGAAGACCTCCCGCCACCCTCACCCCCACCCCAGCTCCTCTCTGCCTTGCCCCCCACTCTAAAGGACACACCTAGAAAGCATGGCCGGGGGTCCCCGCGGCTCACCTCGCCACCGTTGGCGTACTCCATCACGAAGCACAGGCGGTCGTGGGTCTGGAAGGCATACTTCAGAGCCTGCGGGAGGAAGGCGGCCAGGGTAGGGGTGGGAGGGAGGAGGGCTCTGCTGAGCCTCGGAGGCAGGGACGCTGCTAATTCTGCATTTCCCTCCCGGCCTGGCCTGGGCCCCAGGGAGTCAGGCAGATGGGGAGTAGGTGGCTCTGAGGGCAGAAAAGGGGACACTGTGCCGAACCATCTTGTCCTCTACCTTTGCCAGGCACAGCCAGGGGAGAAAGTATGTTCCGGGCAACCAGAGCTGTTTCACTTCTCTCCACCTCATTTTAACAGTAAAATGTGCTAAACTCACACACGCATACAAGTGATGTACGCCGTGGCTGGAGTGCCAATGGCTTGGGAGCCAACTCCAAAGACAGGATGGGCGAGCTGAAGCCAACAGTTATGAAACTGCGTATCCTGGAGCCCTACAGAGAGCTCCGCAGAGACCCCTTGGGTGACCCCTCTGCTCACAACTCTATTGTCTGTCTTCCGCACCGAGGTACCTCGTAAGATTTCATTTGAACAAGTGCTATGACTTAATAGGACACCTGGACAGCAACTGAGCTACACAAATGACACATCTGCCAGCCTCAAGCTACTCCATTTAACTGATGACCACTGGCCCTGATGGAGACCATAGCCCAGAGAGGTACCTACTCAGCCTGAGTTGATCGGCAACACAATGGTTAACACCTCTGCTTTTATAACTTAAAACAGAACAGGCCGGGCGCGGTGGCTCACGCCTATAATCCTAGCACTCTGGGAGGCCGAGGCAGGAGGATTGCTCAAGGTCAGGAGTTCGAAACCAGCCTGAGCAAGAGTGAGACCCCATCTGTACTAAAAATAGAAAGAAAATAATTGGCCAACTAAAAATATATAGAAAAAATTAGCCGGGCATGGTGGCGCGTGCCTGTAGTCCCAGCTACTCAGGAGGCTGAAGCAGGAGGATGGCTTGAGCCCAGGAGTTTGAGGTTGGTGCGAGCTAGGCTAACACCATGGCGCTCTAGCCCGGGCAAGAGAGTGAGACTCTGTCTCAAAAAAAAGAAGAACAAATAATGTTCCCATTTGGACCACCTGGGCTAAGTGCTCCTAAATCACAAAGAGAGCAGCCACACTCCCCGGGGGCCACCTGATAATGTGGTATCTTCAGTCTGCCTACATGAAACCGCCATCTATGAAGAAGCTGCCAGCCCCCAGCCGAGGTGCCTTGGTTCAGCCCAGGTGCGGGCGCAGCAACACCTTGCCCTGCCCACCTGGCCCACGCCAAGGCTGTGCTAGTAGCAGGTTCCGGCTCTTTCCCTGAGCTCTGTCCAAAGCGCTGGCCTAAAGGGCTGAGACAGCCTGAGCAAGGGAGTGTGACTCACAGTGAGGAACGGATGCCTGGTGTTCTGGAGGACTCGGCTCTCGGTGACCGTGTGGGCGACTTCGTCCTGCAGACAGAGCAGGGTGAGAGGCTGGTGGGCAGCACCAGGCCTGCCCACTCCATCTGACCCGAGGGATGGGGAGCAAGGTCTTGGTGAAATGCGATCCCATTCAGTGGCACTCTCGAAACAGTAAGGAAGAAAGTCAATGGGACCTCACGATGGGGGGGGGGGGGTCAGGCTGCTACCACCTAAACCCACGTGGCTAAAGCGGGGACAAGCACACATTGTGAGACCCCTGAGGTGCTGCCACAGGACGTGGTAAACACCACCTTGTCAAATGTCCTTGCCCAAAGAAGGAACTGGACTAAGCCCGGCTAGGCTCTAGGCCGGACGGCAGCGGTTCTGGGGAGTGGCCCCACACTGCAGCACCAGCACCGCCTGCGAACTTGTAGAAATGCAAATTCCTGGGCCCCACCCGAGAGCCACTGAGTGAGAAACTTGGGGTGGGCCCGGCACTGTCCCACTAGCCCTCCATATGACACCGATGCAGGTTCAAGTTTGATATCCGACTGAACGGCAGAACCGCCAGGACAGCAGCCAAAAATCCTGCAGCAGCGTGGACACTGGCTCTCCCCCAGGGCAAGTTTATCCCCAGAGGACGTTTGAGAATGTATAAGGTTACTTTTCGTCACACCTGGGGGGGTTGCTACTGGCTTTAGTGGGCAGAAGCCAAGGATGCCAATAAACATCTTATAGCGCACAGGACAGTCCCCACAACAGAGAATGGTCTGGCCCAAAATGTCAATAGTGCTGAGCTGAGAAACCCTGCCTGGATCAGTAACATCAGGAATTAACAGTTAATTTTGTTGGATTTGATCATAGCACCATCTGATTATATTCTTTAAAATCTTCATCTGTTTTTTAAGATGCAAATTTAAGGCCAGGCACAGTGGCTCACCCCTGTAATCCTAGCACTCTGGAGGCTGAGGCAGGAGGATTGCAAGAGTGAGACACCGCCTCTACAAAAAATAAAAAATTAGCCGGGCATGGTGGCACACGCCTGTAGTCCTAGCTACTCAGGAGGCTGAGGCAGAAGGATCGCTTGAGCCCAGGAATTTGAGGTTGCTGTGAGCTATGACGACACCATGGCACTCCAGCCTGGGTGACAGAGCGAGAGATGCTGTCTCTTAAAAACATAAAATGACTCCAGAACAAAAAAGGGAAGGGGACAGCAGATCTAATGAAACAAGATTGGCCACATGCTGGTAACTGCTGAAACTAGATGATGGCTACATGGGAGCCCATTATATTTATTTTTCTTTTCAAAATTTGGTATGTTTGGAAGCTTCCATTACAAAAACTTTAAATAAGGGGAAAAAATAGAATTCCATTCCCAGCCCAGCCTCCCCACAGGGACCTCTCCCCTTCCAGACCTTGACAGCCCCTGCTGGGGGAGGCCCCGAGGCGGACTCTGTCCATGGGTATCTCCAGACCCCCCAGAGGGTGGGTGGGGGGCTCAGCAGGCAGCCTGCTCCTCTCTGGGCCTAAGGCTCCCCTCCTGCCCAGGGAATTACAGGACTGAGTCCAAGGGGAATGGGATTTGTGGCAGGGAGTAAGACTACAGCTGCAGAAGGCTGGGTCAGTGTCCCAGCCCTCCAGAGCAGCTAACCACAGTCCGGCTCCAGAACACGGCCCCCCCAGACGCCAGCGAGCAGCAGTCCTCGGAGCGCCCACCTTGGCAATGATGACCTCCTTCCGCAGGATCTTCATGGCGTAGTAGCGGCCAGTGGCTTTCTCTCGCACCAGGATAACTTTGCCAAAGGTTCCCTTGCCAAGGAGTTTGAGATAGTCGAAGTCATTCATGGTCTGTGGGGCATGGGAACAGGGGGGCTGTCAGCGCCTGGCACGTGGCCCATGGGAGGAAATTTTAACAAAGAAAGAGGAAAACCCAAAGACACTGTTGCCAAATGGCTTCAGCTAGAGCAGGAAGGGAGGCTCTGGGCAGCGGCTGTTTGTTCTGAAGCGGCCTTCAGGCCCAGGCTCTCCCACCTCGCGGCTCTCCCAGGCACAGGGCCTTGGGTGGGCTGAGCCCAGGGCCCTGACACAGGGGTCATGGGTCTTCACCAACTCCCAGGATGAAATTGCAGCAGGTCCTCCAGGGCTGTCCCCTCACCCCATAGGCACAGAGCAGCCCCTGGGGCATCGACACCCTGAAATCACCCCACCGCGCTGGGCAGACATCTCTCAGCTGGACCCCTGTGCACTTTATATGGAAACCAAGGGGGGCAGGGCCAGCGTTGCAGTTGGGGGCACTTGCGGACTGGCAGCCTCCACCCCTTGCTCTAGCACCTACCACTTTGGCCCGGGCCTTGCTGACTGCCACTTCCATCTCCTCGGCCGTGGAAGAGTCACTGGGGGAGCCACACTTGTAGTCCATGGGGTCCTCACCCGGGCCTCGCTGCTTGAGGCTGTTGGCGACCATCTGGATGGCCCGCATCCACTCCTCCCTGTGTGGGGGCACACGTGAGCCATGAGTCCTGGGGAGCCATGGGTCCTGGGCCTCAGGGCTAGAAGGGCTGAGTGCCTCCTCCCAGCTCAGCCACAGCCCCGCCCCCTCCAATGTGTGAACAAACAACCAAATACCATTTTGGCCAGACCTGTCTGAGCCAGGGAAAGCTGACAGGACCTGAGAGAAATTTCACAGGTCTCTGGCTGTGATGGGTAGGAGAGGGCAAGAGTGGAATGCAAAAAGAGAGCATTGATTTCTCAGCAGTGGCCTGGCCTGAGGGCCACTTGAAACCAGGCAGCAGTGAAATGATCAAAGTGGGGAGACCACTTTCTTCTTGAAAAGGAGCCACCACCCTGAGCCTCGAGTGAGGGAGGCTCCTCTGAATTTCCTCCAGAACAAATGACAGGCTCAAGTTCACAAGTCACCAATGTCTTATAAAGCAAAACCAGGAGTAAAAGGAAGCATTCAATAGCCAAAGCAGCTGAAGATCTTACAAGGCAAGAACTGAACGACATGACTCCCTAAAGGGGACAGTCTCCTGGGAGGGCGTGGCAGGGCCAGAGGTCCTGGCAGCCCAGGGACGTGGAAGAGAGGTGGTGGTGAGCAGGAAGCAGATCCCAGCAAAAGGGAGCCCAGTTAAAGGATAAACTAGTTCCATTGCTCATGATTTAGAACTTGCTGGGAATCTTCTTTTAATACTTGCAAACTGTTCTAGTAAGTGAAAATGACCACATACCAGAAAGAAAAATATTAGGCAATTTAGGCTGAATGACACTAAATTATCCATATCGCCCCATTTTTGACCCACCACACAGCAATCAGGGAGTTCAACCCAATATATTGTGAACCCCCTGTGTAGCTGGCTTGTGCCTAGAAAACAGCCACATGACCAGTGGGAAAAAGAAAATGTTCAGTAAGAATGAGAAAATCCAAATAGTACAAGCAGCAACCTCCCAAATCCCAGTGATTTAAATAAGCCACAGTAAGTGCAGCCAGCTTAGACAGGAACTAAGAACCAGCACTCACTATTATTAACCACCTCTTCTCCCGCATTACAAAGGAGGAAACTGAGGCACGGATTAAGAAACCAAATTCAAGAAAAACACAGCAGTTGCTCTAAGCCTGGTAACTGAAATTATAAAAAGCCTGTGGCTTTCCCCAGGGCCAATGGGCAGGGCAGTTCTTGCTTAGCTCGGTGGCTGGCTGAACCAAGCAGCAACGAAGCTCAGAGGTCCCAGTAAATGCAGGGGAGGCTCTGCCTTCTCAAACTGGCCTCCCTCACAGGAGATCACGCTTTGTAAGACAGATGCATAAACATCAAGTGCTGGGACGCTGC
>VBSM01003212.1:4815100-4831726 GCA_008086735.1 Cheirogaleus medius
ATGACATGTTTTATCAGACATAGTTGTCCTCTTAGAAATTTTAAAATGTTCAATCTGAGCATAAGATGGTAGATTGGGGGGGGGATCGCAGATCTCCTAAGAGATACAGTGATTAAAATACATATACATCTCTCATATATAAAGACCTCGAGAGACCGTCATGTGTAGAAAGCAGGTTGCAGACTAAGATGTACGGGGTGGTATCATCTTTGTTTACAAAGAAAGGGGTGGAGAGGACACAGACGGTGCCCCAGCAGTAGCCTGAACGCACAAGCTATGGCGCATCTACACTGTGGGCGCCAAAAGCAGCCCTGAGGTGCTGTCCCGGATGCAGATGGGGCACGGGCTCTGGAACCACATTGGCCGGGCTCCAGGGCGAAGACTCCGCTGCCTCCTCGCCCTCCTGGCCTACTCCCCTTCTCGGGGGACCAGGGCTGCTGAGACACCGGTGAGCTGCTCCATGCAGAGCGTGCACACAGGGTGGCACGGAAAGACTCAACTCATGGAAGGAAATAAAGACAGGAAGGTGAAGGGCCTGGACCTACCCTGGCTCAAGCCGCCCACCCTACAGGGAGCTGCGGGAACCCAGGCAATGCAGGTTGACCAGGGTAACTGGGGCTCCGCAGCCGCCTGAAAAGCTTCCAGTCCTGTTCCAACTGGACTGAAGTTGCAAGGTTGCAGCACTGAGAATTCCAGAGAAAAAGCAAGGGCCTCTGTCCAGAGTGTCCAGGGTACTCCTCAGGGGTTCACAGCATGGTGTCTAGGGCAAAGGGGAGCTGGGGTTTAAGTACCTTCCACCCTCCAAGAGGAGAGCCCAGGGGGAAAGCAGCCTCCTTCCCTGCTGAGAGAAATGACTAGAAAAAGAATAGTACTCAACAGCCAGCTCCACAGACACCAGCTCCTGTAATTCTCAAGAGCAGTGGACGGGGAGACAGCATTTCCAGGGGGAGTCACCTATGGCGGTCACACAGCGAGGACAGGGCGGAACTGGGACTCCCGCCCACGCACAGCCCACTCCTCCCTGGCACCACGCCGCCTTTCCCTGTCTCAGACTCAAGAGAGGCTGCTGAAGGCCACAGCCTGGATTCCCAGACAAGACCCAGGAGGATCAAGGAGTGACACTCTCAGGAAGCTTCATGGACTAACGGACACCACGCCAGACAGCCCAGGAGCAAAGCAAGGAACGCCTCTCCCCAGGAGCTGTGACCTGGACCACCTTTCAGAGAGGGACCCCCCACTGAACACCAGTAATGGCCTTCCACTTACAGAGGCGGCCACTGTGGTGCTTCATGTGAAGCAGCTCCTTTCATCCTCCCAACAACCCTCTGCAGAGGGGGCTGTGACTGACTTCATTCTATAAATGAGGAGACTGAGGCACAGAGAGGCTGGCAGCTGCCCATTTACACAGCTAGCACGAAGAGGCCAGGGACACAAACCCAGGCATTCCAGCCTCACCCAAGAACACGGCCCCCAGCCAAGAGACATGACCAGAAAAATAACATGAGGGAACCGTCTCCTCCTCACTTGGGCTCCGGGGCCAGGGGATGGACTTGTGAGGGAGCCATGTTCACCCACGAAGGGCACGGGCTCAGGGCCAGAGCCCGAGGCCTGGGCTTCAGCTCCAGGGCATACCAGCTGTGGGGCCCTCAGCGGCCCGACCTCCCCAGTCCGCCTGCCTCCCGCATCAACCGGGGACCACACAGTGGTTGAGAGGACGGACTCTGGAACCGATGGCCTGGGCACGAATCCCAGCTCCGCCCCTTCCTGCAAGCAACACCAGGCAGGTCATGTGACCTTCCTGTGCCTCAGTGGGCTGACACAGACAGTGGGCACTAACAGTGGGAAATGACTCGAGGATATGGCACGGCCTGGAGTTTACTCCACGTGGGACTAAAAGCCACTCAGAGTTCTGAGCAGAGAAAGATTTACATCAGAAAGATCATACTAATCTCATGCACTACCAAGCAGTCCTGCTTGCCTAGACCAAGGGCCTATAGACTTTTGCTGTATAAAGGCCAGACAGTAAATTTTTTAGGTTTTGCAGGCCACAGTCTCTGTCACAACTACTCACCTATGCCATAGTATGGCCAAAATAGCTACAGACAACTCATGAATAAACGAACATGGTCATGTTCCAATAAAACTTTATTTATAAAAACGGAAAGCAGGGCTGTAGTTTGCCAACCCTGCACAGGAGAACAAAGTAAACAATGCCAAAAGGCAATAATATGACAGAGCCAGAATGTGGGACATTATATAAGACAACTAGCCTGGCTTATAAAAAAAAAAATCAATGTCTGGGGCAGGGTGTAAACAAAGGACTAAACTAGATTAAAACAGGCCAAACAGACAACATGTACCTTGAATTAATACTGGTTTGAAAAACATTTTGAAGATACCTAGAGAAATTCAAGTATGGCATGGACATGGAGAAGATATTAGTAAGTACATAATTATCTCCAGTGTAGTAAGGATATCGTGATTCTGCAGGAGAGAGTCTTCATTCTTAGGAGATGCCTGCTGAAGTATTAAGGGGTAAAGTGTCACGAAGTATGAACAGATGGTCAAGAGTCAGCATAAAATATAGCCAGATGAAGCAAACGTGGCAAATGCTGAACTGCTAAATTTTGGTACAGGGTGCCTGGATGTTCATTCATTATACTTCTTTCAACTTCTCTACATTTGAAACAACATGCTGGCAGTGGACTAGATGTCACAGGGAGTGTCCCCAGCTGCCCTAGAGAAGGCAGGAGAGGCAACCAGGAGCCCAGTGAGTGGGGGTTGCAGCACCTAGACAGTGACCAATCACCAGCATGGCGCCCGTCTGCCCTGCGACACTTGTGTATCTCTGAGGCTCAGGAGTGACCAGCCAATGCGAGGCCTATGTATGCCGGGGCAGTGAGGATAGCATGAGCCAGCCATGAGCAGAGCGGAGGATACCTCCCGCTTGCTGCGTTTCTGGCTCATGACCCCCTCCAGGGTTAAGGTCAGGAATCTGAGATCTGGTCTCTCAGAGTAGTCCCAGCAGTCTTCTCTCCAGCCGCAGCAGCAGAGGCTACGAAAAGGAAGAAGGTAGGGGCTCTCCAGTCCCCACAGTCTCAGTAATAGGATTCTTCCCTACACTGAAGGGCACGTTATCTTGCAAAAATAGAAACTAGATCATCTCTCTTGCCCACTCAAACACCTTGCTGGTTCCACATTGCTCCTTTTCTAGGCTTGCAAACCGTGCCCCAGGTACTGCTGAGTCAAGGGCTTCCTCCTTATCATCCCCCCCTGAATCTTGTAACAACCCTGCGACAAACCCCGACTTATCAAGTACCTACCAGGCCCTATGGGAATCTCCATCTGGAGTCCAAGTCCCTGGCTGAACTCTCCATCTTCAAGTGCCTCTACTTCCCTGCTTTCCCATACTCCTCACCCCTTGATTATCTGATGACACAGAACCCTCTGTGGCCCTGGAATGCACAAGCTGTTTTACCTCCAGGCCTTTGCATATGCTGGTCCCTTTTCCTGACCGTTTCTCCTTCCTATCTCCATGGCCAACTCCTATCCATTCTTCAAAACCCAGCACACCAACATGCAGGACCAATGCAACTACTGGTCTTGAGTGTTTTTTCTGGCAGTCTATGTTTTGGTCCATAGTTTTCAACTGAGTAAACACCTTAGCAGGCTTAAGATGGTAATTCTGTTCCCCCTGGTGGGGCAAGTACATTTTTAACCTTGGGAAGATATGCAATAAGAATTATAGTATAGGCGGAAGGATTATAGTACAGACGGAAGGATCTTTCTGAGGCGGAAGGATCACTTGAGTTCAGGAGTTCGAGACCAGCCTCAGCAACAGTGAGACCTCATCTCTACAAAAAACAGAAAAATTAGCCAGGCATTATGGTGCGCATCTGTAGTTCCAGCTACTCTGGAGGCTGAGGCAGAAGGATAGCTTGAGCCCAAGAGTTTGAGGTTACAGTGAGCTATGATGACGCCACTACACTCTAGGCTGGGTCAAGTGAGCGAGACTGTCTCCAAAATAAGGAGGGAAGCTAAGCTCCCTAATATATAAAGAGCTTTCAGATACAAATTAGAAAAAGACCAACTACCCAATAGAAAAAACGGACAAATGATATGAACAGAGAGTTTGGAAAAGGAAACTCGCATGGCTCTTGAGGGTCAAAGACATCCACAGAGAAAGGAAAAAAAGTTAACACTACCATGAGGTATGATTTCCCACTGCTCAGACTGGTAAAAATTCAAATGTTTGAAAACACAAGGCCACACAACACCAGTTACCATGAATAAAAAGCTGCTAAATAAACAAACTTAAACTTTGGGACACACGCATGTCCAGCTTTTTAAAAAAGTAAATAAAAGCAAAACACAAAAAAAGCAGGAGCAGCAGCAGCAGCTCTCCATATACTAAGGCAGAAAGATTCCCCAAGATATACTCAAGCCAAAAAAGCAAGTCCAGAATAGTGTGTACAATGCTATCTTTTGTGTAAAAGGATGAAAAAAAAAAAAAAGGCAGGACGACATAAAGACCTCTGCTCTTCAAGGACACATAAGCTCTCTCTCTCTGCTCTTCAAGGACACGTAAGAACACTGGGGGTGCAGGGAGCGGGACGGATAAGGCAGAGGCGGGAGTGAACCTCTTACTAGACCCTTACACTGATTTTTCTAATGGATGCGTCTATCTCATCTCTTCTGATTATGAAATTCATCTTTTCAAGCTGAATCTCTGCACCACCTTCCTCAAAATCACTAGAGGTGCTTGTTAAGAACATGGCTGGCTACCTGATCCTCTGCAGATGTCCAGGCAATACAAGGCCCTGGAGCCAAGCCCAGCGGTCTGTTACCGTTACACAAGCTCTGCCCCGTGATTCCCGCGGACCCTCAAGTCCAAGGACACAGAGTGGGGTCTTCAGATGAAGAACCACAGCTCTTCTCAGCTCCAGCTGAGGGGAGACCGCTGCACAGAAGGGCTACAGACTAGAAACTCCTATGGAGGTCCCATAGAGGAGGACATCTGTGCATCTCCGCCTGTTCTGCTCATACCAGCCCTGGTCACTCTCAAAGGGCAGCCACACGGAGGCCCAGACTCACCTCTCATCTGGAGAGTCTACATGGAAGGTCCTCTCGATGACTGTGGTCCACTGCAGGCAGCGTATGACAAAGGTGTTGGGCCGTGGCCTCTCGGTCTTCATGAGCTGGCATTCTGTAGGTAGAGGGCAGGGAGAGCATGGGGGTGAGGGGCCAGCCCTGCCTGGTGCAGCCCACATTCCCCAAGCCACCTCCTCCATGCCCAGCCCCATGCTGGATGGTGTTGGGGCACTGTAGTGACTGAGACAACCCTGGCCCTGCCCTCACGTGGCTCAAGGTCCAGTGTGTGTGGGGAAGGGGCCGGACCACCAGACAGTGATGACTCAGTAGTCGGGGCTGTGGTGGAGGAAGCCCAGATGCGTGCAGAAACTCAGAGGCGGCATCTGACCCAGCACAGCGGTCGGGAGGGCTTCCCAGAGGAAGCAGCAAACCTGAACCAGTCCCTGAAGGAAAATGGAGCTCAGAGAGTACATCATGTACAGAAGCCCAGAGGTAAGAGGGCCCCGCTATACCCAGGGGATGGGCAATTCTGCTCCAAGCAGGAGGAGGAAAGCAGCAAGAGACGAGCTGGAGAGGTGAGCCGGCACCAGCCAGGCAGGGCTTTGGAGGCCACGGGCAGGGGAATCTGGACTTTGTCCTCCGGACAGCATGGAGCCATGGAAGGCTTTTAAATAGGGAAGGGACATGAACAGATTGAGACCCGTCCCTCTGGTTGCCGTGTAGAGGGTGAGACTGGAAGCTGGAGGCCCCAGGAGGCGGGGACTCAGCTGGAGAGGTTGGGGCTACACCAGTGACGCCACAGGGAGGGGAGGAAAGGGCAGGCAGACAGGCCATGGTGGGAGGAGGGCATCTAGGACAAGGCCCAGGGCTCTGGCCCAAGGACTAGGGGGGTTGACAGGGCCACCCCTGTGATGGAGACAGGGAATAGAAAGTTGGGAGAGGGGAGGAGAGACCTGAAGGTCAGTTTGGGACTAGGCAGGTATGAGGGACCTAGAGGATACCCAGGGAAAAGGGTCCAAGGGGCTGCAGAGGACAGGCTGGGAACTCAGGTGAGAAGGTGGGGCTGGTAACAGGTGTGCTGGGGTCACCAGCACACAGGAGAGCAACTGGGAAAAGGCTTTATGCAGAGCAGAGTGGGGCTGGGGCTGGATTCGAGAGAAGCAAGGGAGAGGACGGTGGTCTGGGCTAAGGCACTGGAAACGGGGGTGCTTCTGCAATGTTCTTGGCAGGAAGAATAACAAGGACATGGTGAGTGATCAGGTCTGCAGGAAGGAAGGCGGCAGAGGGGCAGGGGAGGGGGGCAGGACTGTGTTCTGCAAGTCCCCCATAAGGGCTTTGGGCTTGTGAAATTTTCATTGATTAGGGGGCAGCTGGAAGGCATCACTTCGGGTCTCATAGAGGGAACAGAGGACGTGAGGCTAGCCCCGCCACCCCCTGAAGCCACGACACCTCTAGGTTAGAGGACAGAGGGAGGAGGCTCTTGGCACAAGCTAGAACCACAGAGCTGCCCAGCAGGGGTGTGGGGAAATGCCCTGGCCTCTCCCTCCCTCCCACCCTCCTTCTCCACCAGGACGGGCCCGCCTGGCCCAGCTAACACGGAGGGCGAGCAAGGGAAGGACAGAAAACACATCTGATGGTAAACAGGGCCGCGGCAGGCCCAAAGCTCAACAATAACGGAGTCCCACGTACCCCTAAGACCTGCCAGCCATTCTAGGAGCACCGGAACCCTGGTGTGCTCACCCTGAGACATACCTGCTACGGAAAAGTTGTTTAAGGGGGGTAAGGTCTGGTCAGGGGCCTCGGGCCTCTCCTTATATCCAATGAAGGAGCCGTCACTCTTCAGCAGGAAGTACCGGGGCCTCCAGGTCTTGATGTATTCACCTGAAAGCAGGCGGGGAGGGAGAGAGGTCAGGGCAAGGTTGAGTGGTGTCCCAGGCAGGCGGCAGGCAGGCAGCCGAGTATGACAGTGACTCACAAGGGGCACCACAGTGGGAGGAGGGTGGACGAGAATGCCAATCCCAGAGGAGCCCTTGAGGTGGCCCTTGCTGACGCAGGCTGGGGTCCTGGGCTGAGCCCCAGTGATCCACAGGTCATTGCTGGCAGGAAGGCGCCTGCAGCAGTGCCTGGGTCACCAGCTGCCTCAGCGTGTGGCCAGCAGCGAGCCATCCTTGCCAACTCGTGGCCTAGTCCCAGAGGAGGCCCAGGCTTCCAAACACACATGTCCTGTGGCCCTGTAAGGCCAAATCCCACGGGCTGGTGTTCACCAGTACAGCTGTGCAGGTGGATCAAATGTCAAAACAGCTCTGTGCCAGGCAGGGTAGAGCTGCTGCCACACCCTCAGAGCACCCCTTGACCCCTTCCAATTGTTCTGACCACGAACAGCCAAGCACTCTACACATAAACACACACACGCACACACACAGAACCCACTCTTCAGAGACCTGCTAAGGATTAAAAAGAGATGGTGAAACATATGTCCACACAAAAATCTATATACAGATGTCCATAGCAGCATTATTCACAATAGCCAAAAAGTAGAAACAACCCAAATGTCCATCAACTAATGAATGGATAAAGAAAACATGGCATATCCATACAATGGAATACTAATCAGTCACAAAAAGAAATGGAGTTCTGATACAGACTACAATGTGGATGAACCAAAACTTACACTACATAAAAGAAGCCAATCATAAATGACCTCAAAATATATATGACTCAATTTATATAAAATTTCCAGGAGTGGCTGCCTAGGGCTGGGGAGGGGTCAGTCTAAAAGGGGGAATCAGAGGATGATGGCCAAGAGGGACAGGCTCTGTCGCCCGGGCTAGAGTGCCATGGCGGCCTAGCTCACAGCAACCTCAAACTCCTAGGCTCAAGTGATCCTCCTGCTTCAGCCTCCCGAGTAGCTAGGACTACAGGGCCCGGCTAATTTTTTTCTATTTTTAGTAGAAATGGGATCTCGCTCTTGCTCAGGCTGGTCTTGAACTCCTGAGCTCAAGCAATCCTCCTACCTTGGCCTCCCAGAGTGCTAGGATTACAGGTGTGAGTGACTACACCCAGCCCAGGGATTATTTTTTAGGGTAGTAAAAATGTCCTAAAATTGGTTGTGGTGATGGTTGCATTAATTCTGAATACACTAAAAGCCATTGAATTGTACCCTTTAAATGGCTGAATCGTATGGTATATGACATATCTCAATAAGGCTGTTAATAAAAGAGATGGCAATCATGAGCTTAGGGCCTAGCACACCACAGGCACTCAATAAATGCTCTTTATTATTAGCCTAGTGTGCAAGCAAAGAGTGCACCAGGCCCTTGCCTCACATGCAAAATCGCACAGAGGTGGGCTCTGGCTGCTTTTCTTATGTGGGAAACATACCCTCCAACAAATCACTTCACTTCTCTGAGTGTTTCCTCTCAGGGGGATATTTATAAATTGATGATGACGAAGAAGATGATGATGCTACAGTGTCCTTTGTGCCTGGCACTATCTTAAGTATCTTATAGGTTTTGACTTATTAAATGTTTTCAAATGTAGTACTAAATGATTCCATTTATATAAGGTTCAAAAGCTAGCAAAACCCCAAATTCATGGCATACTGAAAGGATTACACATCATGACCAAGTAAAATTTATGCCAGGAGTGCAAGCATGGTTCAATATATAAAAATCAATCAACGTAACACACCACATTAACAGAACAAAAAATAAACCCACAACATGATCATCTCAGTGATGCAGAAAGAGCATTTAACAAAATCCAACTCTCTTTCATGATAAAAATACCCAACAAACTAAGAGTAGATGTTTTCTTTCTCAAAATGATAAAGGGCATCTATGAAAAGTCCTCACTAACATCATACTCGATGGTAAAAGACCAAAAGCATTCCCCTAAGATCAAAGATGCGTGTTTTCACCACTGCGATTTAACACTGGAAAAGGCATCCAAGTTGAAAAGGAGTAAATCTACTCATTTGCAGATAACATGATCCTGTATTCAGAAAATCACGAAGAACTTAGAAAATCCTTTAGAAATTTAGAAAATCACAAAAATTTAGTAATTACTAAATCCACAAAATAATTACTAGAGGTAATACATTTAGCAAGAACAACACATAAAAATCAGTTGTCCTTCTATACACCAGCAATGAACAATTCAAAAGGGAAATTAAGAAAACAAGTCCCTTTATAATAGCCTCCAAAAGAATAAAATACTTAGGAATAAATTTAACCAAGGAAGTGAAATGCTTGTATATTATAAAACATTGCTGAAAGAAATTAAAGACCTAAATAAATGCAAAGACACCCTACGTTCATAGATTGGAAAACTGTTAAGATGGCAATACCACCCAAAGTAATCTACAAACTTAATGGAATCCCTATCAAAATTTCAGCAGTCTTTTTTTCAGAAATAAAAAAGCTAATTCTCAAATTCACATGGAACTGCAAAGGGCCCCAGATAGCCAAAACAAGATTGAAAAAGAAGAATAAAATTAAAAGACTCACACTTTCTGATACCAAAACTTACTACAAAGCTACAGTAATCAAAACAGTGTGGTATAAAAGGATAGACATAGAGACCAATGGGATAGAATTCAGAGTCAAAGAATAAACCCAAACATCTATGGCCAGTTGATTTTCAACAATCAAAGTGCCAAAGATCATTCAATGGGGGAAAGAATAATATCTTCAACAAATGGTGCTGGGACAACTGGATATCCACATGCAAAAGAATGGAGTTTGGCTAGGTGCAGTAGCTCACCCCTGTAATCTCAGTGCTTTGGGAGGCCGTGGCAGGAGGATAACTTGAGGCCAGGAGTTCAAGATCAACCAGAGCAACATAGCAAGACCCTATCTCTACAAAAAATTAAAAGTTAGCCAGGCATGGGGGTGTGTACCTGTAGTCCCAACTACTCAGGAGGCTGAGGCAGGAGGATTGCTTGAGCCCAGAAGTTTGAGACCAGCCTGAGCAAGAGCAAGAAAAATTAGCCAGGCACAGTGGTGCGAGCTCCAGCTACTAGGGAGGCTGAGGCAGGAGGATCGCTTGAGCCCAGGAGTTCAAATTACATTGAGTTATGATCAGGCCAATACACTCCAGACTGGGCAAGAGAGCAAGACCCTGTCTCAAAAAAATGGAATTGGATCCCTACTTCACAGTATACACCACCATAACTATTAATTCAAAATAGATTGACTTAAACATAAGAGCTAAAACTATAAAAAACTTAGAAGAATACATAGGAGTAAATCTTCATTACCCTGGACCGGGCAATGGATTCTCAGATGACACCAAAAGTGCAAGCAACGAAAGAAAAAAAGTGGATTCAAAATTAAGAACCTTTGTCCATAAAAGGACATTATCAAGAAAATAAAAAAGAGAGCATAGAGAATAGGTGAAAACACAAATCCTATATCTGACAAGAGTCCTGTATCCAGAATATATAAAGAACTCTTACAACTCAACAAAATGACAAACAGCCTGATTTCTCCAAAGAGACACAAATAGTCAACGAGCACATGAAAAGACAATCATTAGTCATTAGGCAAATACTTATCAAAACCACAATGAGGTATGACTTCACACACACAGAATGGCTGTAATGAAATGAAAAGTAACACATTGGCAAGGATATGAAGAAATTAAAACCTTCATGTATTCCTGGTGGGAATGTAAAACGGTACAGCTGCTTCCTCAAAAAGTTAAATATATTGTAGCTTATAAATATAGATTATAAATATGGACTATATCTGCAGTCCCCAACCCCCGGGCCGCAGACTGGTATCTAAGGCCTGTTATGAACCAGGCCACACAGGAGGAGGAGAGCGGTGGGGCGAGCCAGCAAAGCTTCATGGGTATTTACAGCCACTCCCCACGGCTCACATCACTGCATAAGCTCCGTGCATGCGAGGAACCTAGGTTGCACATTCCTTATGAGAAACTAATGCCTGATGATCTGAGCTGGAGCTGAGGCGGTGATGCTAGCGCTGGGGAGCGGCTGCAAATACAGATTATCGTTAGCAGAGAGGTTTGACTGCACAATAAATGTAATGCACTTGAATCATCCTGAAACCTTCCCTTCCCCACCCCTGGGGTCTGTGGAAAATTGTCTTCCATTGAACCAGACCCTGGTGCCAAAAAGGTTGGGGACTGCTAGACTAAATGACTAGGCATATACCCAAAAGTAGTGAAAGCAAGTTCTCAAACATATTGTACATTTTGTTTATAACAGCTATTCACAATAGTCAAAAGGTAGAAATAACCCCAATGTCCACCAACAGATGAACAGATAAACAAAATGTGATGACTCTACACACAAATTATTCATCCATAAAAAGGAATGAAGTACTGATACATGCTATAACATAAAGGAACCTCAAAAACATATGCTAAAAGTAAAAAGCCAGTCACAAAGGCCACATGTTAAACGATTCCATTTACACGACATGTCCAGAGCAGGTAAATCCATAAAGATAGAAAGTAAACTGGTGGTTGTCAGATGCTAGGAGGAAGGGGTGCTATGGCTTGAATGTGTCCTTCAAAGTTCATATGTTGAAAACTTGATCCCCAATGCAGAGTGTTGGGAAGTGGGGCCTAATGGGAGATGTTTGGGTCATGGAGGTGCCACTCTCACGAATGGATTAAAGCTGTCATTATGGGAGAGAGTTCCTTATAAAAGGACAAGCTCAGTCGCCTCTTAAGGCCTCTTCCCTTTCACCCAAGTCACCTCTTGCCCTTCCACCATGAGATGAAGCAGCAAGAAGGCCCTCGCCAGATGCTGGCCCCTTGATCTTGGACTTCCCTGCTTCCTGAACTGTGAGAAATTTCTGCTCATTATAAATTACTCAATCTCCACTACTCTATTATACCAGCAGGTACCAAAACAGTGGCAGTCAGCAGGGCCCACCTTGCCTTGCCCACCTCTGCCAGCCGCTACTGAGAATGACACACAATGGGAAGGCCCAGGAGTGCACGTGTGTGTGTTTGTGTGTGTGTGTGTATGGTGCAAACTCAGGGCAGGTGTGTCCTGCCAGGCCACCCCAGCAGACAGGAGCAGGCCTATGGCCAGCTCATCTGGCCCCTTGTAGCATGAATGGAGACACTAAAGCCCTAAGAGGGGCCAAGACCGATTCAATGCCATCAGCTGAGCAGAGAGCAGAGAGAAACCCCCACACCTCCAACAGTTCTACACCCACCCCCAGGGAGCCTTGAACCCCAATGAGCCATAGCCTCGGCAAACTCAGGTTGAGGGGCAGGAGGCCATGACCCTGACATACCCTAGTGCGTGCACACATGCACACACAACCCCAATCATTCATTCAACAATCACTTACTGAGTGACCACTGTACGCCAACAACTTTTCGACAGGCTGGTGATACCACAGGGAAGAAGCCCATGAAAATCCCTCGTGGAGCTGACGACACCAGAGGTCTGGGTTAACCCACTTTTACAGATGTGAAGCCAAGCCTCAGTGAGGTGACACAGCTTGCTTACAGTCACAACAAGAGAAGCAGCAGAGACAGGGTTAGAACTCTGACATCTGCCAAGGTTCAGAAAGCTCACTCAGCGGTCCCCAACTCAGAGCTCAGTCTGGGGGGCTAAGGTGAAGTGCCCTGAATGCCACCCCTGCCTGAAAAGGACAGCAGGAAACGTGTCCCCTCTGCTTAGTCTGATGGAAAGGCCTGGTCCTGGGGAGTGGCCCCTGTCCCTCATCAATGCTCTGTGTCTGTGGGTGGGGACAGGGCAGGATGAATGGGCCCGTCCCCTGATCCCTGCAGGGCCAGCCCCATCAGCCTCGATTCCTCTTCTAGTGGGCCCACTTTCCCCCTCAGACAACTGTCACTCACTGTCCCAGCCAACCGTGGGGCTCACTCCTTTGCTTCCTTCAGGTCTCTATTCAGACGCCCCCTTCTCAGTGAAGCCCTCCCTGGCCACCCTATTTATGATGGCTGCCTCCCTGCCTCATGCCCGTCCTTTCCCAGCGTCCTATGGCAGCTGTCTGGGGACAGGTCACACCCTGGCTCACAATATCCTGGGGCTTGCTGTGGCCTGGAGAGTTAAAACTAAGGCCATTTCCATGGCCTAAGGCCCAACACCAGGGGGTCCCACATCACCACCTGACAGTATATGTCCACTTATTTATTGTTTGTCCCCACTCCTCACTGGAATGTAAACTCCATGAGGGCATCACTGTGTCCCAGAGGCTGGGACGACCTGGCACACCACACACAGTCAGTGAAAGTTTGCTGAATGAATGAATGTTGAATACTGCCTCACTGTGTTACTTCAGGTAAGTGGTTTCCCCTCTCTGAGCCTCGGTGTCTTCATTTATAAAATGGGCTACGAATGAGATCACTAATGCAGGGCAGAGCAGGCCTGTGGGCTCATCCACGGTGTCGAGCTGGGCCTGGAGGCTCAGCCCCAGCTCCCTGCCCAGGCTACTGCTGAAGGATCCCATGAAGTGGGCGTGTAAGTAGTTCCCAGTCTGGGGCTGCGGAATGCTGGCTCTGCAGGCTGGTAAAACCCTGCTCCTCTGTCGCTCAGGGCACCAGCTAGCAGGGGCAGAGCCAGGGTGGGAGGGTGAAACACACAACCTGGTGGGCAAAAGCAGCCCTTACCACGCTTGTGGAGCCAGCCTTCTTTGATGACAGACACTTCATTCATGGTGGCAGCGTGACACGCTGTCACCTAGCTCGGGACAGCTCAGGGCAGCAGGACATGCAGGAGGCGCCGTGGACAGAACACAGTCTGCAAGACAAGAGAGAACTCGGTCAGAGTGGGAGGGGATTCCACACCAGCCCCTTCCCTGAGGACACCCAGGTTTTGAGGCCCTCCGGCTGCTTCGCCTGCTCTGCCCAGGGTAGGGGAGAGCCCTGCCCCAGGGGCCCAGTCTGCAGGGGGAGATATGGCCGCATCCCCAGGGACCCCAATCTGGGGGCCAGAACTCCCTGGCCTATTGTGCAGGGCAGGCCTGCGCTCGGGGCACCCATGCTGGGCAGAGGCAGCCCCTTCACCTGCCTTCACTCCAGACTAGACAGGCACCAAGGTGGCTGCAGCCCTACCCCCTGCGTCACTCCCAGGTAACCCAGGATGAATCAGACAGCCCTGGGCACCTGAGTGAGTGCTCAAAGCCAAAGTGCTCAAAGCATCTGCCTACCCTCCCAACACAAATACACACACTCCCTCCCCTTTCCAAACCAGGGAGGCACCAACCTGCTACCTTCAGCAAACCAAGTATACCTCGCCCCACGATGCCATCCCATGTCACTCCCCTAGCCTCAGGTTCCTCCTTGCCCCCACCCCACCAAGTGACTGCGGAAAGACAAGTCTCATACTCCAGGATCTTGAACAAGAAAGAAACCTACTGTGTATGCACTCGTCTGGGGCCTAGAGCCAGGCCTGGGGGCTCTGCTAAGGGCCTGGTCCCGTCCCCAGGGCCTCCGCTTCTGTCCTTAGGGACCAACAGCTGACAGACTGACAGACGCCGAGGCCGCTGCTTCGTCTCAGGTTCCCAGAGCGGAGGGGAGGAGAGACGAGGCAGCCGCCAGCTGGGCCCTTACCTGGAGCCTGGGGCCTGGCCAGGAGCCATGGAGCCCAAGGCGCCTTTTGCCTTTCCAGCCTGGGGTTATTTGCGGACAGCAGGTCAGGAGCTACGGTGGCCCCAGAGAAGTGGCAGCTGGCTCTAGGGACACCACGGGCATCAGCTTTCTCTCGTGCCCCAGGGGAGCTGCTGGGCCGGACACACTACTGCCTGGCATGTGACAGTGGCAGGCTGCCCGGGCCCCAGGCAGAAGGAAGGGAGGTAAGTGGGAGGAAGCGGGAGGAAAGACAAGATGGACAGTGATGGGGAAGTAAACAGGAGGCGGAGAAATCACAACCTGGACTCCATACCGCAAAGGCACTGATGCGGGGCCGCGGGCAGCAACACGGGGGACCCGCCAGCAGGCGTGATCAGCACCCCACACCCTGAACACACAGGACTGCCAGGCCCTCAACCTTCAATGCCCCACCATCTGTGTCTCCCCCTCCTCCTGCCCCACCCCTTCCCTGGGCTCCTACCTCCACTCTCCCACCCCCACCAGCCCTTTCACCAGCTAGACCCTCAGATCTGGCCCTGTCCTTCCCCTGCTCAAAACCCCGTCACGGCTCTCCACTATCACAGCAAAAAAGCCAAACTCCTCAGCTTGGCATCTAAGGCCTGTCAGGACCCGACCCTTTACCCCACTCTCTTCTGCCTTCTGCTCACCCACCCTACACAGTCCCTCGGTCCCCACAGCCCATCCCCGGGCTCCTGTGCCTCTCCCACCTCCTCCAGTCCCGCCTCCTCCCTGGGCTCCCAGCCTCTGCTCTCAACCCCCACACTCCACCTAAATCTGACCCTGTCCCTCCCCACTCAAAACCCTTGCATGGCTCCCCAGTGCACTCAGAACACAGAACAAAGTCCTTTCCGCCACTGAGGAGGCCCTGCACGAGCCAAGAGGCGCACCTAGAGGGCCCTCAGTAAAGGCTAATGACCATGACATTGACTACTGCACCTCTCCGGCCTCCTCCCCCGCCACCCGGTTCTGTGTCGTGCTTCTGTCGCCCAGGCCCTTCCTGCCGGCCTCCAGCCCTGTACCTGCTGTGCATTCTTCTCCCTCTTCCTCCAGGAAGCCTTCCAGACCTCAGAGGCTACACGGGGTGCTCTCTGTGCGCCGCCAGGGCAACCCTCCCCACGCTATCCATGCTCATCAGTGGACCAGCACAGCGTCTGCCATCTACTAAGCACGCAACCAACGAAACCAGCGTTCCCAACAGACCCCCACCCTGAGACCTGACACAGCCACGCAAACACTTCCAGCCTCTATTCTTGCCACCAATCAACTTTTTTGGGTGCATGCTAAAATCTAGATGGTGCCAGTGACAGAGCGTCACTAAGACACAGCCCCTGCCTTCGTGAAGCTCACAATCCGGCAGCTGAGGCAGAACAGCACAGAGATATTCGTATCAATGTCAGGTGGAAAAGAGGCAAGGAGAAGAAAAACAAAGTGGGGGAGAACAGCAGGGATGGGGTGCCGTGTTAGCCATATGGTGGGGAGACATGTGAGCAGACACCTGAATTAACCAAGGGAGTGAGCCTTGCAGACACATAAGGAACAGCACTGCCGGCAGGGGAACAGAGGATGCAAGGACCCTGAGGCAGGAAAGAGTTTGGTGAACAGGAAGCCAGGAGACGGGTGGGCAGGGGAGCACACTCAGGCCTTCCAGGGTGTGGCTGGGGTTAGAGAAGCCCTTGCTCCCCAATACCACACTTTCCCCTAAAGCGAGCTCAGTTCGGAATACATCCCAAAGGGCTGGGATGAAGAATTCCGAGTCCAAAGGAAGGGTGGATGTGGAAGGAAAGGAAGAGGGGCCCAATCTCAGCACCCCGCCATCACTGTCAGAGTGGCTTCACCTGTCAGAGCCCCTGTGATTCAGCAGCAGCAGGTCAGACTCACGACAGCACTGAAGCACTCAACGTGGGCAGAGGGCTCGGCCTCCTGCCCGGCTCCCAG
>VBSM01003212.1:4846430-4864262 GCA_008086735.1 Cheirogaleus medius
GCAGCGACGCCTTCCCAAAGCCAGGCCCAACGGCTCTCGCGGCGCGGCCCCCCCGCCCCCTCCCCCCAGCCCCCGCTCACCGCCCCCTCCCACCCTCTGGCCGGAAATACCGCCCTCTCCTGCCACAAACAGGAACTGACGTATAGAGAGCGAGCGGTGGACTCGGAGAGCGCGAGAGCGCAAGCGCGGGGCGCCTGCGTACATGAGGCAACTTGGGGCTGGTGTGGGGCCTTGCTCGGGCGCGGAACGGAAAGCTAGGATCGCGCAGGCGCAGTGGGACTCCGCCGCCTGCTTTCCCCAGAGGCTAGTCGCAGTCATTGTTTCCCAGCAGCCCCAGATTCATATTTACAAACGCTTTCATCTGGTTTTACTCCACTCGAGCCTTTACTCCTGGTTCCAAGACTCTTAAGGACCCAGGAGCGGGAGTTAGGAGGGGTTTCCCTTGCCATGTGTCCGTCACGGTTGAGCTCAGGTTCTGAAGCCGCACAACCCCAGATTTGAATTTCCTCCTTGCTGGTGACTGTGGGCAGAAGGCTTGACCGTTTTCTCTGCCTCGGTGTCCACATCTGCAAAATGGAAACACTCATACCTGCGTCACTGGGCTGTTGGTCTATTTTATGTAAACAGAACGGTTTTTATCAATTAGTCTGTGATTCCAAGATATTAATGCCACTTGCTCATCATATATATTCAAATGAATATGGGATATAAATTTTTTTATGATGCAACGTGGACTCATAAAGGCCTTAAAATCGCCCTGCAAGAAAAGAGCTTTGCACAGATCCTGGCCGTTGTATTAGCTAGTGTACAAGGCAGCTGTTGAGACTTCTGGCTCCCCGTCCTTTCTCTCTCTGATTGGTTGGGAGGGGATTGCTGCCTTCTGAATGTGGGTTCCAGTATGCCACATAGCTTGGCAAGTATGCATGGGTGAGAAAAATGCGTGGCTGGGAGTTGAATCCTGAAACGTCAGTCTGTGAAAGTGTTTCAGGCAAGTCCTGCTGAGGGCTGGACCTTACTTTCCTCAGAGGTAAACCTAGTGCTGGAACTCGCCCTTATTTAGTTGGTTTCCAGCTTGGAACTCACCACTCTGTATTCCTATTTCACAGCCTTCCCCCATCAGTCAGTGTTGATAACTGACCAATGCCTCCCCGTCACAGCCCTGATCATTTTAGTCCATTACTGTCTGGTGACAGGTCTGTCTCGCCCACCATAACAGGCCTCATAAGGGAAGAGACCAGGACTGTCTCAGTTGTTACTGTGTACCCAACACTGCCCAGCAAAGGTTCCAACACAGACTGGGCTCTCAGGGAATATTTGTTTCAAGAATTAGCCCTTCTGTTGTAATCTAGACTCAAGGTTACTGTGATCTACCCTCTTCACTCCTGTCTCCTGTCTGCTGAACAGCTCACAGCCTGTTCCCCCTACTTCCAAGGTCTCTCGGAGCTACCTTGAATCCCTGCCCCTCCTAGGGCACATAATGAATTACAACACACTGAGATCTCACTGAATCTCCCATATGCTCCTTGGGGCACTAGTAGTCGGGGTAATGGCTGTCAAACGGTTGTAAGACTTACTACACCTGTATGTATATGTAAAGTACAGTGAAATAAAACTATCGCCAAATGCTATTTTTACCATTATGTATGATGCAGTCTGATATTTAACATTCTTTTTATTTCAGTTCTGAAACCCTGCTAAACTCATCTTCTGACCCAGAAATGGGCTGTGCCTTGCAGTTTGAAAAACACTGGTCTAAGGGGTAAACAACACTCACTGGCTTTGGAGATGGGTAAACCCAGGTTCTAATCACACCTTTCCTATGTCCTTGTCAAAATAACTTTACTTCTCTGAGCCTGCCTTTCCTTATTCTATTAAAACAGTATTAATAGAATTTATTTAGCAATTGTTACAGGCCAATTTCTGTGCTTAACACACTCCTACCAATGCTCTGCTGTTGCTATCTACACAATAATCTCGGAGGTTAAGTATAACAGTACATTAAAGGGCTTGCTCAAGTTCCCAGGAAAAGTTAGGGGTGTGCTTTTAACTCATTTCATGCTGAAAAATGGAGAAGTATTGGCCCTACTTCTTCTATGCTCTATGTTGCTTTGGCAAACGGCCTTGTTATCTTTTGGGAGCCTCAGTCTCTCAATTTCAACATCAAGGGTAATTGAGGGAGCTCAGGAGGCTGAGGCGGGAGGATTGCTTGAGGCCAGGAGTTTGAGACCAGGCTAGGCAACATAGACCCTGTCTCTAAAAGAAAAAAGAAAAAAATTAGCCGGGCGTCATGGCACACACCTGTAGTCCCACCTACTTGGGAGGGTGAGGTGGGAGGATTGCTTGAGCCCAGGAGTTTCAAGGCTGCAGTGAGCTATGTTCCTGCCACTTCACATCAGCCTGGGCAACAGAGGGAGACCCGTCTCTAAAAAATAATAAAAAAAAAAAAAAGTTTTAAGAAGTGGGTAATTGAGGAGAAAATTCCCTACAACCCCAAATCATTCTCTTCCCTCTAATCTATTCCATGAATTCCCTACCCATAATTATAAATATGGGCTGCACATGTACTTTTCTGGGGAGAGTGGGCTAATAACTTCTCATCAGAAGCTGCTCAAAGGCCAAATGATTCAGGAAAACAATGATTTAAGGATTCTGCCCCAAGGGATGAGGAGGACATCTCTTCAAAGCCCTCTTCTGTCCCCAGGGAGCAGAAATCAGACTCTGGAGTCCATTTCAACCCTTCTCACAGAGATTGGGTTCTCGGTGGCGACTAGACAAGCTGTAGGGACCAGCCACAAAGAATCTCCTAACAGCTCCAAATGGGACAGCTTTCACTCCATCCCTACAAGGTCTAGGGGTCTATTCCTGGTGGTGGTGGAGGAGTCCATGAAGAAAAACCCTCCCTTCTGTGTGGGCAGGAAGAATCAGGATCCCCCTCTCTCATCCTAAGCAGTGTGTCTTAAAGGAAGAAAGTCTACAGCATTGATCAAGTTCTCAAAAAAGTCTGGAACAATTAAAGAAATCATTTTTATTTTTTATTTTAAAAGGGTTTCCCATGTTATAAAGAAATGTTGAAATAATATCTTTGATTCCCCAGCCAGAAGTTACTAAGCCACCCCCCACCCCCCAACAAAGATGCTACTGTTTTGGGAAAACCCTTTTAGAGTAATGTTATGTTTGGCAGGAGTACAGATAAGCCTCAGGGAATCTGAAAATGTTGGTTCCAATTTTTTTATAAAATATGTTTCCAACTCTATAAAAAAGTTTAATAGAAGACACCATGCACATTTAATTTTCTAATACAGCAGAGATTCTCAAAACGTTTAAGTGGCTAAAGTATCTTGGTGCAGACCTTGGAATAAAGTTTTGTCTACTCTCAATAAGATCAAACATCTTATTAATCTGCCTCCAGCACAAAGATGCTTTCCCATCCCATGTGGAATAAAAGCCAGAGGCCTTACCATGGCCTTCATGGCCCTATGTGAGCTGCTCCTGCCTGTCTTTCTAACTTCATCTCGAGCTACTTTTGTCCTTGGCCCATGTTCCAGGACACTAATCTTCTCTCTGTCCCTCCATAAAGACAAGCCTCAGTGCATTAGCATTTGCTATTCTCTCTGCCTGGACTCTTCCTGTCCCTATCCTGATCTTCACAGGACAGGCTTCTCCTTTCTTCTCTTTCACAACTCAGTTCAAATCTCACCTCTTTGGAGCTTTCCCTGGCCACCCCAAGTCCCAAAGAGCCATGCTGTCACTGTCTGTTTAGCACATTTGTATTCCCTACCTAGAACTTAATAAAGATATTTTCATTGTTTATTTTGTAACTGTCTTCCCCAAAACCAGAATATGAATTTGCTTGTGAGGATAAAGACCTTGTCTTGGGCAGCCCTGTATTCCCAGCCCCTAAAAGAATGCCTGTGAAGAGTTCAGGAAATGCTACCCCAAAATATGCCACTGTGGTATGCTGATGACTTCAAACTGAGGGCACGCAGGGGAAAAGCAAATGCAGGGAGGGCTTTGTCTGAACTTCCCTTATCTGCTTAAATATGGATCCTCCCAAAGGAACACAACTGTCATGAGTCCCCTCTCCAGGAATCTTTTCAACCAGGGAAGATGAACTCAGATTACAGGAGAGGACAGTGGAAGTTGACACCATGCTCAGTCACCTATTCTTCTGACAGCTACTCCAAGACAACTTTTCTTACCTGACTTTCAAGCTGTACAATAAGACCCCTTTCTTTTACCATACAGTTTCTTCCCTTGCCCTCCCAAAACTGATGTGGCCACCACCTCCCAGAAGCCCCAGGCAAGCCCCTACTCCTTCCTGTAGCTCAGGATGCTATATAAGCTTCAATCATCTGACCCTTCTTTGAATCTCATATTTTGTGGATCACATGTGTATGTACGTAATCAAAATGGGTTTTTTTTTACCTCCTGTTAATCTACCTTGTGTCGATCTAATTTGTAACCCAGGCAAAGAACCTAGAAGGGTAGAGGGAAGCCATTTCTGACTCCCCTACAGTTTCTGGCACCCAGTGTGGGGCATCCTTCACTGGCTGGGACACTGTTTGCTCCAGGCTGCCGCAGCTGCAGGATCCTGGCATCCCTGGCAACACTCTGGCCACGGGGAAGATTTCTTACTGCCTCAGGCTCCCAGATCTCTGCAGGTCAAAAACGAGAGTAGTAAGAATCTCTATTTCCCCTTCTAAGTTTGGATTAGCAGGAGAAAACATGTATAGTTCTTGTATAATAGCTCTGGTGGGTTTTGTTTTTTTTTTATGCTTTGCAGGGGGGTTGTGAGTATACTTATTTTCTGATTCCTTCTCTCCCAGAGATGGTCATTATTTTCCTGTGTCTCTCTATTTTGTGTCATGTGTGATAAAGAAGAGAACCACAGGGCAAGAACACAGGCACAGGACCTTATAAGCCTGTGGTTCAAGCCAGGCTCACAGACTGGTAAGTTCACAGTTCTCACCAAACCAGCATTTGTTTAGACGAACTTTGCTATGGGTCCCCAAGACAAAAACCAGATGGGATTCTCCTTCTGTCTTATGTCCTGAGAGGTTGGTTTTTCTCGATAACACTCTCTGGTCTCTGCCAGCTGGGGAGCACAAGAGTAGCCTTGCATCGGCAGCCAGTCCAATAGGCTGGAAGCCGATGACAATAAGTGACAAGCAGCATTCTCTTTGTCCAATTGTGCAAGCTCTCAGGGGAGTTTGTCTTAATAAGAGGTTCCAGTCCATGAGATGACCTTTGTCATCTCAACCTTTGATTGCTTGGTCAGTGTTGGGCAAGTCCAATCCCAGTAGAGCCTGCCTGGTGTCACACATAAGCAGGGCAGTGGCTGGAGGCATCCCACATGTCCATGGGAGACTGGAGACACCCCTTACACAAACACTATCCATAATGCCTGTGACAACAAGGGTCTTTGCTTTCTGAGTCTCTCTGGGAGTGAACTTTTCATATCGTGGGGGATGCATCTTCGGCATCCGCTTTGGGAATGCTGTGGTATTCTACACTTGGAAAGTCACCTCTGTATCTTTCCATAAAAAGGCTTATTGGTTTAAGTTGCTTTTGGAATAAGTAAGTTGGCTATATTTAAAAGAAAAAAGGCCAGGTGTGGTGGCTCACGCCTGTAATCCTAGCTCTCTGAGAGGCTGAGGCAGGAGGATCGCTTGAAGCCAAGAGTTTGAGACTAGCTTGAGCAAGAGCAAGACCCTGTCTCTACAAAAAATAGAAAACATAGCTGGGTGTGGTGGCACGCATGTAGTCCTAGCTACTCGGGAAGCTGAGGCAGGAGGATCACTTGAGCCCAGGAATTTGAGGTTGCTGTGAGCTACAATGACCCCACTGCACTCTCGCCTGGGCAACAGAGCACGATCCTATCTCAAAAACAAAACAAACAAAAAAAAACCCACAAACAAAAATTTGTTGACTGAATGTAGTTTTGATTAAGAAGGTTAAAGCTCTGTACTGGGCTGATTTTATTTCAGGTCTGAACTTGTCTACTCGTGAAGAGTTGAACAAATAAAAGAATCTCTCAAACTTCATTGAAGAATCCCCACATATCCAGGCACAGTGCTAGGAACTATGTTCATCAGCTTGTTAAATGTTCCTGCAGACAAAAGTCTCTATAAAGCCTATTTTGAAGATGTAAACATAGGATCAGAGTGGGGAAGTCTCTTGTGAAAGATCACACAGCCAGAATGTTTTGAGTCCCAGATCCATTCCCAAAGAAATCTCAGGTCCAAGGCGGGGCACGGTGGCAGCTCACGCCTGTAATCCTAGCACTCTGGGAGGCCAAGGCGGGCGGATCGCTCAAGGTCAGGAGATTGAAACCAGCCTGAGCAAGAGCCAGACCCCGTCTCTACTAAAAATAGAAAGAAATTAATTGGCCAACTAAAAATATACAGAAAAAATTAGCCAGGCATGGTGGCGCATGCCTGTAGTCCCAGCTACTTGGGAGGCTGAGGCAGAAGGATCGCTTGAGCCCAGGAGCTTGAGGTTGCTGTGAGCTAGGCTGATGCCACGGCACTCACTCTAGCCTGGGCAACAAAGTAAGACTCTGTCTCAAAAAAAAAAGAAATCTCAGGCCAAGTCCATGTGTGCCTTTACCCACAGCTCTGGACTTAGCTGTATGGGTCCAGATTTGAGATATAGCAGAGTCTCATTTTTTGCTAAGTTAAAGCATGTGGATTTGAAACAACAAAATCTTTAAAACATAGTATCCCATATTAGGAAAACCTGAGATAATATAAATACCACCCAAGTTTTTTTTAGGTCATCAAGAAGAGAATAATTCGTTACACAGCTGCCATATGGGATAATTTATAAATTCTATTCATGCTATTGCCACAAGATGGCGCCACATTAGCTGGTCATCCCTGCAGAAACCCAGTGATGACTCGCAGGAGGCATCAGGTCTTCCTAGAGCAGTGTGGGAAATCATTGTGCTGTTATTTCAGCGTTCACTGTTTAAAAGGAAGCTCTAACACGACATCTAAACACAACATGTGATCCTGAATTGGATTCTGGGCCAGAAGAAAAAACAGCAATAAGGAATATTATTGGGACAATTGATGAAATTGGAACATGAATTGTGGATTCGATAAAAGTACCATATCCATGTGAAATTTCTTGATTTTGATTGCCATACTGAGCTTATGAAAGGGAATGTTCTTTTTTTGTTTTTTGAGGTGGAGTCTCGCTCCGTCACCTAGGCCAGAGTGCCGTGGCGTCAGCCTAGCTCGCAGCAATCTCAAATTCCTGGGCTCAAGTGATCCTCCTGCCTCAGCCTCCCGAGTAGCTGAGACTACAGGTGTGCACCATCACGACTGGCTAGTTTTTCTATTTTTAGTGGAGACGGGGTCTCGCTCTTGCTCAGGCTGGTCTCGAACTCCTGACCTCAAGCGATTCTCCCGCCTCGGCCTCCCAGAGTGCTAGGAGTACAGGCGTCAGCCACCATGCCCAGCCAATAGAGTGGTTATTCTTTTAAAAAAAGCTATGTACTGATATAAAATGATCTCCAGGATATATTAAGTGATAAAAGCAAAATTTAAAACAATTATATATGCAACTCTTGGAATGAAAAAATACGGTTACGTTCGTTTGTAAACATACAGAATATTTCTGGGAGAACACATCAAACCTCAGTAACACAGATTGCCTCAGGAGAGGGGAACCGGATGACTGAGGGAGTCACAGTAGCAGAGACAGTTGTTATTTTAAAATTAAGAGACACCCCAAAAAGCATAAAGAACAACACAGTGAACCCTGTGTGCCCTTCTCCAATCACATCCCACCCATCCCTGGAGGAAACCATTGTCGTACATTTGGAGTTTATCATTCCCACGCATTTTATACATTTACTACATTTTAAGTATCCCTAATCAATGTGCGTTATTTTGCATATTTTTTTGATACAGGGTTTGTGTCACCCAGGTTGGAGTACAGTGGCACAAGCACAGCTCATTATAACCTTGAACTCCTGGACTCAAGTGATCCTCTCACCTCAGCCTCCCAAGTAGCTGGGACTTACAGGTACTACAGGCACGTACCACTACACCTGGCTAGTTTTTAAATTTTTTGTAGAGAAGGGGTCTTGCTATGTTGCCCAGGCTGGTCTTGAACTCCTGGCCTCAAGCAATTCTCTTGCCTCAGCCTTCCAAAGTGCTGGGATTACAGGCATGAGCCACTGTACCTGGCCCATTTTGCGTATTTTTAAACTACTCATATTCTCCTGCACTTTGCCTTTTTCACTCAGTGTTCTCATTTATTCATATTCATATGTGCAGCTCTAGTTCATCTTCATTGGTGTATAATATTCCATGTCCAATACATAATATAATACATAACATATCCAATACTGGTGTCTAACTCTCCAAGATGGCCACATTGAAATTTCTCATCCTACATGCTCTTCTCACAATGAAACACTGACACTCCTCTTATTGAGAGGTGGAGTCTATCATTACTCCTTTGAATCTGAGTGGGTCAGTGACCATGGCAGAAGTGAAGCAATGTGACTTCCAATACTAGGTTAGAAAAGGCAATAGAGTTTTCTCTGGCTCTCAAGAAGCTCCCTCATGGAACATAGCCACCATGTCGTAAGGAAGCCCAGGCCACACAGAGAAGCCATGTACAGGCAGGCATTCTGGCTGACAGCCCAAGCTGGGGCCGCAGCTAAGTGCCAGTATTGGTTAGCCACCAGATCTGTGAGGAAGCTTTAAGAGAGTATCAGCCTCAGTGACATCTTACTGCAACCATAAGAAAGCCCCTAAGTGCCAACAGCCTCATTAGGTCTAGGCAACCTCCAGGACCATAAGAGATAATAAAATGATTGTTGATTTAAGCTGCTGAGTTTTTGGTTGATTCATTATGCATTAGATAACTGGAACAACTATGCCATAATCTGTCCCTTCTCCAGTTGATGGCTATTTGGTTGTTTCCAAATTTATGCCATTACAAACAGCATGTCTATGAACATTCTTACAAAAGTCTCTCTGTATGTATGTGGAAGTTTCTCCACAGTATATTCCTAGAGGAGTAATTGCTGGGTTGGAAAGTATATCATCTTCACCACAACCTACCAGACTATTTTTCCAAAATGGTTGGTACCAACTTATGTTCCATCTGCAACCTTCCCTAACATGTGAAACTTAAGATTTTTGCCAGTCTACTGGGCAGTAAGTAGTCTTATTGTATGTCCTTTTAAAGTTTGAATTTTGTCGTATTTGCATGAATTAATCCAAAATATATGCTAATAAGTTATTGCTTTTCTGTTTTAAACATACTTTGTATATTGGGGTTCCATATTAAGATTTCATTTTTTAAAAAGGAGGTGTTACTCCTGTAGCAACAAGCACATCTCATGCCTAGATCTTGGTTTCTAACACTGTTCTGCAATGAAAGAAACTGGGCTCCTTGGAGAAATCGCTAACTCTAGGACCGGGGCAAGAAATAAACACAATAAGCCTGGAGTGCTCTGTAGGGTCAGAAAGTAAGGACATGCTAAAAAAACAAAAAACAAAACCACCACACAACAATGAGGGTATAGCAAGTCAAAGGGACACAGGAACCAACTGAAAAAGCTCCCAATGGCTAGATCCAGATTCACGTGAGCAAGAAAGTTAAAGTAATATTGGATTATAACCCAAAGTATAAAATACATATCCAAGAGTCAAAATTTATTTAAAAAAATCAATGATTGAATAAGTTAACAAATAGAGAGAAGAGATAAATCTCCCTTGCAGAATTCTAAATAATTTATGTAGGCACTTTGCTCTCAAGGAGGTAGAGCATAACCCACCCCCCAACTCCTTGTGTGGCTGTGCAGAGTGACTTCCTTTCAGAGAACATAATACATAAAAGGAGAAAGAAGAGTAACTTTACAGAGTGGAAAAACTAGACAAAGAGGTGATCAAGGTTAATATGAACAGTGATAAATCATGTTGAGAGTATGTACCCTTGATATGGTGTGATGAAATGGCACTTTACCCTTTGAGGTCTTCCTCCAAAAAAATGCATAACCCCTTGGGCTGGGTGCAGTGGCTCAGGCCTGTAATCCCAGCACTTTAGGAGGCTGACGCAGAAGGATCACTTGAGGCCAGGAATTCAAGACCAGCCTGGGAAACATAGCAAGATCCTGTCTCTACAAAAAATTTAAAAAATTAGCCAGGCATTGTGGCGAGCACTTGTAGTCCCAGCTACTTGGGAGGCTGAGGCAGGAGGATCACTTGAGCCCAGGGGTTTGAGGCTGCAGTGAGCTGTGATTGCACCACTGCACTCTAACCCATAGCAAGACCCTGTCTCCGACAAAAAAAAACAAAAACCCAAAAACCCCACATAAGCCCAGTCTGATCATGAGAAAAATATCAGATAAATTCCAGTTCAGGGGCATCCTGTACCTGATCAGTTCTCTTCAAAACTATCAAGGTCATCATAAAAACAAGGCAAGTCTGAGAAACTGCCACAGCTAAGAGGAGCCTAAGGAGACAAGGTAACTGCTTATTTGTCAACAAAAATGTTTGACAACATAAATATAATACGGTATCCTGGATGGGGTCCTGCAACAGTAAAAGACATTAGGTAAAACTAAGACAATCTGAATAAACTATGGACTCTAGTTAATACTAGCGGATCAATACTGATGAATTGTAACAAACGTACCATCCCAATGTAATAGGGGAAATTGGGTGTGGGGTATAAGGTCACTCTCTATACCATCTTCCCAACTTTCCTGTAACTCTAAAACTATTCTAAAAAATAAAGTCTATTACTTAGGGGGAAAGAAAGGTTCTCCCTGAAGTTTGTGAAGCCTTGATTTGGAGCTCACAAAGCAGGTTATAGGGAAATGACGACTCCCCTCTAGGACCTGTAGGAGCAGCGCTTGCCCAACTAAGTCAGGATAGATCCTCAAAGGAGGGGTCAAAGTTGCTACAGCTCAACTCCTGGCTCCTCTGAGCAGCACTGGAGGAAGGCCGGGGCTGGGCTGGGCCACGGCTGCCTGGTACTGCAAGTTCTCATCTGGCTTTAGTTTCCACTGGGCTGAGCTACCAGAGGAGGTGACGTGTCTGGAAGGAGACCTTGTCCCAAGACCACCATCTGCACAGCGTCATCCTGCTGGGTTGCTTCCGGTCTGGCCCTGGGCTCACTGCACCTCCCTTTCCTCATCTGCTCACGGGATGGGAACAGGAAGTCCTTGCTTCTCACGGTGTTGCCCTCACGATTCGACAAGTCCATCAACTTTGGCAAGAGTTTACTTCGCACTTCCTGGCACATAGGTAGTAGTTAATGTTAGCTCTCCGCATCCCCTGACCCTGTTCCTCCAACAGTCTCCAATTAGAAGAGCCCAGCTGCTTCTCATTCCTTTATGAAATGCGGTGGTTGCTGTATAAACCAGTCACCTTTAGAATGCCAATCATCTTGGGGGAGAACTAGTTCAGATTTGCTATTGACCCACTGTCAGTAGTTACACTTTAATGATATAATTGTGTTCTTCAGATTCACCCCTGAATTGATTCCATAGGTGAAGAAGGTTATTCACTACAGTTATAGCAAACTCTTTGTAATAGCAAGAGATTGGAAACAACCTGAATTTCCTTCAAAAAGGAACAGACTGTTAATACTCGTGTATTTCTGTGTGTACATGTTCCTCTGCTTTATGTTTGTATGTATTTATATGTGTGTGTGTATACACACACCCACACCCTTTGGAAGGATTACACGAGAGAGTAGTCCCTGGGGAGGGACTTGGGGGTAAGAGACATGGGAAGACACTTTTCACTGTAGAGCCTTTTGTATCTTTCACATTCTGAACCACATGAATGTATTCTTGATGCTCAAAGATACTTAATAGAAGCAGGGAAAAAATGACCCACCCCTGTGGGTCACAGCTGCTGGGGTTGGTTTGGGAGAACTGCCAAGTCAAATGGGTGGGACGCGGTGACTCTGGAGTGGCACGGGCTCTGGTCACGGGGCATGACTCCGAAGGCCTGCAGCAGCCCAGAGCTGCACGTGTGTCCCAGGACAAGCTGATGTGGTGGTGGGAACACGCACACACAGACAACTCCACAGGGTGCAAAACCACCGTCCAAAGGGGCTACGTTCCAAATCCGGAATCCAGGCAGCACAGGGCCGGGGTTAAGGGGCGAGGATGCTGGAGTCAGCTCCCTGAGGTCAAACCCAGTCCTGCCACATGCCCGCCGGGGGAGGCTATCAGCAGCGCACTCCCCTCTCGGGGCCTCTGTAAAGAGCAACAGTGACACAACTTACCTGGCACAGGTAAGCCTGAGGTCGTAAGTGAGCTATACATGTTTTTCTATTAAATATCATTGCAGTTCCTATTATACATCAAGAAATTACCATGGGCTCTTAAATTTAGTAACTGGAATTCTTCCAGTTAACCCCGGCAGTTGTTAAAACTACTCATGAAGTGGAACCAGAGGAAATTACTAGGAAAACAAAAAAGGCTGAAGCTCAACAGAGGACGTGCGTGTGTGTGAGCGCCTCCTGGTGGCAATGACACGAAAGGCAGCCCCAGAATCTGACATCACCAGTATCTGCCATCCTTTCAGGTCCTCACAGGGAGAGGGGTCTACACTGCTCTCTACTGCTGCCCCTCATCCTGGCGTCCAGACTGTCACACCCCAGGCCTGGTGCCAGGGACACTGCCTGACACACAGTGGGCTCCTAATAAGACATAACTGAAAAACTAAACATAAATGGACGGTCGGTTGGGAAGAGGAAGACGTTCTAAAGGTGGTGACGGGCGCACAACAGTGTGAGCGAACGCAATGCTACCGAACGGCACAGTTACAAATGGTTAAAATGGTAAATTTCACATTATGTATATTTCCCACAATGAAAGCAAATAAATAAATGGCTGACGTCTAATCTCCCCTTCGCCTGCTCTCTTAATTCTCCCTGACCAGCCCTGGGCTGGCTCCTTTACCAGACCCTGTTCTCTAGATATCGAAACGGCCTCCTTACAGGTCCTCTCCAATCTCGGTGCTCCCTTTCCAGCCGGAATCACCAGGCCCCTGGCTTTGATTCCTGCTGCACCCTGAGCACTGCCCGCAGCTGTGACCTCCAGCCCTGGTGGCCCCCCGAGCCTCAACATCTCCACCTGGAGCCCTCATGGGCATCTCAGCCCCGAGACGGTCAAGTCAGAGCTCCCCTCCTCGACCTGCTCCTCCCTCCCATTTCCCATCTCTGCCAACGGCCCTTCCCCCAGATGCTCAGGTCTAAAATCGCAGCAGGCCCCGTGATTCCCATCTTCCCCTGGCCTCAACTTCCAATCCGCCAGCGCATCCTGCCGCTTTTCCTCCAAGGCACACCCTGTGCCTGCCCCTGTTCTCTGCTCCTCATCGCCACCACCTGGCTCCGAGCCATCTTCGTTTCCTGCCTGGACTACTGCAGTGGCTGCCGCCCCTTCCCTCCCAGCAATGCACTTTCCTCCCAACAGCCACAGCCATCGTCCTAGCAGGCAGGTCTGATCATCACGCCCCTGCTTCAAACCCTCCCAAACAACTCCGTGCCCTCGGGCTACTGCACATTGCCCATCCTGGGTCACAAGGCCCCAGGTCACCTGGCTCCTGTCCACCCGCCTTCACCTCATGCTGGATGGAGGCTCCTCACTCGCCAGCCACACCAGCCTTTGTGTTCCTTGTCCCACTGCCTGAACGCTGTCCTCCTGTTCACAAAGCCACGCCTTCTCGTCCCCAGCTCAGCCTACATGTCACCGCCTCTGAAAGGCCTTCCTGTCCCCAACACCTGAAGTGGCCCTGGCCACTTTCTCCCGTCCCCCGATTCTTTGGCCATCATGATCACTTTACCTCCATGTCCCTCACTGGAGAGGCCAGCCATGCAGGCAGGGCCCTGGTCTGCCCGGCTCACCGCGGGCCCCCCAGCTCCTAGGACAGACCCGGCACAGAGGAGCTGTGCGGCACTGAGGGGGCAAGTGACGGAGTCAATACAAACTCACGGCCTCACAAGTGGAGCCCATAATTTGGAAAGCCGCCAACAGGCAGAGTGGCAGGAACAGGTGACGTCTATGGAGGGGACGGGGGCAGAGGGACAGAACCACTGCGGCTTACTGCAGGGAGAAGGCAACCTAACTGAATGGTGACCGTGACCATCACTGCCAAAAACTCAGGGCCTCCAGCAAAGACGTGGCCCGCGTGTGTGCAGGGAGTGTGACCTTCAGAGGGGGAGCCCACCCCTCGCCAGCGCCCCCCCTCCCGCGTTGTGCTTCGTGTGAAAACAGTCCTGCAACTCACCCTGAAGGAGGGGAGGGAAACGGTTTGAAAGTCACAAAAATATATTAAAACAGCCGTTGTCTTCGCTCTCGGCACTGGCTTCCCTTCCCGTTGCCTCTGCCCACCACCCGCCACCGACTTTCAGAGAAAAAGGTGTCCAGGGCAGGAAAACAGAGGCGCCCGGCCGCAGCCCCGGGTCTGGGGAGGCCCCTCCAGCCTGGGAGCAGAGGGCGCCTAAGAGTCTCTACAGGCTCGACGCCACCGTCGACGAGGGGGCCGCTGGGACGCCAGAGGTGCAGGAGGGTCAGGCAGGACGCAGCGGACAGTCGGGCCTTGCCACGGGGACAGAAAACAGAAGAGAAATGAACAGAGTGAAGGTGGGGGGAGAGGCTACAGCAAGGGGGGAGGCACAGAGGAGTGAGGGAAGTCGTGGGGTAGGAGGATAAGGGAGCCCCCCAAGGTGGCACCCGCTCTGTGGGTGATGGGGGACGGGGAGGCTGAGGAGCTGGGGTCTGGGGCAGCAGACGCCACTGAGAGGGAGGAAGGGGAAATGTGGGAGAGAAACGAGCACTTGGCACTCAGGAGAGGTAGAAATGTGGGTTCTGCCAAGGCCACAGAGAGAAGAAAACAGAGGACATGAGAGAAGGAAAGTCCCAGGGTGGGCAAGGCCAGGCCACAGCCATGCCAGACTAGGGCACACGGGTGAGTCCCCAGAATGCTCGGGCCCGGCTTGAATGCCTGAGGAGACAGCAGTGTCATCCAGGAGCTGGCAAGGGGGCAGATGGAACTGGGAGCCCGGAGAGGGGCTGGGACAGACACCTGCAGGTTCTGCCGCCGGCACCCGCCCCACACGTGGGCTAGAAGGTCCTGCGGCCCAGTCTTTTGAACACGCTCACAGTGCCCGTGTGGTCCATCTGGGCGCCAAGGCCCTCGCTGGAGCTGCTCCCCCGGGGCCCCACCAGAGTCCTCTTAATGGTGACCTTGACCTCGGCTGAGGACTTACTCTTGGTGCTCGTGACCTGGCTGTCCTGGGCCTCAGGCACAAGGGCGGCCTTGCCCAGTCTCTGGATGATGCTGACTTTGGACAGGGACTCCGGTTTCCTCTCAAGCCCAGGGCGTGAGGAAAGCGCCAGGCGCCGCAGTGTCGGGGCAGCAGCCGTTGTCGCCGAGCTTGTGGCCTTGGCTTTGACGGTCAGCGCCGGCTTGGGACTGGCCTTGGCTGGACCCCGTCCCAGCTTCTTCAGGACCCCGGCATACTGCAAGACAGAGCTGCTGCTGTCGTTGTCACTGTCCCAAGCCAGATCCTCGTCCATCTCTGGGGTGGCCCCCAGGCGACTAAAGACTCCTGTGGGCTGCAGAGGTCAGAGATAGGACAAGGAAGTCATTTAGTCACTCAACACACATTCATGAAGAGCTGCCTCCTCTGTGCCTGGCCTCTTGGGACTCACAGTTGGGAAATACACCCATCAGTGACACCCTCAACAGTGGTGAGAGCCATGACAGGGACTGGGGAGCCCAGAGGAAGCATCTAACCTTTCCTGGACACTCAGAGAAGCCTCCCTGGGAGAGGGGACATCTGAGCTGATAGCTGAGTGTTAAATGGGTCTAACACAGGAGGAAGGGAAAGGGCGTGCCATGCAGAGGCACGCTCATGTGCAAGGTCTACAGGTAGGCATGAATGGGAAGATTAATTTGGTCATTCCCTTGACAAATATTTCCTGAGTCCCAGCTCTGTACCAGGCCCTCAGCTGAGCAGTGCAGGGGACGCAGTGATGACCAAGACAGCCCCAGCCCTGCCTCATGGGGCTCAGAGCCCAGTTGGAGAGACAGACTTGGCATCAGAAACGACACAAACAATTCCGTAAGGATGACAATGATGCATTCTATGAAGGAAAGCAGAGTGTTGGAGGGCAGGGGACAAAGACGGCTCGTCTCCTCTTGGAGTCCAGAGGACTTTCTCTGAGGCACCAACTTTGAAGCCAGGCCCTCCAGGATGAATCAGGAGAGGAGAGCATATGCTAAGTCCCTGAGGCAGGAATAATCATCCTATGTATTGAGCACTCACTGTGGGCCAAGCTCTTTACATGGCCGAACCTTCAAGGCACATGATCCTGCGTGTTATGATCATACATATAAGATTCTAGAAAGGGAGAGAAAGCCAGAGTGGTTGTGCCCTGGCAAGCGAGGGACTGAGAGGTGGGAAACACAGCTGGGGAGCTCGCGTTTAAAGAGCGCTCGCCACGTGCCGGACAGCCGGCACCGAGCAGGCATCATCTCACCCAATCCTCACGCTGTCCTTTGAGGTGGGTACTGTATAGATCAGGAAGCCGAGGTACAAAGGGCTTAAGTGACATGGCCAAGGCCATGCAGCCAGGCCCCAGCGGACTTCAGGCTGTGCTCCTAACCACATGCAGGACTGCAGGCCATGGCGAGAGGGGCGGGCTTCGTCGTGAACAGTGAAAAGTCTTGGAAGGGTCTTGAGCAGGGGAACAGGACGGGCCCTGCCTGTGGGCAGCACGTGCTGCTGCCGTGGGGACAGGGGACTGCAGGGGGTTAATGGCGACTGTACACGACCAGCTGGCAGCTATGGCCCTGTCCAGACAGGGAGAGGCGGCAGGGGAGGTGGAGACTGCCGGGGTCATGAGATCGGTGACTGAGTGGAATGGAGACGGTGGGCAGCCCTGACACGGGGGCCCAGGAGAGGACCTGCTTTGGGGGGAAGATGCTGAGGCCAGTTTGGGACACGGTGGGTGGGAGGCGTCCAGGAGTCTGCTGGATCCCTGCGGCTGGAAATGGGGAGAGAAGACAGGGCAGAAGACAGAAGGGAAGGCAGCCAGAGCAAAGAAGGGCGCTGAGGCTGGGAAGGCGGGTGAGATGGGGCCATGTGAGGGGTGAGAAGGGAAGTGGCAGGAACGACACCCAGGGAACACAAGAATTTGCGAGCCCAGAGCTGCTCCCCTATTCCCAACTCACCTTATTCCCTGTCGTCGTGTCAGCCTTGGTCTCCGCGCCCAGGCGGTCAAACACGGATGTCCTGTGGAGACCTGGAAGGGAAGTGAGGCCGTCAGGCGGCACCTGCTGAGCAGCCCCTACGGGCCGGGCCCAGGCGGAGCACTGGACAGACACAACGGGCGGAGACACTGCCAGCCCAGACGCCAGCCAGCTCCGGCACAGGCAGGGCAGACTGCGCCGAGTCCGGTTTGAGTCTACGCTGTTGGCTCACGTTGTCCTGAGCCTGCCCGCAGATGGCTGGTGTCCGATGTGGGAAAAATCAGCTAAAAGTGACACACACATCCCTCGCACCGCAGCACAAGCTCACGAAATGTGTGCGTGGGACAGTTCTTAATCCCTACTCATCCCTTTCACTTCTTGGGGTCATGGCCTCCGAGAGAATCTGATGAATGGCAGTGAGTCCTCTCCCTACATTGTAACCTAAATGTCCGTCAGCTGGAGAATGTTTGCTAAATTATGTTATATAAATACTATAGAAATAATAAGTGACCATTTAAAAAAGAATGATGAAGGTCTACAAGCACTAATGTAAAAGATCTCAATAAAAAAGTTATAGAACAGGCCGGGC